>JAMPIV010017107.1:12500-104471 GCA_024509875.1 Oreohelix idahoensis
ACACCATCAACGAGCACAACAACAACTTCGACACTGCCAAGAGCCCCCTATTCAACAAGCCCCATCCCATCCCACCCACCAAAAACAGGCCAGACCAAGAAACGCCCCATGACCAGCATTCAAACCCATATAAAAAAACCCCGCTTGTCGTCAGAAGAAGACTCTTTAGAAGACTTACAGGCTGACATAAAACAAATCTACATCGATAACTGGCAAGCCATCAAAACACATGCAAAAAAAACATAAATACCTGTCCACATTCACTTTTTTCCACAGACCAACAGAAAATACGGACTGGAATCGTCTCTTGCTCCCTGTATTCAAACAACAGACAAAACGATTCAAAATAAACTACAGTTTTCACATCGTCTTAAGACACAGAGAAACAAATGACCTTCGCTTCTTTCACGCTTCCTCGAATAACACAGTCGTCTTAGATCAACCACACTTAGTCAACAACATCACAGATTTCAAAGCTTTTCTCTCACAGTTACACGATAGCGATATTGTCACACAAGCACAATTAAATAGACCAAACACAAAATACTTTGTCGAAGCCATTGCCGCACCTCGTTCTATCTGTATCATATCCAAGACTTTCCCATTGGCTGCTGCATACAAGACATTCCCTCTTTCATCACGGACAATAACCACATCCATACACTACAACACGACTCAAACTCCAAACCATACAGTGATAACTTTTGTTTTTTTAGATGTCTAGCCGTTTTTAGGGGTGGTGCCGTTAAGAACGTTAGAATAAGCACGCGCCGGCTAGTCGAACAGTGGCAAACACAGCAGGGACTTAGGTCCCTCATCGATTTCCCCGGGGTTAGTTTAATCGATATGCCCCAATTAGAGACATGTTTTCACGTAAATATTGACGTTTTTGAATTTGACGATGAGGAAAACCTGACCCCCAAACTTAGAGGTAGTGACACTTTTAAAGATACGTTGCGTCTGTTAATGTTTAAGAACCATTTCATGTACATAGCAGATATTGATAGGGCCAGTAACTCTTTTTCGTGTCCCGATTGCGGTAAGTTGTGGAAGATTTATAGGGCTATGACGCGCCATGAAAAGCGCTGTACCGGCTCTAAGCGGAGAGAAACATTTAGAGGTGGTGTGTATAATCCCCCAGAGACCATTTGGGAATTAATCGAGGAGGAGGGCATAGACGTAGACACAAAATTCGTCTTCCCGTACCGCGCCTCGTTTGACTACGAGTGTTTTTTTTCAGAACACTCTAGAGTCAAGTGGTAATACCACCACCTACACAGCCAAACACGTGCCCCTGTCGTGTTCGGTGGCTTCTAACGTCCCCGGTTTTGAAGCCCCCGTGTGTTTTATCACAACGGGTGACCCGCAAGACTTGGTCAATAGGATGGCTGACCATCTGCTCAAAATTGCCGCGGCCTCTTATGAGATTCTGCGTGCGTATTTTGACGACGTTTGCACACAACTCGAGGCTTTAGAGACGATCGGTGAGTCATACGGACTCCTTGCTAGATTAGAGGGTTATTTGGGGCAGCTACCGGTGTTAGGTTTCAATTCGGGCAAATATGATGTGAACGTCATCAAACCGTATCTCATCCGGTATTTCGAGGGGGAAGACTTCAACTTTTTAGTCAAGCGAAACAATAATTTTATGTGTATTGCCACTAGCGAGTTAAAGTTTTTAGATATAGTCAATTACCTAGCCCCGGGGTTTAGCTATAGCAAATATCTCGCGGCGTATAACGTTAAAGAAACCAAAGGGTTTTTCTGTTATGAATACATAACAGATTTAGCAAAGTTAGACGAGACCGCGTTACCACCCCACTCGGCGTTTTTCTCCAAACTTAAAAACACTAACATCTCCGCCGATGAGTACGCCGAATGCCAGAAGGTGTGGGCCCAGAACCACATGACCACGTTACGCGATTTTCTGACGTGGTATAATAATAAAGACGTGGTCCCCTTCTTGGCAGCGTTAGACCGACAGGTTAGTTTTTACGCGCGCCTAGGTGTAGACATGTTTAAAGATGCGATCTCCGTGCCCGGTGTCACGTTAAAGTACCTCTTCAAAACCCTCCCGCCCAACGTCAATTTTTCTTTATGCTCGAAGCAGGAGGTAGATTTGCATAACATCTTGCGCCAAAACATCGTCGGGGGACCGTCAATTATTTTTCACAGGTTCCACGAACAAGGCAAAACCCGCATTAGAGGTGGCAAACCTGTTCAAGCCATTAAAGGTTTTGATGCCAACGCCCTTTATTTGTGGGCGTTAATGCAGAAAATGCCCACTGACTTTCCCGTTAGACGGTACAAGGATGATGGTTTCAAGCACCACAAACTCCACAAATATACCGTGCAGTGTCGCGATTATTTGGCTTGGGTCTCCCACCAAACAAAAGTGACCTTAAAAACCCAGTTTAACGGGCGTGAGAAGGCGTTGGGTGATGTATGCGTTAGGGTAGACGGTTGGGACAGACACTCTAAAACCGCCTACCAGTTCCATGGGTGCCTATTCCACGGTCACCCTAACTGCCCACTAACCGCCGGTCGTGACGTTAACCCAGTCAACAACAAACCGTTGGCTGAGTTGTACGCAGATACGGTGGACACAAGTTCTTATTTACGGGGCCATTGCAACGTTACCGTTGTCGAAATGTGGGAATGCGAGTGGCAGGCGTTGAAGAAAACCGACCCATCAATCCGTCGTTTTCTCAACGCCACCTTCCCTACCCAGAAACCGTCTTACACGAAATGTCGGTACCCCCTGACAAAAGAAAATATTCTCGCCTCGGTGCTGGACGACACCTTGTTTGGCCTAGTCGAGTGTGACATTCATGTCCCCGACTCTTTAAAAGAACATTTCTCTGAGATGACGCCCATTTTTAAGAATGTTGACGTCACGAGGGAAGATATTGGGCCTTTCATGCGGGAATACGCCGAGAAACATAAACTCCTGACTACCCCCAGACGGACGTTGATCGGTAGTTATGTGGGCAAAAAGATTCTGTTGGCGACACCTCTGCTTCGTTGGTACCTAACCAAAGGATTAGAAGTCACCTGTATCTACCAGGTGCTTGAGTATACACCCGTGACGTGTTTCAAACGGTTTGGGGACACTGTTTCGAACGCGCGTCGACAGGGTGATACTGATCCTGCCTACGCCATAACCAGCGAGACCATGAAACTGCTAGGTAACGCGGCCTACGGCAAGACATTAACCAATAAAGCGAAGCATGTGGATGTCTCGTACACGACGGACGTGGGTACCTCTGACCAAATAAACTCACCCCGCTTTAGGAAAATGACGTTAGTGACTGACGACATATTCGAGGTAGAGAAACTGAAACAGACTATATGTTGGGACCTCCCCGTTCAGATAGGATTTTTCGTGTACCAATACGCTAAATTACGCATGTTAGAATTTTATTACGACTGTTTAGATAAATTTGTAGATAGGTCAGATTTTCAGTTGTGCGAGACGGACACAGACAGCCTTTACTTGGCCCTTAGCTCAGACAACTTAGCGGACGTTGTTAAGCCCGCTTTGCGACGAGAATTTTATAGCTCCTACCACCAGTGGTTCCCCGCCGAAGTATGTCCCGACCATAGACCCGTTTTCGTCGCTACCGAGGGTAAAACGCGCGCCCTTTGTCAGAAATGCCGCGAACAAACCTTATTCGACAAACGGACACCGGGCCTTTTTAAATTAGAATACGAAGGCAGAGGGATGGTTTCCCTCTGTAGCAAGACATATCACTGTTTTGGCGACTACGACAAAACCACCACCAAAGGACTCAACAAACACCACAACAAAGTTGACAAACACACTTTTCTAGACGTCCTCAACACACAACAGGCACAGGGTGGGAAAAATATCGGGTTCCGGGTACACAATTCCTCCATCTACACATACGAACAACACCGCAACGCCCTTTCTTACTTTTACATAAAACGACAGGTACATCCCGACAACGTCACCACATCACCCCTCAACATTTAAACTGTCTGTACGAATACACTATTTCTTACGACGTGACGACAATGGGACGACAATGTGACGACACCCCTCAAGGTCTGGCCTGTACCCCTGTGATATTGTATTAAAAATCTGTGATATTTTTATTGTATATAATGTAAATAATATAAATATGTGATAATATCAATGTTTGATAATGTTAAAAAATACACCATATAATTATATATGATTTGATAAAAAAATTACACCATATAATTGTATATTCATTTGATAAAATATCAATGTCCATTTTATAAAAATACTGTACATTTTGTAAAAAGATACTATATATTACCATGTATGTTTTTACTTCAAAAACACTATTGAATATAAAATAAAAACTATATTAACTAAAACGCTTTTTTGTTACCTATATATCGTCTAATTGTTTGTATAACTGTTCGTATAAATGTTTGTCTAACTGTTTGTCTATGTCTCAATATAACTGTTTGTATTACTGTTTGTCTAACTATTGTAAAATATGTATGTCTAAATATATATCGTCTTCTTGTTATCTTCCTATTATCTAAATGTATATATAATTGGTTGTATAACTGTTTGTATAATTGTTTGTCTAAATGTTTGTATAAATGTTGTAAAATATGTATGTCTCAATATATGTCTATATCTAACGTATATCGTCTTCTTATTATGTAAATATATATTTTCCTATTACCCTCTTCTTGTTTGTCTAACACAGCCACTACCTAAGTTCGCTATACTAAAAACAACAATATATAAAAAAACCACCATCTTGCCACATTTTCCTTATATTAACATCGTCTTCTTGTTATCTAAAACACGCCATCTTGACCCAAATAACCTCCCCTTGTTAGCTCAAAGCCGCCATCTTGTTATCTCCCCCTTGTTAACTCAAATCCGCCATCTTGACCCAAATAACCTCCCCTTGTTAACTCAAATCCGCCATCTTGACCCAAATAACCTCCCCTTGTTAGCTCAAGTCCGCCATCTTACCCCCTTGTTAACTCAAATCCGCCATCTTACCCCCTTGTTAGCTCAAGTCCGCCATCTTGACCCAAATAACCTCCCCTTGTTAGCTCAAATCCGCCATCTTGACCCAAATAACCCCCCCTTGTTAGCTCAAATCCGCCATCTTGACCCAAATAACCTCCCCTTGTTAGCTCAAGTCCGCCATCTTGCGCCGCGCGCCTGCAGATTGCGCTTATATAAAAGTCACGCGCCTGCAGAATTTTTGCTATATAAAAGTCACGCGCCTGCAGGCGCGCTGCAGGCGCGCTGCAGGCCACTTTTAACTCTTCTTCAACCAAGACCTTATGTTGTTTTTCTTTCGTGCATGCGAAATAGGCGCATTCATTACCAGACGGCGATCAGCAAAACTGTTGTCGGTTTTTAACCCCTGTGACGCTGGCAAAGGTGAATTTCATTCACAGATAATTACTGCACTGACAGACAACCTTACCATCACACGTGCAGAACATGAAATTGAAATTAAGCATTATTAGCTGCCATCGAAGGCTGGCTGCAATGGATCTCCAACGCTTTCTGTCCCTTGTCTTGATGGTGCACTCTGGTAGACGCGTCCCGGTCTCTTGTCTTGATGGTGCACTCTGGTAGACGCGTCCCTGTCTCTTGTCTTGATGGTGCACTCTGGTAGACGCGTCCCTGTCTCTTGTCTTGATGGTGCACTCTGATAGACTCTTTCCTGTCTCTTGTCTTGATGGTGAACTCTGATAGACTCTTTCTTGTCTCTTGTCTTGATGGTGCACTCTGGTAGACTCGTCCCTGTCTCTTGTCTTGATGGTGCACTCTGGTAGACTCGTCCCTGTCTCTTGTCTTGATGGTGCACTCTGGTAGACTCGTCCCTGTCTCTTGTCTTGATGGTGCACTCTGGTAGACTCGTCCCTGTCTCTTGTCTTGATGGTGCACTCTGATAGACTCTTTCCTGTCTCTTGTCTTGATGGTGAACTCTGATAGACTCTTTCTTGTCTCTTGTCTTGATGGTGCACTCTGGTAGACTCGTCCCTGTCTCTTGTCTTGATGGTGCACTCTGGTAGACTCGTCCCTGTCTCTTGTCTTGATGGTGCACTCTGGTAGACTCGTCCCTGTCTCTTGTCTTGATGGTGCACTCTGGTAGACTCGTCCCTGTCTCTTGTCTTGATGGTGCACTCTGGTAGACTCGTCCCTGTCTCTTGTCTTGATGGTGCACTCTGGTAGACTCGTCCCTGCCTCTTGTCTTGATGGTGCACTCTGGTAGACTCGTCCCTGCCTCTTGTCTTGATGGTGCACTCTGGTAGACTCGTCCCTGTCTCTTGTCTTGATGGTGCACTCTGGTAGACTCGTCCCTGCCTCTTGTCTTGATGGTGTGCACTCTGGTAGACTCGTCCCTGTCTCTTGTCTTGATGGTGCACTCTGGTAGACTCGTCCCTGTCTCTTGTCTTGATGGTGCACTCTGGTAGACTCGTCCCTGTCTCTTGTCTTGATGGTGCACTCTGGTAGACTCGTCCCTGTCTCTTGGCTTGATTGTGTTTTCTGGTAGACTCGTATCCCTGTGTCTTGTCTTGATGGTGCACTCTGATTAGACTCTTCCCTGCCTCTTGTCTTGACTCTGATTAGACTCTTCCCTGCCTCTTGTCTTGATGGTGCACTCTGGTAGACTCGTCCCTGTCTCTTGTCTTGATGGTGCACTCTGGTAGACTCGTCCCTGCCTCTTGTCTTGATGGTGCACTCTGGTAGACTCGTCCCTGTGTATCTGTTGATGTTATATTCCCACTTATAGCGATGTCTTCCTCTTGCTTGTTTGCCTTTAACCATTCCCTCCATTACGGTCTTCAGCAAGTTTTCGTCTTTATATGTGATCAACCTATTCTAGCCGTCTAACTTTGATCTTATTCATTTTTCTCTTTGCATTCCTAACTTTTCTAGGATCTCTTAAAAATGTTAAAAGATGCCTGCTTAGACAGCGGAGACTACGCTGGCTTGGCCATGTTCGCCGCATGGAAGACGGTTGTATCCTCATAGATACTTTCTACGGACAACTGGCAGATGGCAAAAGAACAGCCGGGTTACCGCAGCTGAGGTTCAGATGACAAGTGGCGATTCTCCCGACAGCATTACCCCAGATTGGCCGAAGAGAAGGTCTCGCAAGAAGCAGAAAAGAAAAGGACACACCGAAATGGAAAAGGGATCTAAGGGCTATCACCTGAGGGGCGCGTTCACATAGTCAGTTATGTCTGAAGGGGCTGCCACCACTACTACTACGACCTGCCTCAGAAGATGCATTTTTTCACGTTCTTGATTCACTTTTGTTACAACGAATACAGTATGTCAGTTGTTGATCACTAAGATAATCGAATACAGTATGTCAGTTGCTGATCACTAAAATAATCGAACACAGTATGTCAGTTGCTGATCACTAAGATAATCGAATACAGTATGTCAGTTGCTGATCACTAAGATAATATCATACTGAGTTTGTTTATAGATTATCCCGTAGAACGGATATTATCTGACCGTCAATTATTCGAACCGTCAATTATAAAAACCACCGCCGCCGCAAAACAAAACACAAACACACCAAATAAAAACAAAAACAAATAGAAAACAACATATATCAATATATATATATACAGTGCACTATTATACTTAAGTACCTGTTTATGTAAAAAAAAGTGTGACTTAGTTGAAGCCATGTAAAACAATCAGGTAAGTTCAAGATAAATATTGAAGCCATGTGAAACAATCAGATAAGTTCAAGATAAATATTGAAGCCATGTGAAACAATCAGGTAAGTTCAAGATAAATATTGAAGCCATGTAAAACAATCAGATAAGTTCAAGATAAATATAATTTACAGTTTCTTCAAAACATTGTTGTTTTTATTTACAAACCATTTCCTAAATCATTTATTTTGTAACATAATACTTCATTCTTCAAAATACCGGAGTAATAATCTTGCGTACAATAATTTAATTGTAGGCTTAATTATACTTTGTTTCGTTTAAACTGGGTATTCTCATGTATGTTTGATTACACTAGTCAACAAATTTTCAAAAGTTATTTGTACCAGAAATTAAATATACCATTTCTTATTGATTTTGACATGCTGATTTCAAATATCATAATGAAATTCACCAATTGGCTCTGGTTTTTTTTTAAATGATGAATTTACATTACAGTAATACAAATAATGTATGCTTGTTTAATTCTCTGGGGTGAACAGCTAGTCTTTCTACTTTAGCATTATAAAAATTGTGGTTACATACTCAATTAATTGATATTTCAACATAAAATGATAGAAAAAAAAAAAACATTATTTAAAGTTCACATATCATGTTTTAAAAAGGCACATTTGAACCCATTCCGTCATTATTCAGTCGCTGTTCGAGCTCTCTTTGCTTGCTTCTTGTAGTCAATCGATGAGGTGTCTCTTGTCACAGTCCAACAGTAATCAGCAAGCATTGAAGGGCTCCAATTGCCTTGATACCTTGTCTCCATAGCAGCAATGTCCTGGTGAAATCGTTCACCATGCTCATCACTGACCGCTCCACAGTTTGACGTAAAGAAATCCAGATGAGAATCCAGAAAATGAATTTTCAAAGACATGTTGCAGCCAAGACTCTTATACTTCAGAAGGAGATTTTCTACAATTTCATTGTAATTATCAGATCTGCTGTTTCCAAGAAAATTGTCCACCACTGACTTAAATGCTAGCCATGCTGCTTTTTCCTTGCCATGCAACACGCAAAGAAACTCGTCATCATGAAGAAGTTTTCGAATTTGCGGACCAACAAATACTCCCTCTCTTATTTTAGCTTCACTCAATCTTGGAAATTTTCTGATGAGGTATTTGAAAGCCTCATCTGTTTTCTCCATTGCCTTGACAAAGTTTTTCATGAGACCCAGCTTAATGTGCAAGGGTGGCAACAAAATCTTGCTGGTGTCGACAAGTGCTGGGTTCTCAACGTTCTTACTGCCAGGCTGCAATGACTGCCTGATTGGCCAATGTCTTCTGATGTAATGGTCACTTCGTGCACGGCTATCCCACTCACAGAGAAAGCAACAGTACTTGGTGTATCCACCCTGTAGTCCAAGCCAAGCAAAAGAGCGACCACTTTTAAGTCACCGCAAAGTGACCAATGATGATGATCATAGTTTATACACTTCAAAAGCTGCTTAATGTTTTCATAAGTTTCTTTCATATGAACTGCGTGACCAACTGGAATTGACGGTAACACATTACCATTATTCAACAAAACAGCTTTAAGACTCGTCTTGGATGAATCAATGAAAAGCCTCCACTCTTCCGGTATGTAATTGATTTTGAGGGTTGCCATTAAACCAGAAATGTTGTGGCACGCAGAAAGGTCACCCTCTTTGAAAAAGAATGTAACATCTTCTGCAATGAGATTCCACTGTTGCAATCTGGAACCCAAAAGCTCCGCCTTGTTCTTCGGTAAATTCAGATCTCTTACAAGATCATTCAGTTCACCTTGGGTTATTAAGTGTGGTTTAGTGGATGTAGTTTGCTCAAAATCTGGGTCGCTTGAGGTTGATGGTTCAGGACCACCAATGTCTTCTTCTTCATCAGTGAAAGCAGCTGAAAATGATTCTGGCACTTTGGGAACTGGTAGGTCATCGCCATGTGGTACCGGCCGTATTGCAGAGGGGATGTTTGGATATTCCAGAGTCCATTTTTTCTTCTTTGATATGCCTTTCCCAATTGGAGGGACCATGCAAAAGTAACAGTTGTTGAGATGATCAGTGGGCTCTCTCCAAATCATTGGGACTGCAAAAGACATAGCTTGCCTTTTGCCAGTCAACCACAGTTTAAGATGTGCTGCACACGTATTGCAGCATATGTGTGGCGCCCAGCTCTTATCTTGATCTCCTATTCTGCAGCCAAAATACAAACTGTACGCCTTCTTTATCACTTTAGTTATATTTCGTTTTTGTGATACAAATGTCACCTCACCACACATATAACAGAAATTATTAGCACTGTTCACACGTCCTAGGCATTTCTAACTACGATACTTTTGATAAGGACAAATGCACTAACTAATGGCAAAATTTTTATCACAGATAAGATATTTATACACAAAGGTGATGTAATCATAGGTAGGATTGCATCATCAATTTCTAGTTACATTTTTATTGGTCATTAGAAAAAATTATGCAATCGCCCACAACAGTTGCGTCATATATATAAATTGACCGTAATTAAATAAACTAGTAGCATATATCTTGAAAACTAGAACCAATCAACATTTTTAAATGTCATTTTCGTTTTCAGCACGCCAAAATTAGTTAAGATCAGCTATTTTCATTTCTGGTACATTTTGGTTGTTGACTAGTGTTATCTGAACTATGTGATTAATAGAACCAACCTTGGTCTCAAATAGTTCGGATAATCGATGCTCTACTGTACTTCCATGTCAACAACGTATTAGCTGTTTTTCTATCCAAAATGTCAAGGTAAAAGGTCAAGGTAGTCAAATAGCAGATACTGACGTAGGAGCACGAAGTGTTAGAGACTTAACCTAGACTAGGTCCAGCATCGAGAGGTGGGGTGATCAGTTCCATTCCACGCTGCCTTCCTTTTCCCTAACGCAAGAGAAAAGTCGGTTACCCATTTACAGCTGGGTAGACTGGGGCATAATGATACACTGAATCGAACCAGGCGCCTTTGCCGCGAGAGATCAGAGCTCTAACCACTCTGCCAATGGGCGCTTAATGTCATTGTACACGCAGACATAATTTAATTAGCTATTTTCCTTAATATTATTATTAATCATTACTCCACTATCAATCCATAATGGTGTGGCTTTTAGCATTAACTGTACTTGATCTCGTCCCGTTTAAGTCCCGTGTGTCTCTTATGGGATAATGAACGAATAGGGCTCATGCTCCCTCAGGCATGTCGTAGAAGGCTATGAGGTTGTGCATAAGGCTAGCAACTTCATTATATTGTTTTTTTTTTTAATCGTACGCCCGCTATTACTCGAGGCGAAATCTCCTGTTATGTCTAACCTGAGACTGATTTTACGTGAGTATCCCTTTTTTCCCTGTACAATGACAGGTGTCCTCTCGCCATTCAGGCAGATACTCGCCGATTTCGGACGTACCCATTAGAGCTGGGTGGGCTCAGGAGCCGTTCAGGTTATTACAGTCCCTGATCGAAGACACTTCTTCAAATGTCTTCGCCAGGGCTCGAATAATTCCAGTCCAATTCCCGGTCGACGACACTGCTTCAAATGATCTCGCCAGGGCTCGAACCTGGATCCCCCGATCGCCAGCGCAGTGTGGTAACCATTACACCAGCGCGGCTCCCCTTTAAAACAAGTTGCTATAGAAACCATTGCTGCAAGATCCCATGAATGTTTTGAGACAAGCGTCCTGCGGGGGGGGCGGGCGGGGGGGGGGGGGGGAGCAGGTACAGTAGGGACTACATGTTCCACGTGGATGCGGAAAGAGAAGGGATGGTGGTTATGTTTGATTTCGTTCTGTAAATCTTGAATAATATGTTTCAATATGAGGTTTTGACGGGGGTGGCTATCCAATCATGTAAAACTGGTGACATACAAACCATCGCTGTATTCATAATCCTCCACTCCCAAAGGAGCATAGGCCTTCAACAAACACATGCCAAGTCCTCCTGTCACGTGCCATCGTCTCAAGTTCTTTCCACGTTCTCCTCATCATTTTCACCTCTGTTTCCAGCTCTCTTCTCCATGTGCTTCTTGGTCTACCTCTGCTTCTCTTGCCCTGGGGGTTCCAGAACAAGGACTGCCTTGTAATGCTATCAACAGGTTTCCTCAATGTGTGTCCTATCCATCGCCATCGTCTTCTTCTCATCTCTTGTTCCACTGGTACTTGTCTAGTTCTTGTCATCAGTTCCACGTTGGTAACCTTGTCATACCATTTTAATCCCTCTATTCTACGCAAGTACCCATTTATGAAAGTCTGTAGCTTTTTGGTTGTTGTCTTTGTTGTTCTCCATGTCTCAGAGCCATACAATAGGACTGACTTCACATTTGAGTTGAAGATTCTTATTTTCGTGTTGGATCCGATTTCTCTTGATCTCCATATATTTCCCAATGCAATGAAAGCTCCTCGTGCTTTTTGTATTCTTATTTTGATATCGCTGTCTGTCCCTCCAACTTTGTCTATATTACTGCCAAGATATGTGTACGATTCTACATCTTATAGTGATGTTTCTTCAAGTTCAACCCTGTTATCATTACTTGCATTTATTCTCATTATTTTTATCTTTTCCCTGTGTATTTTCAGACCCAATTTATGTGACCTCTCATCGAGTGTTTTAAATTTGTCCTGCATCTGATTACGGTTATAGGACAGAAGAGCCAAGTCATCAGCAAAATCCAGATCACCCAACACCGCTGTATGAGCAAACATACGTTTGGTGGAGGCTTCCTTGAGACATTGCTGGAATTTTAATTCAATGTTCCGTATGGAGCACAGGAATAATTACGGGTTCTCCAAGAACAACTAAAGTTCTGGTTCCATGCTCCTGTAGGAGCACCCAGGAGAAGGAAGTAGCAAAGGAGAATATGTTGATATGGGGGCGCCAAATCTCAGCTTTGTCCGGGTGCCTGCAACGTTAGAACCAGCCCTGACTGTATGAGAAGTCACAAATATGTTTTCCATACTGTCGCAGAGTGAAGATAATTTGCATATTTGAAATTTTCTGTCCATCCTGTATATTGCTTTATTTTCTGTCTATCCTAAGTTTCCGAAAAAATGTTTCTCACGCACTTGCCTTTTCCCCACCTTAACCCAGGTGAAGATACGGTCAAGCAGCGTTCACGTTCGTTAGGAATTTCCAGACTCGTCTGTCTAGAAATTTATGGCCTGTCTTCTTCCTCATTTGTTAATACTTCTGAGCTCGGAACCACAGCACGTACTAGTGACATTCTATATGCAAACTAATTTGCAGCGATACTTTTTGCTATCGTGGGAACGTTTAAAATGTAGCGGGTAAATCGAAAATAATTCTTTCTTTCTTTCTGTCTTTAAGAAACTAGTTTAGACTTCACTTGGTGATAGCATACTGTAAGAGAGAGACGCACGTCTTAGCCTTGTAAAGTAAAAAAAACTATGCATAGGGAGACTTGAGTTAAACACACATAGTGCCCTCTAGTTTAACTTAACAGACTAAAATTCCGGAGCGGGTATGTATTCGCTTTTCCAGTATATAGGAAATTAGCTCAAATATATAGATATGAAATATATTATTATCATGGTGAAAGTCTAATGAAATATATTACTATCATGGTGAAAGTCTAAGTGTATTATATAAACGGGTTTCCTTCATCATGTATGTATCATAAATGCTTACGAAAATTCATTTATTTTCACTGCTTGTATTTTAAAGCGATGTTATGTTACAATGTTTGTATCATTCATAATTTCAATGATCATTTTACTTTTCAATGTTTGTAACATTAATGTATGAGCATATTATTATGAATGCTGGAAGGAATGAACGGTGGAAAGCAAAGAAGGATTCTCTAGCGGACCCTCATGTAACTTTGTCTGACAGGGGAGGAAGCAAGTCTTGTTATTGTGTATGTATCTGGACTGGCCAGCTAATTCATTCACAGCAGACAGGAATGTTTAAGAATGGACTGACCTATTTTAGGAATGAGACGCATGCATGGATATCAACATGCCGACGCTGGACACTGCTTAAATTGTTTCTGTTGTAATCTGCATGTTGCAGCAGAAGAGTAGTTACACATGTATTTTTGTTTTGTCTAACAGATTTACGCAGTGCAAGTCTTATCTCGTATTGCTGAAAAGAGGTTACCTTTGGCCAGTGGCCATATAGTCCTCGTCCACCAGTCACAATAATTCCCTTCAATTATTTCAATCATTTCAATTACTTCAATTACTGCAATTATTGCAACGATTCTCAACACCAGATATTACCCTTAACAACCATCACCCGTACCATACTCCACCCATTTTAACCCTCCATCCCACCTTTGGAAGCAAATTCGTTATCTTTGGATATCTCATCAACTGTGGATACGTTACACCAATCTTGGATTTATAAAATCGTGTTCAGATTCTGTGCCCATTGTGGATACCTTATTCGAACAGTGAAGTTAATTTCAAAGTATTGGATTACGTGATATTTTTCCAAGAGAACACCAGGATATAAGTTGTTTCCAACATTCACACCAAAGGAACAAAGGAACAAACATTCATTTACACACAAACAGTATTTCACATATTTTCCAGCAAAAGCCTATCAGGCCTGCCGGGAACTTTACTAACACAATTCATTCATAATCCTTGTTTTCACTATTGGTGTAATAATTTTTTTCTTCTTTAAAATCATCAAATTGTTGTGAGTTTGTTTTCTCGTGATAATCTTTATTATTATGTGCTGTAAAATCCTTATTGATTTATTTACATTTCTAAATTGAATAAAATTGAGTTAACCTCGATAGGATTGTTCGTTCAGTTCAGACTACCAAATCCTCAATCTAACTTTACTTCTTTACCCTACTATTTGTGATTGACACAGTGTGTGCAAAAGAGTAATATTGTCGCCAGAAAAAAACAAGAAGAGCTGTGTGTGTGGTTTTTCTTAGTGAAGAACTCACTGACTCAGCCTGTGCCTTCTGCCTATCTCTCTTGCGCACCACTATCACACGTCCGTGTGCACTATTGTCCATCACACCTATACAGCTGTCAAGCTTTACCTACTATTAATTATATTTTCATGCGACAATTATTGGGAATCTCGTCCTTGGATTTGAATTTCTGGATTCTTATTTCACAGTGACTATAGGGAATCTTGTCTTTAAATTGTTCTGCAGAAACTGTAAGGAATCTTGAACTATTAGTCTATACTGTGGACTATAATTTTATAACGCCCTAGACAACGACACTTCTGGTAGTATCTGAACAGAACAATTATAATTTTAAAGTAACAGAACGTTGCTGTCACTAATTTAATTCAGGGTTATATAATTACGTTAAATAGTTAACTAAGGTAATTAAGTGGTACATTTAACAGGCAGTAGAGTGTGTATGTGTGTGAGATATTGAAGGGAATTGTTTATACTTGAGTATTACTCAAGTGATGAGACCTTAATTCAGCAGAAATAAGGAATTGTCAAAAATCCAATTATACTAAACTTCCATTAATGAGTTACATTACTTCATAGAATTAATAGTACTCCCTGGGGCTTAGTAAATTGATTATCAGTTAGTTGTATTGGTTTGTTGTATTACAATACTTCATAGAAATATTAGTAATACCCAGAAACTAGTGTAACATACTGGGAGAGTGTAACAACCTGCACAGAAATATAGAAAATGACTGATTTACTAAAACTAAGGATGGGTCTTTTAAAATACACTAAAGAGGTTGGAATGAGTGAAGAAGAAGGTAATGCATTCATAGAGGCCGAAATAGAAAAACAAAGAGAAGAAAACGAAAGGATACGGGCTCATGAGTTCCGGCTCAAAGAACTAGAGGTTCAAAATCGTCCCGCTTCTCCCACTAACGCTTCATCACCTGACAACGCCTCTGCTGGTCTAGCACTCAACTCACCTGCAATGACTTTCCCAATGGAAAAATTTTGCGAGCGAAATGAACAAATTGATCTGTTCCTGGATAGATATGAGCGAACTGCTTCATCGTATGGCCTGCCCAAAAGCATGTGGAATCTTAAACTTTCTCAAGGATTAAGAGGGACGGCTTACGAAGTTTTTACAAAATTAACCCCAGCAGAACAGAACGATTATGACGCTCTCAAGCAAGCACTGTTACGACGTTTTCAGCTTACAGCCGACAATTACCGAAAGCGTTTTCGCCGATCTCACAAAGAAGGAGGAGAAACATTTGGCCAATTTGCTGCTAGGATTGAATCATATCTCGAAAAGTGGCGCGATTTGGGAAAATTTCCTAAGACTTACGAAGGATTACATGAACTCTTCCTGGTAGAGCAAATCAAGGAAACAATGTCACCAGAGATGAGAAAGTTCCTAGTAGAGCACGGGGCAGACCGACTCGAACCAATCCTTACGTTAGCAGAAAGGTTTCAAAATGCTATAGCAGAGACTCAAACCTTCAAACGGAAACCTGCTGAACTTCAACCTAAACCAATCACCCAGCCCACCCAAAATCAGCGATCACAGGTAAACGCTCCAACGCAAGATACACGCAGAGACCGGTCAACTAACTCAAACACGAAAAATGCACAGGAAAACCCCCCTTACTTCATGAGGAGGGAGAGGAAATATTGTCATCATTGTAAGCAGACCTCGCACAATACAAAAGAATGTAGAAATCGGCCCAGCCCGCACTTGGCGGCGTGTTTACAAGGAGACGCACCAGAACAGCGTCAAGACAGAACAAAATGTGGTAAACCAGAACGGAATTCTGTAACGGATCAGATTATCGCAAACGGGAAATTTGTGCGCTGTCTTTATGACACAGGATTACAGTTTGACTGTATAATCGCTTCACATTTGGTCACACCTGAGCAGATAACCTCGGAGACAGTAGATCTGTGTGGAGCCGTGAAAGGAGACACTCCTATGACATTGAAAATAGCAAACGTTTATATTGATTCAAAATTTGTTAAAGGATGGATTCGAGCTGCCATTATGGAGAATCCAATCTACGACGTAATTCTTGGATGTCGCTATGTGTTCTTGGGGGAACCAAGAAAACCTCTGATAGCTGCAGCAGTAACTACAAGAGGTCAGGCGAGGACAGAACAGGAACCAGGACCAGTGACAAACCTGCTACCACGGGAATTAAAGGATGCTCAACACAAGGATCCAACACTGGGACCATGTTTTAAGAAACTGCCACTTGCCAGTAACCCGCTGAAAAAGGGAAACTTTTATTCAAAATCGGGATTCCTATACCGTAGGTCGGGCAACACTGGACAAGAACATAGCCAGTTGGTTGTTCCAACTACTTATAGGTCACAAATTTTAGAGATGGGACACGCTCTTCCTTTTAGCGGCCACATGGGACAAAATGCTACCATGCAAAGAATAGCAGCGCACTATTACTGGCCTGGGATGAACGGGGACATCATCCGATTTGTGAAATCCTGTGCGCAGTGCCAAAGGGTGGCACCAAGACACTGGACACCCCCTGCTCCATTGGGGGAAATGCCTATTGTCGGTACGCCATTCGAAAGAGTAGCTGTAGATATAGTAGGCCCACTCTTAAGAACAAAGCGGAGAAATTGCTGTATTTTGACTCTAGTCGACACCTGTACTATGTGGTCAGAAGCAGTGGCGCTCCCTTCTTCTGATTCTGTGCATGTCGCAGAAGCGCTCGTGAGTATTTTCACAAGGCTCGGATTTCCACAGCAAATACTCACTGATAATGGATCGCAGTTTAGAGGACATCTGATGGAAGAAGTCTTTAAGATCTTCCGTACTCAGCATATTCACACCTCACCCTATAATCCACAAGCAAACGGACAGGTAGAGAGATATAACGGGACCCTCATCACCATGCTGCGAAAATTAGCACAAGAAAGACCAGAAAACTGGGACTTATTCTTGCCGGCTGCCTTATTTGCCTATAGGGAAGTGCCGCATGCCTCCACTGGTCTACCTCCTGCAACATTATTATTTGGACGGCCAATAAAGGGACCCCTGGAAGCATTGCTTAGGTCTTTAACAGACCAGAAAGCAGACGAATCTATTGTATCTGCATCAAAATATGTGCAAGAACTGAAGGAAAGGTTAAAGATAGGTTGGGAATTAGCCAACACTAACCTCCGACAAGCTCGTGCCAAGCATGCAAAACGGTACAATAAGACTGCGAAGGAAAGAGTACTACAACCTGGAGAGAAAGTACTGCTGTTACTCCCAACAGGGAATAACAAACTTCAGATAGGATGGCAGGGACCATTTGAAGTACTCGAGAAAATCTCTCGAACAAACTACAAAATCTCCATACGAGGGAAGGAAAAAGATTTATCATGTTAACTTACTTAAAAAGTACATGGAACGCCTCGCTGCTCCTCAAGCACATCTCCTGGCCTTAGCGGTTGCAATGGAAGCGGATAATGACCCCCACGAATATGCTGAATACCCGCTAAAACAGGAAGAATCACACACGGATGTGAAGCTTTGTGAAACATTAACTGAATTGCAACAGCATAATGTCAAACAACTGTTAGCCGAATATTCAGAAGTGCTCACCGATAAACCGGGACTAACCAACCTCTTGGAGTTTGATATAAAAGTATTAGATCCTAAGCCTGTCAGGACTAAGATTTACCCAGTCCCATACGCTAAAGCCAACGCTTTACGAGAAGAGATTGACAAGCTACTGCAAGATAACATAATCTCTGAATCGACATCCCCATACAGTTCGAGTGTAGTGCTTCTACAGAAACCCAACGGGGAAACTCGGTTATGCATCGATTATAGGTTACTCAACACTGTAACAGAGTTCCAACCAGAACCATTACCGAGCCCTAATGAACTCTTTACAAAGCTGAGCAGAGCAACCATTTTCTCTAAAATAGACCTTAGTAAAGGCTATTACCAAATTCCGGTAAAGGAAGAGATTAGACCATTGCTCGCCTTTAGTACCAGTGACGGACATTACACGTTCAATGTAATGCCTTTTGGATTACATAATGCACCTGGAGCTTTTACCCGGATGATGAGAAAACTGTTACACCCTTTACAAAGCAACACCATTCATAATTTTATGGATGATATTCTCATCGCAACGGCTACATTTGAAGAACATGAAGAAGCGTTAGCCCTGCTCCTCAGGCGGCTCAAGGAAACTGGTTTAACAGCACGCCCAAGCAAGTGTCTGATTGGATTCAGAGAACTTGAATTTTTAGGACATACGATCACTCATGGTTGCTTGTGGCCAGTAGAGAAAAACGTTGACAAAATCCGAAATGCAAAGCGACCCATAACGAAAAAGGACACTAGGTCGTTTTTGTCACTCTGTGGTTATTATCAACGGTTCATTGAGAACTTTAATAGTTTGACTGCACCGTTGACTGACCTCACAAAGAAAGGTCAACCTGAAAAGGTAACATGGACGGCTCAATGTGAGAGCGCCTACACCACACTCAAAGAAAAGCTGACGACGAAGCCCATATTACGCCTCCCAGACCTCACAAAGACCTTTGTGCTAAGAGTAGATGCCAGTAATCTTGGAATAGGATCAACGTTGCTTCAAGCTGATGAAAACTACCCGGAAATGCTTTTTCCCGTGGCCTATGCTAGCCGAAAATTGAACGCTGCAGAACGCAACTATTCAACCATTGAAAAAGAATGCTTGGCTCTAGTGGCGGGAGTAAAAAGGCACCACGAATTTCTTTATGGAGTCTCATTTGTCGTGCAAACGGATCACGCACCCCTCACGTTTCTAGCAGCTTGCAAAAACCAAAATGCAAAAGTAATGCGATGGGCTATTTTGCTAAGTGTCTATTCCTTTCAGGGTCGAGTACATCCCAGGTCCTGAAAATGTAGGAGCCGATTTTTTAAGCAGACATTCAGTAGAGGAACTCGCTAGTTGTGGAGAAAATAATCTTCTAACGCCAGCAGATAAGAAACAATCTGAGGAAACCTCGGAAGAAGTACAGAGAAGGAACTAATGGACGACACCGGGAATGATACACACTAGCCAAATTATCATCTCTCTCTGATTTAGTTGGGCAACTAACTTAAGTTCGGGGTATCTGTCGCAGAGTGAAGATAATTTGCATATTTGAAATTTTCTGTCCATCCTGTATATTGCTTTATTTTCTGTCTATCCTAAGTTTCCGAAAAAAAAATGTTTCTCACGCACTTGCCTTTTCCCCACCTTAACCCAGGTGAAGATACGGTCAACCAGCGTTCACGTTCGTTAGGAATTTCCAGACTCGTCTGTCTAGAAATTTATGGCCTGTCTTCTTCCTCATTGTTAATACTTCTGAGCTCGGAACCACACAGCACGTACTAGTGACATTCTATATGCAAACTAATTTGCAGCGATACTTTTTGCTATCGTGGGAACGTTTAAAATGTAGCGGGTAAATCGAAAATAATTCTTTCTTTCTTTCTTTAAGAAACTAGTTTAGACTTCACTTGGTGATAGCATACTGTAAGAGAGAGACGCACGTCTTAGCCTTGTAAAGTAAAAAAACTATGCATAGGGAGACTTGAGTTAAACACACATAGTGCCCTCTAGTTTAACTTAACAGACTAAAATTCCGGAGCGGGTATGTATTCGCTTTTCCAGTATATAGGAAATTAGCTCAAATATATAGATATGAAATATATTATTATCATGGTGAAAGTCTAATGAAATATATTACTATCATGGTGAAAGTCTAAGTGTATTATATAAACGGGTTTCCTTTATCATGTATGTATCATAAATGCTTACGAAAATTCATTTATTTTCACTGCTTGTATTTTAAAGCGATGTTATGTTACAATGTTTGTATCATTCATAATTTCAATGATCATTTTACTTTTCAATGTTTGTAACATTAATGTATGAGCATATTATTATGAATGCTGGAAGGAATGAACGGTGGAAAGCAAAGAAGGATTCTCTAGCGGACCCTCATGTAACTTTGTCTGACAGGGGAGGAAGCAAGTCTTGTTATTGTGTATGTATCTGGACTGGCCAGCTAATTCATTCACAGCAGACAGGAATGTTTAAGAATGGACTGACCTATTTTAGGAATGAGACGCATGCATGGATATCAACATGCCGACGCTGGACACTGCTTAAATTGTTTCTGTTGTAATCTGCATGTTGCAGCAGAAGAGTAGTTACACATGTATTTTTTGTTTTGTCTAACAGATTTACGCAGTGCAAGTCTTGTCTCGTATTGCTGAAAAGAGGTTACCTTTGGCCAGTGGCCATATAGTCCTCGTCCACCAGTCACAATAATTCCCTTCAATTATTTCAATCATTTCAATTACTTCAATTACTGCAATTATTGCAACGATTCTCAACACCAGATATTACCCTTAACAACCATCACCCGTACCATACTCCACCCATTTTAACCCTCCATCCCACCTTTGGAAGCAAATTCTTTATCTGTGGATACCTTATTCGAACAGTGGATACGTTACACCAATCTTGGATTTATAAAATCGTGTTCAGATTCTGTGCCCTTTGTGGATACCTTATTCGAACAGTGAAGTTAATTTCAAAGTATTGGATTACGTGATATTTTTCCAAGAGAACACCAGGATATAAGTTGTTTCCAACATTCACACCAAAGGAACAAAGGAACAAACATTCATTTACACACAAACAGTATTTCACATATTTTCCAGCAAAAGCCTATCAGGCCTGCCGGGAACTTTACTAACACAATTCATTCATAATCCTTGTTTTCACTATTGGTGTAATAATTTTTTTTTCTTCTTTAAAATCATCAAATTGTTGTGAGTTTGTTTTCTCGTGATAATCTTTATTATTATGTGCTGTAAAATCCTTATTGATTTATTTACATTTCTAAATTGAAATAAATTGAGTTAACCTCGATAGGATTGTTCGTTCAGTTCAGACTACCAAATCCTCAATCTAACTTTACTTCTTTACCCTACTATTTGTGAGTGACACAGTGTGTGCAAAAGAGTAATATTGTCGCCAGAAAAAACAAGAAGAGCTGTGTGTGTGTGGTTTTCTTAGTGAAGAACTCACTGACTCAGCCTGTGCCTTCTGCCTATCTCTCTTGCGCACCACTATCACACGTCCGTGTGCACTATTGTCCATCACACCTATACAGCTGTCAAGCTTTACCTACTATTAATTATATTTTCATGCGACAATTATTGGGAATCTCGTCCTTGGATTTGAATTTCTGGATTCTTATTTCACAGTGACTATAGGGAATCTTGTCTTTAAATTGTTCTGCAGAAACTGTAAGGAATCTTGAACTATTAGTCTATACTGTGGACTATAATTTTATAACGCCCTAGACAACGACACTTCTGGTAGTATCTGAACAGAACAATTATAATTTTAAA
Source organism: Oreohelix idahoensis (assembly GCA_024509875.1). Lineage (NCBI taxonomy): Eukaryota > Metazoa > Mollusca > Gastropoda > Stylommatophora > Oreohelicidae > Oreohelix > Oreohelix idahoensis. The sequence goes on from JAMPIV010017107.1 coordinate 34,513, forward strand.
GTAACAGAACGTTGCTGTCACTAATTTAATTCAGGGTTATATAATTACGTTAAATAGTTAACTAAGGTAATTAAGTGGTACATTTAACAGGCAGTAGAGTGTGTATGTGTGTGAGATATTGAAGGGAATTGTTTATACTTGAGTATTACTCAAGTGATGAGACCTTAATTCAGCAGAAATAAGGAATTGTCAAAAATCCAATTATACTAAACTTCCATTAACGAGTTACATTACTTCATAGAATTAATAGTACTCCCTGGGGCTTAGTAAATTGATTATCAGTTAGTTGTATTGGTTTGTTGTATTACAATACTTCATAGAAATATTAGTAATACCCAGAAACTAGTGTAACATACTGGGAGAGTGTAACAACCTGCACAGAAATATAGAAAATGACTGATTTACTAAAACTAAGGATGGGTCTTTTAAAATACACTAAAGAGGTTGGAATGAGTGAAGAAGAAGGTAATGCATTCATAGAGGCCGAAATAGAAAAACAAAGAGAAGAAAACGAAAGGATACGGGCTCATGAGTTCCGGCTCAAAGAACTAGAGGTTCAAAATCGTCCCGCTTCTCCCACTAACGCTTCATCACCTGACAACGCCTCTGCTGGTCTAGCACTCAACTCACCTGCAATGACTTTCCCAATGGAAAAATTTTGCGAGCGAAATGAACAAATTGATCTGTTCCTGGATAGATATGAGCGAACTGCTTCATCGTATGGCCTGCCCAAAAGCATGTGGAATCTTAAACTTTCTCAAGGATTAAGAGGGACGGCTTACGAAGTTTTTACAAAATTAACCCCAGCAGAACAGAACGATTATGACGCTCTCAAGCAAGCACTGTTACGGCGTTTTCAGCTTACAGCCGACAATTACCGAAAGCGTTTTCGCCGATCTCACAAAGAAGGAGGAGAAACATTTGGCCAATTTGCTGCTAGGATTGAATCATATCTCGAAAAGTGGCGCGATTTGGGAAAATTTCCTAAGACTTACGAAGGATTACATGAACTCTTCCTGGTAGAGCAAATCAAGGAAACAATGTCACCAGAGATGAGAAAGTTCCTAGTAGAGCACGGGGCAGACCGACTCGAACCAATCCTTACGTTAGCAGAAAGGTTTCAAAATGCTATAGCAGAGACTCAAACCTTCAAACGGAAACCTGCTGAACTTCAACCTAAACCAATCACCCAGCCCACCCAAAATCAGCGATCACAGGTAAACGCTCCAACGCAAGATACACGCAGAGACCGGTCAACTAACTCAAACACGAAAAATGCACAGGAAAACCCCCCTTACTTCATGAGGAGGGAGAGGAAATATTGTCATCATTGTAAGCAGACCTCGCACAATACAAAAGAATGTAGAAATCGGCCCAGCCCGCACTTGGCGGCGTGTTTACAAGGAGACGCACCAGAACAGCGTCAAGACAGAACAAAATGTGGTAAACCAGAACGGAATTCTGTAACGGATCAGATTATCGCAAACGGGAAATTTGTGCGCTGTCTTTATGACACAGGATTACAGTTTGACTGTATAATCGCTTCACATTTGGTCACACCTGAGCAGATAACCTCGGAGACAGTAGATCTGTGTGGAGCCGTGAAAGGAGACACTCCTATGACATTGAAAATAGCAAACGTTTATATTGATTCAAAATTTGTTAAAGGATGGATTCGAGCTGCCATTATGGAGAATCCAATCTACGACGTAATTCTTGGATGTCGCTATGTGTTCTTGGGGGAACCAAGAAAACCTCTGATAGCTGCAGCAGTAACTACAAGAGGTCAGGCGAGGACAGAACAGGAACCAGGACCAGTGACAAACCTGCTACCACGGGAATTAAAGGATGCTCAACACAAGGATCCAACACTGGGACCATGTTTTAAGAAACTGCCACTTGCCAGTAACCCGCTGAAAAAGGGAAACTTTTATTCAAAATCGGGATTACTATACCGTAGGTCGGGCAACACTGGACAAGAACATAGCCAGTTGGTTGTTCCAACTACTTATAGGTCACAAATTTTAGAGATGGGACACGCTCTTCCTTTTAGCGGCCACATGGGACAAAATGCTACCATGCAAAGAATAGCAGCGCACTATTACTGGCCTGGGATGAACGGGGACATCATCCGATTTGTGAAATCCTGTGCGCAGTGCCAAAGGGTGGCACCAAGACACTGGACACCCCCTGCTCCATTGGGGGAAATGCCTATTGTCGGTACGCCATTCGAAAGAGTAGCTGTAGATATAGTAGGCCCACTCTTAAGAACAAAGCGGAGAAATTGTTGTATTTTGACTCTAGTCGACACCTGTACTATGTGGTCAGAAGCAGTGGCGCTCCCTTCTTCTGATTCTGTGCATGTCGCAGAAGCGCTCGTGAGTATTTTCACAAGGCTCGGATTTCCACAGCAAATACTCACTGATAATGGATCGCAGTTTAGAGGACATCTGATGGAAGAAGTCTTTAAGATCTTCCGTACTCAGCATATTCACACCTCACCCTATAATCCACAAGCAAACGGACAGGTAGAGAGATATAACGGGACCCTCATCACCATGCTGCGAAAATTAGCACAAGAAAGACCAGAAAACTGGGACTTATTCTTGCCGGCTGCCTTATTTGCCTATAGGGAAGTGCCGCATGCCTCCACTGGTCTACCTCCTGCAACATTATTATTTGGACGGCCAATAAAGGGACCCCTGGAAGCATTGCTTAGGTCTTTAACAGACCAGAAAGCAGACGAATCTATTGTATCTGCATCAAAATATGTGCAAGAACTGAAGGAAAGGTTAAAGATAGGTTGGGAATTAGCCAACACTAACCTCCGACAAGCTCGTGCCAAGCATGCAAAACGGTACAATAAGACTGCGAAGGAAAGAGTGCTAAAACCTGGAGAGAAAGTACTGCTGTTACTCCCAACAGGGAATAACAAACTTCAGATAGGATGGCAGGGACCATTTGAAGTACTCGAGAAAATCTCTCGAACAAACTACAAAATCTCCATACGAGGGAAGGAAAAGATTTATCATGTTAACTTACTTAAAAAGTACATGGAACGCCTCGCTGCTCCTCAAGCACATCTCCTGGCCTTAGCGGTTGCAATGGAAGCGGATAATGACCCCCACGAATATGCTGAATACCCGCTAAAACAGGAAGAATCACACACGGATGTGAAGCTTTGTGAAACATTAACTGAATTGCAACAGCATAATGTCAAACAACTGTTAGCCGAATATTCAGAAGTGCTCACCGATAAACCGGGACTAACCAACCTCTTGGAGTTTGATATAAAAGTATTAAATCCTAAGCCTGTCAGGACTAAGATTTACCCAGTCCCATACGCTAAAGCCAACGCTTTACGAGAAGAGATTGACAAGCTACTGCAAGATAACATAATCTCTGAATCGACATCCCCATACAGTTCGAGTGTAGTGCTTCTACAGAAACCCAACGGGGAAACTCGGTTATGCATCGATTATAGGTTACTCAACACTGTAACAGAGTTCCAACCAGAACCATTACCGAGCCCTAATGAACTCTTTACAAAGCTGAGCAGAGCAACCATTTTCTCTAAAATAGACCTTAGTAAAGGCTATTACCAAATTCCGGTAAAGGAAGAGATTAGACCATTGCTCGCCTTTAGTACCAGTGACGGACATTACACGTTCAATGTAATGCCTTTTGGATTACATAATGCACCTGGAGCTTTTACCCGGATGATGAGAAAACTGTTACACCCTTTACAAAGCAACACCATTCATAATTTTATGGATGATATTCTCATCGCAACGGCTACATTTGAAGAACATGAAGAAGCGTTAGCCCTGCTCCTCAGGCGGCTCAAGGAAACTGGTTTAACAGCACGCCCAAGCAAGTGTCTGATTGGATTCAGAGAACTTGAATTTTTAGGACATACGATCACTCATGGTTGCTTGTGGCCAGTAGAGAAAAACGTTGACAAAATCCGTAATGCAAAGCGACCCATAACGAAAAAGGACACTAGGTCGTTTTTGTCACTCTGTGGTTATTATCAACGGTTCATTGAGAACTTTAATAGTTTGACTGCACCATTGACTGACCTCACAAAGAAAGGTCAACCTGAAAAGGTAACATGGACGGCTCAATGTGAGAGCGCCTACACCACACTCAAAGAAAAGCTGACGACGAAGCCCATATTACGCCTCCCAGACCTCACAAAGACCTTTGTGCTAAGAGTAGATGCCAGTAATCTTGGAATAGGATCAACGTTGCTTCAAGCTGATGAAAACTACCCGGAAATGCTTTTTCCCGTGGCCTATGCTAGTCGAAAATTGAACGCTGCAGAACGCAACTATTCAACCATTGAAAAAGAATGCTTGGCTCTAGTGGCGGGAGTAAAAAGGCACCACGAATTTCTTTATGGAGTCTCATTTGTCGTGCAAACGGATCACGCACCCCTCACGTTTCTAGCAGCTTGCAAAAACCAAAATGCAAAAGTAATGCGATGGGCTATTTTGCTAAGTGTCTATTCCTTCAGGGTCGAGTACATCCCAGGTCCTGAAAATGTAGGAGCCGATTTTTTATGCAGACATTCAGTAGAGGAACTCGCTAGTTGTGGAGAAAATAATCTTCTAACGCCAGCAGATAAGAAACAATCTGAGGAAACCTCGGAAGAAGTACAGAGAAGGAACTAATGGACGACACCGGGAATGATACACACTAGCCAAATTATCATCTCTCTCTGATTTAGTTGGGCAACTAACTTAAGTTCGGGGTATCTGTCGCAGAGTGAAGATAATTTGCATATTTGAAATTTTCTGTCCATCCTGTATATTGCTTTATTTTCTGTCTATCCTAAGTTTCCGAAAAAATGTTTCTCACGCACTTGCCTTTTCCCCACCTTAACCCAGGTGAAGATACGGTCAAGCAGCGTTCACGTTCGTTAGGAATTTCCAGACTCGTCTGTCTAGAAATTTATGGCCTGTCTTCTTCCTCATTTGTTAATACTTCTGAGCTCGGAACCACAGCACGTATTAGTGACATTCTATATGCAAACTAATTTGCAGCGATACTTTTTGCTATCGTGGGAACGTTTAAAATGTAGCGGGTAAATCGAAAATAATTCTTTCTTTCTTTCTGTCTTTAAGAAACTAGTTTAGACTTCACTTGGTGATAGCATACTGTAAGAGAGAGACGCACGTCTTAGCCTTGTAAAGTAAAAAAACTATGCATAGGGAGACTTGAGTTAAACACACATAGTGCCCTCTAGTTTAACTTAACAGACTAAAATTCCGGAGCGGGTATGTATTCGCTTTTCCAGTATATAGGAAATTAGCTCAAATATATAGATATGAAATATATTATTATCATGGTGAAAGTCTAATGAAATATATTACTATCATGGTGAAAGTCTAAGTGTATTATATAAACGGGTTTCCTTTATCATGTATGTATCATAAATGCTTACGAAAATTCATTTATTTTCACTGCTTGTATTTTAAAGCGATGTTATGTTACAATGTTTGTATCATTCATAATTTCAATGATCATTTTACTTTTCAATGTTTGTAACATTAATGTATGAGCATATTATTATGAATGCTGGAAGGAATGAACGGTGGAAAGCAAAGAAGGATTCTCTAGCGGACCCTCATGTAACTTTGTCTGACAGGGGAGGAAGCAAGTCTTGTTATTGTGTATGTATCTGGACTGGCCAGCTAATTCATTCACAGCAGACAGGAATGTTTAAGAATGGACTGACCTATTTTAGGAATGAGACGCATGCATGGATATCAACATGCCGACGCTGGACACTGCTTAAATTGTTTCTGTTGTAATCTGCATGTTGCAGCAGAAGAGTAGTTACACATGTATTTTTGTTTTGTCTAACAGATTTACGCAGTGCAAGTCTTATCTCGTATTGCTGAAAAGAGGTTACCTTTGGCCAGTGGCCATATAGTCCTCGTCCACCAGTCACAATAATTCCCTTCAATTATTTCAATCATTTCAATTACTTCAATTACTGCAATTATTGCAAAGATTCTCAACACCAGATATTACCCTTAACAACCATCACCCGTACCATACTCCACCCATTTTAACCCTCCATCCCACCTTTGGAAGCAAATTCGTTATCTTTGGATATCTCATCAACTGTGGATACGTTACACCAATCTTGGATTTATAAAATCGTGTTCAGATTCTGTGCCCATTGTGGATACCTTATTCGAACAGTGAAGTTAATTTCAAAGTATTGGATTACGTGATATTTTTCCAAGAGAACACCAGGATATAAGTTGTTTCCAACATTCACAACAAAGGAACAAAGGAACAAACATTCATTTACACACAAACAGTATTTCACATATTTTCCAGCAAAAGCCTATCAGGCCTGCCGGGAACTTTACTAACACAATTCATTCATAATCCTTGTTTTCACTATTGGTGTAATAATTTTTTTCTTCTTTAAAATCATCAAATTGTTGTGAGTTTGTTTTCTCGTGATAATCTTTATTATTATGTGCTGTAAAATCCTTATTGATTTATTTACATTTCTAAATTGAATAAAATTGAGTTAACCTCGATAGGATTGTTCGTTCAGTTCAGACTACCAAATCCTCAATCTAACTTTACTTCTTTACCCTACTATTTGTGATTGACACAGTGTGTGCAAAAGAGTAATATTGTCGCCAGAAAAAACAAGAAGAGCTGTGTGTGTGGTTTTTCTTAGTGAAGAACTCACTGACTCAGCCTGTGCCTTCTGCCTATCTCTCTTGCGCACCACTATCACACGTCCGTGTGCACTATTGTCCATCACACCTATACAGCTGTCAAGCTTTACCTACTATTAATTATATTTTCATGCGACACATACTGAGGTTTACAGCCAGATGCACAATCTCCATAGTCGGCTTCTACGACGATATCTTAGGGAGCAGTCCCTGAGACCCCCCGGGGAACTACAGGGCGCAATTACTTACTTCGTTGCTTCTCTAAAACCGCGAGGTGTAGAGGATTTGAAGAGAGAGCGTGTTATACTATAGGCTGTCTTCTTCCTGGCCTGGTTCCATTCTAGTCCTCGGTCCTTTAAAGATTGTCTAATGTTGTCCTCCTAGCGGGCGCTGGGTCGTCCTGGTGGTCTGGATCCCTGGCTCTTAGCCTCCCATACCTGCCGTGGCATCCGATTTCTCCCATTCTGCAGACATGGCCAAACCATCTTAGTTGTGGACGGCGCAATGTCATATATAACCAATGGGTCACTAAACGCGTGTTCACGTTACATGTCAAAATCACGTGATCAGAGAAAAAAAGCAGACGTAGGGGATGTAATGATATAAAAATGTACACACACACACATACATATACCATTGCCCTCACTTTTCCCCCATGACACGGATTGAAATTATTTCCATTGCTGAGTGAAATGCACCAAATCATTAATTAGATAATTATGTTCAGACACACGATTACCTGTCAGACTCCCTCCAAAAAAAGTGCAATCATTCATATCTACTAAAACAACCAAAGTCGTTTCGGACTTAACAGGTTGGGCAATCAATCTCGTTTGCTTACGTGTCATTAAATAGCTGCACTGAACTTACGGTGTATGCTTAGGTCTGCGTTATTAAACTAATGATTGGATGAAAGACGCAATGAAAGCATACACCTTAAACGGATATCATTAACAGGTCAGTGTTAATGTGTGGCTCTGAAATGCAGAGAGTAACAAAACAGAAAACAAAGACCTTACAGACTTTCTCAAATAGCTGCTTGCGTAGAATAGAAGGATTGAAGTGGTACAACAGGGTCACTAATGTGGAAATAATCAGACGTCCTACTGGAACTAGTGCCCTAGATATAGAGAGTTACGCCAACTAAGGTTTGGCCGCCATTTTCGGCTGAACCCGTATCGCAGGAAAATGGACCCAATCGCGACTTTCAGACCCAATTTGCATTTTCGTTTAGGTTAACTACTAATTTGAAATAAAATTAGCTGCAAATACAGTAGCACATATTTGTATCTATTCCATTTTACTGCGATACGGGTTCAGCCGAAAATGGCGGCTAAACCTTAGTTGGCGTAACTCTCTATATCTAGGGCACTAACTGGAACAACCTGCGTTACCACTCTAAATTGAAAAGAGAAAAAACCTAGATATCGGCGACTTGGGGGCTATTTTGTCAGAAATATAGGGGGCGTTCTTGAAGGAAAATGACACCGAGACGGGACAAAAAAACCTAGATCTAGGTGAATCCACCTAGGAGTGGCAACGCTGGCAACAACAGATGTGAAGAAGGCGCTGGTGCTGGGTAGAGCACATAAATGGGGAAACTTGCTGGTAGCATTACACGGTACACCTTTTACTTGAATCACCAGAGAAAAAAGCTGATGAGGGAGGTCGAAAACCACATGGAGATGGTAACTACAGACATGCATAACAGGGATAAAGATAACATGAAAACACCCAGAAGGGATGGTAGAGAAGACTGGAAGGCGTAGCATAAACTTGTTGAGTCGTATGCTTCTGGGGGAACTGACGTGTAGTAATGATGATGATATGTATTAACACGTCCTTCAAGTAAAATCTTCTTCTTGGACCATTAGCTCCCCGACTGACAAATCAGTCAGTGGCCATCACGCCAAGTGGCGTCTTGTAGGGCAGCAACAAACCGTCTCCACTTTGTTCGGTCGGTGTCCATCGTTCGCGCCATGTCCCAACTCTGGTTCGTGCTTTGTATCTCAGCCTCCACTCATTATTATTAATTATGATAAGGTACTGTGAATCTGTGTAACTGATATTGCACTGTTACAATGTTGGCATTTTATTTTATTGTATTTTATTTTGTTATTTTATTATTTAAGTAATATTTAAGATACATGGGAGAATAAATGGATACAGAATGGAAGACGAGAGAAAGGAAGGGCAGAATGTTAGACGGGCCTGCGTGCCCAATTCTAAACCCTTTGAAAATAAAATTCGTACGTTCGTTCGCTCTCCACCAGTTTGTCTTCTGTCTGCCTCTCTTTCGCCGTCCTTCTTGGGTCCATAGCATAACAGTTGTGGTGTCCAGTAACATACATCCTCCAGATATAATTAACCAGAGCAGCTTCAAACTGTTTGTAACAGTTTTATATGCTTGTGGTAAAGTGGGATGTTATAAATATTTATAGGGGACTTAGTGTACTGACTGAGATCAGCTGTGAAGGTATCTGTATCTAATAAGTGTGGTGTATTACAGATAACCTTACTTGCTACCACATTTAGACCTCAGTCAGACCTATTCTGGAATATTGTGATGACTACGTTGAATGTCTAGGGTTATGATAATGATGAAGTGTATGTTCACAACAACCAACAGACAGATAAACAATTTATTTTAATCCACCACACTTTACAACACTGTGACACTCACATACATATAACACTCTATAAGACTATCTTAATAAGTCAAAGGTAACTTTTAAAAATATGTATTAATTCCTTTCAATAATAGATATCCTGATTCAACTACAAAGTGAACCAGGAATCACAATCAAATGTAATCACAAGTTGTATGTACACAATTTATAGATAGGATCTTTGTATTGACATATATTATTATTGCACTATGTGTGTAAGTTGTGCTGTAGTACTATGAGGCAATACTGGCTTGTCAAGCTAAGTTGTTGTTTGTCATCATGACTTCAAGTGTTTGTTTCTGGTGGAAATAATATTGGTAAGGTTCACAGTGTCTTTTGATTTGAAACAAATAAATTTCCCTCTTGAATTAAGGTACAGTCACTTTTAGAGGGGGGTTATACACAAGACTGAGCTGCTCTGGCCACGAATCTTAACTTCTGTGTGGGCGGCAGGAAACAGTCTCCACTGCTCGCTTGCTTCACCGTTTCCTTGAGAAACAACCCTGGTTGATATCTGGACCAAGGAGTATGCTACCAGCCTCTGGATTCAGCAAAACTCAGACCAGGTGCTGCTTCAATACGTTAGGACCTCGGTCCCTGAAACAAGAAGGTTGTACCTCCTACTTCAGAACTAATTTATAATCTATTTCCACACTGAAGCACAATACATAACAAACACCGAGTTCAGCGCGGTAGGCCAACTGTTAGCTTCTCATGTAACACATTCACCAGTATTCCTCTCCCTAATGGTTACAACGCCTCTGCAATTTCAGCATTATTTCCTTATATTCAATAAGATAGGTGTCATAGTACTATTTGGCAATCCCATATAGGCCTATGCAGTTATACTCCTCTCCGACAAGTTTTGTTCCTGGTGGAGCAATATCTAGGCTTTTCCTCATGGTTGCTACTGAACTACACACAGACAGACATAATTTATCAATTCACATTCAATTTTTCATCTAAAAGATATCAAATATGTCAAGCTTACCACAATTCATGAAATATTAAACAAATACGTTGACTGGCGATGAATTATGGCACAATTCCGATCTGCCTCTGTCCCAGGCTTTCATTAGAAAAATATGAGCTGGATCTCAACGCACTTGCTTCTCAGTAAGTTTATTTTTAAAATGTGGCACTGAACAGACGCTCCTAGTTGACTATATTAAATGGTCTAGCCAATAAGACCATGTTTACAAAAGTATTTGAAAAAAAGTACCCTTCCTACCATTTCCCGTAACAACCAAAAATAGTATTTGCAATCGACTAATCATGTTTAGGCTTACATATTCTTCTAGCCAATCAAATCGGATTTAACTTGTTGGCCTATTTCCTGTAAAATAGTGGTTTTAAAACATGCCACTGAGCAATTATGATCTGGTGGTGTCAGACAGCACCCCTATAATATTTTGGCTATAATTTGTTAATTATTAGACTAGTTGCTTAACACCTAACATATTCTTTGTCAGCAAGTCCTAAGGCACCCAAATATATAAGTTTTAATGGAGCTAAGTGGCTGCGTTCAAAATATGTATTTTCTTCTAGGATAGTCGTGCTGTTACCACCTCCTCACTTCCAAACTATGGGGTGTCTTCTGTACTGTCAGGATTTCAGACGTAAAACAGTAGAATGTCATGTTTCCTAATAAGCATTAAACATGTTTTTTTAAAACCTAACCGTGTATTGGTAGTGTTTTTTGTCACTGTTTATTTGAAAAAAAGTTAGTGCTTCATGCCTTACGCGTTGGGGGTGGCATTAATATTAATCGCGAGACTGTGGTAGTATTGCATGCGTTCCTCCGTCTCTCTCTCTATCTCTCTCTTCTAAGTTCGTCTGTCTTTTCATTACGCAGTGTATAAAATGAAATTAATGCTAGTATTTTATCTAGGTCATTAAGCAGTGTGCGTATCTCAAGAAACACAGTACCGGTTTTATTTTTTTGAAACGCGTGTATGCTGCTGTAGGCTTTACTATCAAACGTGAAAGCGTTACAATTATGCAGACGAAGTAGAAAAAGGGGGATTTTTGTAAGCCATTGTGACAGCACTGGTCTTTTACCATTCTTCTTTCCTTTTATGGAATTAATTCGTTAGGCTTTGCATTTACCTTTTAATTTAGATATGTGGATTTAGAATGTTTCACGACAATGCTGGTCACTGAAGGATAAGATCTGCGCAAAAATATACATCCAAGAAAAGAGCGACAGTCAGCGATGGGACGTGCCATCCAGAAATACTCACTCCAGGAAGAGAAAAAGACTGACAACATGGTAGATCTCAGTCTCCTTGAGTGAGACACTGAGAGAATGATAACACACACAAACATTCTGTATTAAGAAAGAGAAAGATATGGTTTATATTCGTAAGAACTTAAAGACGAAGAAAACTCACTACAAAAAAGTAACAGAAGAGAAAGGCTTACTAGGGAATCGATCCCAGAACTACACATACACAAACAAGAAAATATATACACAATACCACCCCTCAGCTACCAGAAGAACGATGCATATTACCAGCTTAAAACGTAGTGTATAGCAACCTCAGACCAATCACATTCCACGTTAACACAACAACTCAAACATCACGAAAACAGAGATTCGAAACCTGCCTTCAATCAGCGTCGATCTTTCGGGTTAAGAATACAAAAACATGCCCTGCAAACAAAGGGATTCACCGCCTCTCAAGAAATGTACACACAGACGTGTTCCGTTTTATTTACTTTACTGTTAGACTAGTGAGTTATTTTCTGCTTGCATAAATATCAGACATAACACGCAGAAATATGATTCATAACACATTGAGAACATGACAGAGTTTGCATAAAAATACCAGTCTTTCAGATCTGGTGCCGACAATTCTCACAGACGTATAACTAGATTGCTCACACACCTTTTGAAGAAGTTCCCTAAAGCTGGTAACATAGCGCTATCTTAGTGAGAAATCCGCGCGTTTTATTGTACTTGTGCTTTGGTATGTATCCACGTGAGTGTTGTTAGTGTTATTAATCATCATCCATGTGAGTGTTGTTAGTGTTATTAATCATCATCCACGTGAGTGTTGTTAGTGTTATTAATCATGATCCACGTGAGTGTTGTTAGTGTTATTAATCATCATCCATGTGAGTGTTGTTAGTGTTATTAATCATCATCCACGTGAGTGTTGTTAGTGTTATTAATCATCATCCACGTGAGTGTTGTTAGTGTTATTAATCATCATCCACGTGAGTGTTGTTAGTGTTATTAATCATCCTCCACGTGAGTGTTGTTAGTGTTATTAATCATCATCTACGTGAGTGTTGTTAGTGTTATTAATCATCATCCACGTGAGTGTTGTTAGTGTTATTAATCATCATCCACGTGAGTGTTGTTAGTGTTATTAATCATCATCCACGTGAGTGTTGTTAGTGTTATTAATCATCCTCCACGTGAGTGTTGTTAGTGTTATTAATCATCATCTACGTGAGTGTTGTTAGTGTTATTAATCATCATCCACGTGAGTGTTGTTAGTGTTATTAATCATCATCCACGTGAGTGTTGTTAGTGTTATTAATCATCATTTTCGTTTCCGTTCCCTATGGGGTATGGGAGCGTCCGATCTACACAGTGGTTAGAGCGCTGGCCTTTCGCAGCAAAGGTGCCGTGATCGAAATAAAGTGGAGGCACGCGCCAGGCTACCCAGCTGTAAATGGGTACCTGATTTTGCACTTGCGTTATGGAACAAAAAGGCAACGAGGAAGGGAACTGGTCACCTCACTTCTCGATGCTGGACCTAGTATAGTGAAGTCTCTAACACTTCACTCCCCTACAGCAGTATTTGCTATGGAACTACCTTGACCTTATATGGGGCGATCACGACATCTGGCCCCTTGCAGGAAGCCTGCACTAAACATTAACATGCGCTCTTGTAGCTGTGGTTCCTGTAGCAATATGTTTTACATGATGAAGTTGCCAGGCTCATGAACAACCTCATATTAGTCACTTTTGCATGACATGCCTGAGAGAGTAGTCCCAATCTTTCTTTGCCTTTTTCAGAGACGCCCGGGAACTATACGGGACAGTTAGTGATATTAGTATTAGTATTATTTGTCCCGTATAGTTCACAGGGTCTTTGAGGAGGCAAAGCAGTACAGACTTTGTAAACTAAAAAATCGCTCATGCTGCTCTTTGTACTCGCACAAAATCTGTAAGACAGACAGCACTTTGTACACAAAACGAATGCATGAGGCAGATAGATGATTGTACACACACAAATAAAGAATATGCAAGAGAGACAGTACTTTTGTACGCAAAAATAATCTCTTAAACAGACAGTACTTTGCACGCAAAAATAATGATCTAAATCATACATGTATTTCTACACTATGACTAATCTTAGACAGCACGTGGTACACACACAGCATCTGTAAGACAGGCAGCACTTTGTACACACACAACATCTGTAAATCAGACAGCACTTTGTAGACAAAATGAACCTCTCTGTCAGAACTTAGTACAAAGAAAAAGTCGCTCACAAGAATACATATTATTGCGAAAATGTGAGTGTTACGCTTATGTTCGTACACATCAGTGCATTCTCTAAGGGAAGGCATTGCTGTGAACCGATGAGGTAACACCTAGACGCACCATTAGTAAACCACTCCATTATAAGTATTAGTGACGTCAGTTTTCAGTAAAAATTAGGTATGCACGTCTGCTGTAGACTTGTAACGCCCTCTTGTGGCCTGTGTACTTCAAGGTGTTCGGATGCAAGTGTGAGAACTCCGATTGTGTGTAGAAGTCCACTGCATGAGTTACAGAGTCTATGAAGAATATATTTCTATGTGTGCCTGTGATGGGTGGATTGTAAAGGAAAGTATTTAGTACAATATTAAATGACTTTTCGACGAGTTCGATCATCATCATCAGTTGCCATCTCCACAACGAAGGTTGGCTGTAATGGATCTCCAACGTCTTCTGTCTCTTGTCTTGGTGGTGCACTCTGATAGACTCTTTCCTGTCCATCTTTTGATGTTATCTTCCCACTTATAGCGCTGTCTTCCCCTTGCACGTTTGCCTTCAACTCTCCCTTCTGTCATGGTCTTCTGAAAGGTGTTATGCCTTTTTATGTGGCCAAAGTCTGTTATTATATGACCAAGATATACGTAGCTCTTGACTTGTTCCAGGATTTTCCCATTTACGCTTATCTTTAATGTGGGTTTGTCGTCTGTTTTGCTAATTATTATAGTTTTTGTTTTCTCAATATTAATGTCGAGTCCATATTCATGACTTATACTGTTCACTTGCTTCACTAGTTCTTGTAACTCCTGTTCGCTTTCAGCTAACAACACGGTATGATCTGCATATCTAAGGTTGTTTATTGACCTTCCACTGATGTTCAGTCCTGGTATTTCCTGTATCTGTTTGAAAATTTTTTCGGTGTATAAATTAAATAGGCAGAGGGACAGCATACAACCTTGTCTGACACCTCTTTTTATGTCTATGTATGGTGAATAATTCCTTCCCGATCTTACTGTGGCAGTTTGCTCCCAATAAAGGTTACTGAGTATTCTTATATCCTTTCCATCAATACCTATGTCTTCGAGGCATTCAATTATTTTCTCATGATGGACTTTGTCAAAAGCCTTCTTATAGTCAATGAAGCACATATACATACTTTTTTGGACCTTTGTATATTTTTCTGCTAATATTCTTAGGCAAAATATTGCCTCTCTTGTTCCACTGTTCCGTCTAAAACCAAACTGTTCTTCTTGGATTTCGCTGTCTACCTTACTTTTTATTCTTTCCTGTATGATTTTGAGCAGTATCTTAATTGCATGACTCATCAGGCTGATTGTTCTGAAGTCTGAACATTCTGTTGCATTTGGTTTTTTGGGCAATGTTATGAAAACTGATGTCTTCATGTCGTATGGTATATATCCTGTATTGTATATATCGTTGCATAGATCTGTGATTGTATCTATACCAAAGCTCTCCAGGGCTTCTATCATTTCAATGTTTATGTTATCCATGCCAGCTGATTTTCCATTTTGTATCATATGAATGGCATTCTCTACTTCTGATCTGAGAATGTTTGGGCCTTCATTAGAATCTGGTGATGGTTTTTTACCTCTGTTGTCCTCGAATAGTTCTTTTACGTATTCTGCCCATCTGTTTGATATGTCTTTCTCATCAAGTAATATTACACCATTTTTGTTCTTGATACAGCTTCCTCCTTGTGCAAACCGCGACCGATTTGATAATTTCTTTATTTCTTCATGCATATCTCTTGTCATGTGCTTTGCTTCCAAGTCTTCTATTTCCTTGCATTTTGTTTCTATCCACCGTTCTTTTGCTTCTCTACACATAGTACGTATGTCATTGTCTATTGTTTTATATTCTGGAGTGTTTTTTTGCTTTCTTTCTTTCTGCCATTTTATTCAAGATGTCATCTGTCATCCAAATTTGATTTTTCTTAGACTCCTTTTTAGGTAAAGTTGATTCTGTTTCTAAAAGTGGTATGAGGTCAACTGGAGAAAAGCAGTTATGAAAAATGTATTCGTTCCCTCTCATATAACCACATATATTTCTCTCATAAAGGTGGCAGTCTATCTCTGACTTCTCTCATATATCAACAGTTGGCACTCTGTTTCAAAGTTCACTGTTGGTACAGACATAACCACATTAAAATTATCATATACTTCGCAGTGTGTCTCAGACTTCTCTCGTCGCTTCCATATTTCCACATCTATTTCTCTCACGAAGTTGGCAGTCGATTTCAGACTTATCTCGTCGCTTTCATATATCCACATCTATTTCACAGCTGGAGGTCAATCTCAGGTTTCACTCGTTGGCATAAATTTTCTCCCTCAGATTGGTTGTTGAAGGTCATACTGTCAACTTGCTCATTTCGTGGAGCCGACCGTCTAAGAGGACAGGTCCCACTATTTACGTGTCCACCTTTCACATTTTTAATTTGTTGAACAGATAGATGATGAGTCTGCAGTAATTGGTTCTGTTTGAAAATTATCACTTAATCTCTTCTTTTGGTAAGGCGTTATATGCTTGTTATATCTGATCGTGTGTTCTCTATGCTATATTTTTAATTCAAGTTCTCTTTCATTGTTGCTGTTCTGTTCAGAAGTTTTTTGGCATGGCTTTCTGCTTCTTGGTTTTCATATATCTTGTAGTGTTTAGGAATCCACTCTATCTTCACCGTGTTGAATGTATATTGTAAAAAGCGATTTGTATCATTGTTAAAAAAAAAGCAACAAAGAAAACTTCTCTTTTTTTTTTCTCTTTCGTTTCCGTTTGTTTGTCCGTCAAAAGATATTGTAGGACGCTTTTAAGACTTGTGTCCCAGTATGACTTCATCATCAAGTGACATGCCTGCTGGCGTAGGAGGGCATGTCATCTCGCAAGTTCCTGTTTCCGGTGTTATGAAATTTGTTGTTGATTCTTTCCATTGCATCTTGGCACACAGTCCAGTATCTTTTATTTTTTGTCGTCCTCAATATCTTGTTCATTCTATCTTTCCTGTTGTCACCATATATTATTCTTGTCATAACATGTTTAAAGAAAGTGGATTGTTTGCTTCTAATGTCAGTAATAAGCCTCATGTGCATACTGTCATCTTTCAGGACATTCTCATTACTCATGTTTTTGCTGTCCATAATATTCTATAACATTCTTCTGTAGAATCACATCTCTGTGGCCTCTGGGGATTTTCTGGCCTGGTTAGTACTTGTCAGTGACTTGCTTAAATATGTCAATATTGGCTCTACTTACAAGCTGATTCAAAAGCCACTTCCTATTTTGAAATTCGTATCACTTGATTCCCATCCAACTAATCGACACAAACCACGTGCCAAAATAAAGACAATTAACTGCCATTTTACCACACAATTTGCTTTATCACATTGACATCACAGCTCAACTTGAGGTCCGGCCTGCACATGACCTGCCGCATAGGGGGCAGTAATTTTTGCTATCTCTTGCAACCAGCGTTACCACTCTGAATTTTGAAAACAACTTTACATCAGTGACTTGATCTATTTTGGGCGATTTTTTTGGCTATTTTGATCGAAATCTAGGTGGCGTTCTTCAATTAATTAAGGAAAATGATACCTAGACGGGACTAAAAAACCTAGATCTAGGTCAGTGTTTCTCAATGGGGGCGGTACCGCCCCCTGGGGGGCGTTTTCAAGATATCTGGGGGCGTTCTGATGGGTCGCACCGATTGGGGTCGCTACTTCCATTCAGGGGGGCGTTGTGTACATTTTTACAAGAATCAATATGAAACAACTACAAAAAGACATTCCCCTTCGCATATCTTGTGTTCAACTCTCTTTGATGCGAGTGCGCCGTAAATACCTTCTCACAACAGGGACGTTGTGGGCAGTTGTGGCTTAGTTTTAATGCACCTTTGGATGTTTCGAGTGTAGATAATTAAACTCAGTCAGTTTTGAGGCTTGGCGAGGTGTAGATGTATGTGCAGTGATATTATACTAAAATTTTCAATATGTCAGTAGTAAAGAGAAAGTGTCGACAATATTCAGTTGAATGTTTGAAATTCGGTATTGTACCTTCGGCCGTAAATGAACAATTACAAATGTGTTTGCTGTGCCAGCAATTGTTTTCTAACGAAGCAATGAAACCGTCACGGCTTAACGAGAATTTTACTAAGAAACACTCAGATAGAGTTGGCAAAGATATTTCTTACTTCCAGGATTTAAAACAAAAGTTTGAAAGCCTCAACACTGTCATTAGTATGTTTAAGAAAATGTATAATCACAATGATAAAGGTCTCATTGTATCTTACAAAATTGCACACATGATTGTGAAATGTGATAAACCTAACAACATTGGAAAAAACTTAATTTTACCAGCTGTACGGAAGGTAATTAGCACAATGATGGAAAGAAATCCAAGTGACATCATTTCTTCGATTCCATTGAGCAATGATACTGTTTAAAGAAGAATAGATGAGATGGCAAGCGATGTTGAAAATCAGCTGTGTACTGATTTGCAGACTACTGAATTTTCACTACAGTTGGATGAAAGCGTCGTGCGTGATAACGAAGCTTTGCTGCTCGCATATGTGAGATACATAAAGAATGAAAATATCAAAGAGGATATGTTATTTGCAAAACTACTGACAGCAGATACAAAGGGGTTATCAATCTTTGAAACCCTTGAAACATTTTTGTTGAAAAAAAAAATTCCTTTTTCCAATGTCATCGCATGTGCAACAGACGGAGCACCAGCTATGGTTGGTCGTCATCGTGGGTTTCTGGCCTACTTAAAAAATGTGGCACTAGGTATTTTAACAATTCATTGTGTTATTCATCGACAACATTTAGTCGCCAAGCATCTTAATGACAGACTCCACAAATAATTGAACTGTGTGTGTTATCAGTGTTATTAACAAAATTAAGGCGCATTCGTTGAACGATAGATTATTTCGTAAACTTTGTTGTGATAATGGTGAGGAGTTTGAACGTCTTCTCCTACACACGGAAGTACGATGGCTGTCCTAAGGAAACTGTTTAAAAAGATCATGGGCATTATTTGATACTGTTATAGAGTTTTTGGATTCAATCAAAGAAGAATTTAGCATCGAAAGAGAAGTATTGCGAAACGATGTGGCCTATCTTTCAGATATATTTGAAAAGTTAAATGAGGTTCTTCTTAAGCTACAAGGAAATAAGATCAGTCTGATTAAAGTGAAAGGAATTATCATGGGGTTCATCAACAAATTGACATTATATAAAAATAATCTTAGTCGCCGAGAACTTTCTCATTTTTCATGTTTACTGCAGTTAGGTGGGGACAGGCTTAAAGATTCAGATTTAGAGGTTTATTGCAGTCATTTGGACGCTATTAAAAATGATATGAGCATAAGATTTAAAGACTTGTAAGAACTAATAATACCGGATTAATCAGACGTGGAACAAGTTAGTCAACATTTACAAGAAGAATTAATTGAGCTACAAAATGACTTCGAGGCAAAAGCACGATTCAGTCACACACATTACCATTATTTTTGGATCCAGCAGAGGCTTGCGTATCCTGTTCTTTGGCGTGAAACTAAATTGCTAATTACAGCATTCACAACGTCATATTTGGTGGAGAAGGGGTTCAGTGCAGTAGTGTTGCTACTACAAAAACCGACTGCAGATTTGTAACAGATGAGATTTGAGGCTTCTTTTAACAAACTTAGAATCAAATATTACAAAGCTGGCTGAGTCACACCAAGCGCAAGGATCTCATTAAACTTCATTAGTAAGTGAATTTTTATATAATTGTATCATTATTATCATTTGTCCAATTTTTTTATGTTTAAAGTAGTTACATAAGGAGAGGCTTAAATATTCAGATTTGAAGATATATATGCAGTCATTTAGGCGCTATTAAAATGATATGATTATGATAGTTATAGAGTTGTAAGAACTAATTTTATATCATTTGCTCCGCCAATTTGTAATTCAAGGATAATGAACTTGTGGTGTATATAATTCCGTACTTAAACACATATTTAATATAACTTTGCTTTTATAAATGTGCTTTCTCTTTTTCTTTATATTATAAGAAAAGATAACTCATTAACTGCATTGCTTTTTTAAAATTATCGTGGAATATATGTATGTGTGTGTGTGTACACGATAAAGAGCAAGGGGGTGTTAAAAGGGTGGGGGGGGGGGCTTTTTAAAATATTAGTTGTCAAAAGGGGGTGTTGCTACTATCAGGGTTGAGAAACACTGATCTAGGTGAATCCATCTACGAGTGGCAACGCTGCTTGTAACATCTGTTTATTCGCTATTTTTTATTTTATTTTGTTTCTGGGAATTAAAATAAAAATGAATTTTGTCAAATAAGAGTTACTGCTCCCTTCCTCTGATAATTGTTTCATGTATATCTAGTGGGTACAAGTCCGGCTATAAACATTTAAAAACAGAACGTTACTTTTTTTGTCACCTTGTAATACGTAATATGCCATACATATGATACAAAACGGAAAATCAGCAGGCATGGATAACATAAAAATTGAAATGATAGAAGCTCTGGAGAGCTTTGGTATAGATACAATCACAGATCTATGCAACGATATATACAATACAGGATATATACCACACGACATGAAGACATCAGTTTTTATAACATTGCCCAAAAAACCTAATGCAACAGAATGTTCAGACTTCAGAACAATCATCCTGATGAGTCATGAAATTAAGATACTGCTCAAAATCATACAGGAAAGAATACAACGTAAGGTAGACAGCGAAATCCAAGAAGAACAGTTTGGTTTTAGACGGAACAGTGGAACAAGAGAGGCAATATTTTGCCTAAGAATATTAGCAGAAAAATATACAGAGGTCCAAAAAAGTATGTACATGTGCTTCATTGACTATAAGAAGGCTTGTGACAGAGTCCATCATGAGAAAATAATTGAATGCCTCGAAGATGGAAAAGATATAAGAATACTCAGTAACCTTTATTGGGAGCAAACTGCCACAGTAAGATCTGGAAGGAATTATTCACCATACATAGACATAAAAAGAGGTGTCAGACAAGGTTATGTGCTGTCCCCATGCCTATTTAATTTATACACCGAAAAAATTGTCAAACAGATACAGGAAATACCAGGACTGAACATCAGTGGAAGGTCAATAAACAACCTTAGATATGCAGATGATACCGTGTTGTTATATATATATATATATATATATATATATATATATATATATATATATATATATATATATATAGCGAGAGGTTTGGATGTTATGAATTAAAGGTATACTGGACAAATAGATGTATCAGATGATACCAGGATAGTTCCAGATAAGAGACTGGTCTTATAAGCAATACCCCCTTCTCTGAAAAGAGCAAGGGTGTATAGACATCAAAGTGGGGTCAAGCTATGTAAGTTCCCAGAGAAGATGATGATGATGTAGTACTCTGAGTCCCTAACTGCTACCTCTCATGATCCCACAAAGATTAATGATTAACTGTTTTGTTTTATTTGGCTAATTATCTAGAGGTAATTTAAATTATACTAAGCAGTAAATTCCAATACAGAACTTAAACTTTATAAAATTATCAAGCAAGTCTGAATGAAATTTATTTACAGGTTATTTGTTCTGAACCTCAATATCTTTTCAGGTCAGGAATAATCAAAAGAACTGTAATATTATTTACAAATCAAAATAAATAAACTGGAAAATCTCTTCCATAAGGAATACTGTCAAAGGACTGAACTTATTTCACGTTCTGTTTATCTTGATGTTATATTCACTGTCCCTGAACTTTTGGATTCACTATATTATATATAGTCCTTGACTTCATCATTTAAGGGTATTAGTAGTTGTAAAGTTTTAACTGTGGTGAGTATCTGGAGTAGCTGTTCAGTGAACCGTATGGTTCACTTATCTTTGTATATGCTGCTGATCTTCATTCAACAAGTCAGGACCACACGACTTGCAGCTCCTGGATGAGAAATGCTGGGTATAGCTCTTAGTTTATGTAGAGCTGTTGTCACCAACAGACTTCCTCAACAATGGCTGGTGATTACTTCATGATACTGAGACAGAACCTGGAATAAAGGATAACCACATTCCATGTAGGTATCTGCTTCAACCCACACACACACATACAACACCACATCTTACCCTTTTCTCAGTTATTGTGCTAACAGGTTGCACATGACATATAAGTTCTTTTCCTACAGCCAGTTCCATGTAATTATTCTTTTTCTGTACTTATTCTATGATAGAGTCCTTAGCCCATGATTGGCTTCCATACCATGATTTGGTTAAGTACACAATGGTAAGTGACTACTTAATTACTTCATGTCAACAATTCCTGTACACCTATCTCATGTGCGTGAACACTGTGTAACTCCAGAAGAAAATACTCATTCAAATCCCCTATTAAAACTTACTGTCGTAATTGTGCCCTATTTTGCAAATATTATACACATTTTTCATTTCGGGCCTGTCGTCTTTCAAACTACACACGTTTACAATTGGGTCAGTATGGCGGCAACACATTAGTCCTGTAGTTTCACTTTTCTACACAGCACTGCACACATAAGTGGGTATACACAGGCTAATAATTAACAAAATATAGAAATATATATATATATCCTTCTTACCCTCAGGCAATAACACTCAAGCTGATACTGGCCTCAATGGAAATCCAGTTCTGTTAACAGGTCAGAACTGCAAAGGACTTGATATGCACAGTCTGCTAGATTTTCCTATAGCTTGGTTTGAATTTCAAAATAGTGGCGGCCCTCCTGATTCCCCCTTTCTATATATAGAGCTACATCCGACCAATCGGAGCAAGGTCAAAAAAATATTTTAAGAATCTTACTCGAAGGGATTTCCAGCCTGCCCGTACAATGTGATTAATTTTTAATATTTTATATTACAGTTATTATTGGACCGATTCGTATTATTTAAAATGATAATTAAACGGCGAATTGCTCTTTATCGTTCTATCGGTATATTCGTTAGCTATTTCCTTGCATTTCAACCTAGGTAATTTTTAAGTAATTAATTCGGGTACCACCCTGATATGAAAATATCACTAAAATCAATTTTTCGCTTTAATTAACTTACTTTTATGAGATCGGCTTGGTACCTATTTATTAAGTGATATATCAGGTGTATTAATAGCTATGTATTTATTTTTATTTCTCGCTATTCTTTAAGAAATAAAATAACTCCTTCCCACCAAAAACACAGAATAGGCCCTTTCTGCTTAATATAAAAGGTATCTTTATAGACACTAGAAATGGAGCGTTCTGATTGGCCATTATATTTGGACCTTTTATCCTAGATTGAGCGCGGGAAATATGACCGTGTTGTTTATATAGATTCAAATTACGACAGGCAGCTAAAATACTTTGGCCACATAAAAAGGCATAACACCTTGCAGAAGACCATAACAGAAGGGAGAGTTGAAGGCAAACGTGCAAGGGGAAGACAGCGCTATAAGTGGGAAGATAACATCAAGAGATGGACAGGAAAGAGTCTAATTATCAGAGTGCACCACCAAGACAAGAGACAGAAGACGTTGGAGATCCATTACAGCCAACCTTCGTTGTGGAGATGGCAACTGATGATGATGATGATGAATACGTACTAAGACACATGGTCCGCAACCAGACGGTACGTCAAGTCCTAAAAACCCAACCCCTTCAGACCCAAGTAGAACAGTCCCAACTGAGATGGTTTGGCCATGTCTGCAGAATGGGAGAAGATCGGCTACCACGGCAAGCATGGGAAACTAAGAGCCAGACATCCAGGACGACCCAAAGTCCGCTGGGAGGACAACATTAGACAATCTTTGAAGGACAGAGGACTAGAATGGAACCAAGCGGGGAGGAAGACAGCCGATAGAATAGTATGGCGCTCTCTCTTACAAACCTCTACACCTCACGGTAGAAGAGGAACGACCAAGTAAGTAAGTAAGTAATACGTACTTAGAACTCTCTTCAGTAAGATCAGCATAACCTATTTTGTTCATCACTTGACGCATCATCATCAGGTGCCACCTCCACAACTAAGGTCGGCAGAAATATATCTCCAACGTCTTCTGTCTATTGTCTTGGTGGTGTACTCTGATAGATTCTTTCTGATCCATCTCTTGATGTTATCTTTCCACTTATAGCGCTGTCTTCCTCTTGTACGTTTGTCTTCAACTCAACCTTCTATTGTGGTCTTCATTACGGTGTTATGTCTCTTTATATGGCCAAAATATTTTAGCATGTCTAATCTAATGTTTGATGTCCTTTATTAGTTCTCTTTTCTTTCCAATGTTTTCTAGGACCCCTTTATTTGTTGTCTTCTCCTTCCATGAGACGTGCCTCATTCTTCTATATCTCCACATCTCAATGGTCTAATTCTTTCTTCTAATTGCTTGTTCTCAATGTCGAAAATAGAAAACTATTTTATTACACAAAAATGCTAAATCCATGTTCTGTGTCATACTTTGCAGCTTACTTTTCATTAAATTCTTCATTTCAGCAGACTGTATGCGCTTTTCGTCAGTTTCCGAAAAAATGCATCCTTTCTCTGGTAGACATGTACTATGTGGAGGGAAGCGATTGCTCTACCCTCAGCAGACTCAGTACATGTAGGAGAGGCTTTGCTCTCAATATTCACAAGATTAGGATACCCTTACCATATATTAACTGACAATGGTTCACAGTTCAGAGGGAAACTGATGGAGGAAGTTTTTTAGGCTTTTTTCAAAAATATTCTCGTCCGCACATTTTATCATCCACAATCGATTGGACAAGTGGAAAGATATAACGGGACTCTACTTACAAATTTATGTAAGCTCGCACAGGAGAAACCAGAATCCTGTGATTCGCTCTTATCTGCAACTTTATTTGCGTATAAGGAGGTACCCTACCACTCTACTGGAATACCTCCAGCCACATTATTATTTCGATGACCCATCAAAGGACCCATGGTTAATAAAAATTAGCCAGTCAAAATTATTGTTTACACATGAAATATGTTTGAAAAAACTTGAATTCTGTTTTGCTTTCAGGGAAATGAATACGGTACCGAAAATTAAAATCCATGCATTAGAAGCAATATAGCATCACAAATATACCAATTTGTATATTTTACATATATAATTAGGTAAAAATACACTTACCTGACATACTTTAACAATTTATATAAAATCTTCCACAAAGGTTTTAGTGAAAATAAACATACAGAAATGTGGGCAAATGAATGTACTTTCCAGTGCAATATGTATCTAAAATTTGATATTTTCAATGAAATTCTTCATTTTTGGGGGTATAAAATCTACAGCACCTGACTTCACCTGCCTAAATGTGGCACCAGACTACACCTGTCTAAATGTAGCGCCTTGAGCAATGCTTTAAAAAATATTATTATTAAATTATAGACATAATTTATTATTTAAAAAAAAACGATATGTCCATCTTATTAATTTCCAACAGTTTTTTTTGGAGACAGGGGGAAAAACACTAACGGAAAACTCCCATGTGATTTGATTGTGTTCGTTGTCTCAAATATCACGTAGCTAAATTAAACCACACCTGTAGCCTGTTACAGATAAATTTATCGCAAAACATTTGTTTTAAAAATAAAAGAAAATTGAATAGCAGTACGCCAGCCCCACGTGATCACAGTTAAATCAACAGCTAGAAACACGTACAAAACGTCAGATCTATTTTTTGCCCATCAGTAAATATGTTTATTTCTTATAACAGATGTCACATGTGTATTTAAAATCAGAGTTTTATTTATAGTTTGAATTAAAAGTGAATACAAAGTGTGCCACTCGATGAATACTGGGTCACGTTTTTTCTTGTTCCTAAATGCGTCTTCTAATACGTCAAAGTCTGTCAATCAAGCTATCAAAGTCATTCGATTAATCAACCAACTATTGTGTGATTCATACATCACTCGCTATTTTTAAATATTAATTTCCTCACTCATATCCACATAATTTATGTGAAACAAAAGACAAGATAAAGAAAATTAACTGTCATTTAAATAAATAAAATCACATTAATGAACTTAACATAAAATCAACATTTGACCTCATAGCAGGAAGTGGTTTTTGCTCTCTCCTGTAACATTGATTCATTGGTCAATTTATACGTGATTTTTGATTTTGTTTCAATAAATAAAAATGAACACCTGTTAGGTGAATGTCAAATGGCAACTATTCGTCCTGGTTGTAACATCTGTTTAACATGAATCCATGGAAACATGTTAGGACATAACGTTTGAAAATACGGAAGAACTTTTAAATGACCTTGCAGACTATCGGTCAGGCAATGAATGTGTGTTTGTCTATCTATCGCTCGTTGATCGTCTGCCTATATGCGTGTATCTATCTCCCTCCCTCCCCCCCTCTCTCTCTCTCTCTCTCTCTATGTGAGTGTATACATATATATATAAGTCCCGTCCAATATGCTGCTGCTCCGTTCTCTCATCATAGGTAGGTAGACAGACAGACAGACAGACAGATAGGCTGGCAGCCTTAGAAAGACAATTTGGTACACATGCAGATAAATGGACGTAAATTGTACGGTGTACAGAACAAATGCTAGAATTGTGTACAATGGGGTGAAAAGATTATTACAAGTGTACTGAACAATTGATCAGAACTGTATACAGTATAACGAACAAATAATAAATGTGTGTACATGTACTGACAAAAAACTGATAAACATTGTGTACACGTGTAATTAAGAAATGTTCGAGTTATGCTGTGTTTAATAACGTTTAATGAAAATAAAAACATTCGGCAGTATTAATGTAATCAAGAAAAGCTAAGTTTGTGTGTGTGAAACTGTGCCGTACTGAACAAATAAAGGGGCAGTGACATATGTTCGGATTACGTGAAGTAGAATAAAATGTAGACACTTAAAATGAAAAGACAGACAGATAGGGACAGAGAGCGAGAGAAAGAGAGAGAAAGGAGAGAGAGGGTAATAGAGGGAGAGAGAGAGATAGATACAGCAATATGAAAGAAAAAAAGCGAGGCAGCAAGAAAATATGTAAACACATATTTATCAGAACTGGGAGCAGCGGTTGCGTAGTGTTTAGTGCACTGGCTTCCTAGCTCGGTGGTTCATGGTTCGATGCCCAGTTTAAGTGGGATTTTTGTAAAGACCGCAAACTGCTCCGGGGTCGACCCAGCCTCATGAATTGGGTACCAGAGCAACTCTGGGAAGGTTAAGGCAGCCGGCGTGATGCTGACCACATCACCCCTAGTGTGCCGATGGTCAAGAAAATATGGGCCTAACACCATATTCCAATATGCCTCACTGGGCATGTAACGGGATCCATTACATATCAGAATTGCTATTCTCTATACAAAATATTAACATGTAGCGATATGATATAATAAATATAACATACCATATAGAAAAATTGTTAGTATTAACAACAGTGTGAAAAACGTCTCCAGTGATTCAGTATGGGTACACACATATCTACAATATTAAATACATATGTACATAAATACTTGCACATTTTACATACACCCGAACAAACAAATACTGTTACATACACATATACTCAATTAAGATACTCACATTTATGCACCACGTCTCCTGATCAAGACAAATCAACGTTCAGGAACAACATAAAAAATCCACTTGTCAACCGTCAGCTGTGAAACACAATAAAAAATTTCAAATCAACCAACAACCCATTATCAATTACACATCGTCACCTTTGACCTATACTACGCAAACATTTTCAGTAGCCTATACACAGACCACGATTTAGCACACACAAGCGTTCCAATTTGTTAACCCTTACACTGCGGTATGCCCCGGAATGAAAACGGCTCTCCGGGTATTCCTCGCATCTAAAACGAGCAGGTAAACAAAATGGCTTTTCACGCACGTGCTCTCAAAAGTGAATCTAATAGTTGTTACGTGCCTGAGCAGCAACTGCGCGTTGACAGCCCGCCATATCTGACATTTAAACTCGTAGAAACAAAAACACGAGCTACATTGAGTTAATGTTGAGTTGGCCGATGTTTTGTTGTCTGCAATGGATCGTTAATATAATGTACATTTTTATAATGGTGGTTAGGTATGCAGGTAGAGAAATACATAACCAGATAGAGGAACAATAGACACACAGATGATTAGCCTCATAATGAAACAGATCGGTAGATAGATCACAGACAAGGTCAGGGGAGAGAGAGAGAGAGAGAGAGCGAGATGAGAGAGGAAGAGAGACAGAAAGAAAGAGCGCGAACGAACGAACGAAATCTTTATTTCATCAATGTAAAACAATATGCATTATTTTCCTGTTTACATTTCTGCAATAATACAATTTTAAAAGTGTTAACACATTCAAAGGTAAATGATACTGCCTTAGGGAAGTAAACTGTTAGAGAGTTAATATTACACTGCATTCACTAATGTTACACGCACACATATACTGACAGACTAACAGGCAGACTGATAGCTAGATGTACAGTCAGACAAACAGACATGCAGACTGATAGGCAGATAGAAAAACAGATTATTTAAAAAAAAAAAAACATACACAGACATTAATTCTGATACAGACAGCCAGACATATAAATATAAAGACGGACAGATATATAAATAAACAGACAAATACGTTATGAATAAAAAAAAAACATTAATAAAGTTTAAAATTATGCGTTTACTTTTTTAATATATACAAATAAAAAAGTGAACCTGTAATAAAAATGATTGTAGAGTTGCTATTTTAATATTAGCAAGCTATGACGTAAACGTCGCCCTCAAGCATGGCGTACAGGGTGAATATTGAGGTCATGCTTGGGTGGCGCATGCAACCTCATCAGGTAGAACAGATTACCACAGAAACCCCTGCTGTAAGAGCATATGAATGGTTGGTGCAGGATCAACTCCAGTGGTAGCTCCAGTGGTAGCTCCATGTTTCATAAGGACGGTAAAGGAAACTTGTGATGATGATGATCCTGTGGTAGCTCCAGTGGTAGCTCCATGTTTCATAAGGACGGTAAAGGAAACTTGTGATGATGATGATCCAGTGAAAGTTAGTTTTGATGATGATCCAGTGAAAGTTAGTTTTGATGATGATCCAGTGAAAGTTAGTTTTGATGATGATCCAGTGAAAGTTAGTTTTGATGATGATCCAGTGAAAGTTAGTTTTGATGATGATCCAGTGAAAGTTAGTTTTTGATGATCCAGTGATCCAGTGAATGTTAGTGAAAGTTAGTTTTGATGATGATCCAGTGAAAGTTAGTTTTGATGATGATCCAGTGAAAGTTAGTTTTGATGATGATCCAGTGAAAGTTAGTTTTGATGATGATCCAGTGAAAGTTAGTTTTGATGATGATCCAGTGAAAGTTAGTTTTGATGATGATGATCCAGGGAAAGTTTCCAGGGAAAGTTTTGATGATGATTCAGTGAAAGTTAGTTTTGATGATGATTCAGTGAAAGTTAGTTTTGATGATGATCCAGTGAAAGTTAGTTTTGATGATGATCCAGTGAAAGTTAGTTTTGATGATGATCCAGTGAAAGTTAGTTTTGATGATGATCCAGGGAAAGTTAGTTTTGATGATGATCCAGTGAAAGTTAGTTTTGATGATGATCCAGTGAAAGTTAGTTTTGATGATGATCCAGTGAAAGTTACTTTTGATGATGATCCAGTGAAAGTTAGTTTTGATGATGATCCAGTGAAAGTTAGTTTTGATGATGATTCAGTGAAAGTTAGTTTTGATGATTATCCAGTGAAAGTTAGTTTTGATGATGATCCAGTGAAAGTTAGTTTTGATGATGATCCAGTGAAAGTTAGTTTTGGTGATGATCCAGTGAAAGTTAGTTTTGATGATGATCCAGTGAAAGTTAGTTTTGATGATGATCCAGTGAAAGTTAGTTTTGATGATGATCCAGTGAAAGTTAGTTTTGATGATGATCCAGTGAAAGTTAGTTTTGATGATGATCCAGTGAAAGTTAGTTTTGTAAGTGAACAATAAAATATCTAAAAAATAAGATGTTTTAGGACACGACTTCCTCAGCTACAGTCAGAAAGAGGATGCATGATAAATATATAAAAACTATGAGAGAGTAAGCGTGAAGTGGCAGAATGCTTACTTCTAAAAGCAAAGTTACAGGGTTCGAAACCTTGGGGGCGTCCTGCTCTAGTCTACCCAGCTGTAAACAGGTACCTGACTGTGCTCTTAATAGGGAAGTCGCATGCAACGAGGAAGAGAACTGGTTAACCAACCTCGTAAAGTTGAGACCTAGCACAGTTAAACTCTCTAACACGTCACTCCACTACGGAAGTATCTGCTATGTGACTACCTTTATCTTTAAAAGACAGTAACACGTGTCACAGGAGAGACGAAGCAAAAACACGTAACTCTTTGACTCCAGAACAACGCTCAGAGCGTTGGTCACAGATGACACCCATGCCAAAACAACTCTCTGAGCGTTGTTTTTAGTCTATCACGAATTAAAATTACGGCGCAGAGTGGAAAATAATTGCGGAGTCAAACAAACGGAAGACGAAAGAGGACATCACACAATCAACACATAAAGTATCGCCAAAACAAATGAAACAGAAGAGCAAGTTAAAAGAAAAACTAAGTACATGTAGAGTGTCACCTGAGAGAAAAGTCAAACTCCAAACGTGAAAACAAAAATAATACAGTGGTCATATGGTGTAACTAAAAGAAAAAACGTACATATTGTCTGTTTTATTACTTGTTTTTGTTTTCTCCTTGTGACTGTGGTTGCAAAAAGCGTTCTCTCGGAACGTCTCATGTTCATTCATAACCCTCCACTCCCAAAGGAGCATAGGCTTTCAACAAACACATTCCAAGTCTTCCTGTCACGTGCCATCATCTCTACTTTTTTCCACGTTCTCCTCATCATTTTCACCTCTGTTTCCAGCTCTCTTCTCCATGTGCTTCTTGGTCTACCTCTGCCTCTCTTGCCCTGGGGGTTCCAGAACAAGGACTGCCTTGTAATGCTATCAACAGGTTTCCTCAGTGTGTGTCCTATCCATCGCCATCGTCTTCTTCTCATCTCTTGTTAACGTCTCATGTTGCTAAAGCATATTTCATCAGTAAAACCTGACTTCCATGTATGGAACGTCCTATGTTTCTATTATATATTTCACTTTTAAAACTAATTTCCATACACGGAAAAGCCCATGTTTCTATCATATTTAATTCACTTTTCGACACATGGAATGCTCCATGTTTCTAATGGTTTTTTTTCTTATTTTCTTGTACGCATAGTTGAGAAAATAATTGAGGACTAAACATTTACTATTTAGGGATGCAGTTACTAAAGATTCTGAAGATAATAATAATAATAGCCCCTTCAGTCATAACTGACTATGGGAATGCGCCCCTGAGGTGACAGCCCTCAGCTGCTTATTTTCCTGGTGCTCCTTTCGACGTTTTCTCCTCATCTCTGCTTCTTGTGTGAGCCTCTCTTCGCCCAATCTGAGGTGGCGCCGTAAATAGCATCGCCACTTAGTGCGATCGGCAGCTTTATCCTCCCATGTTGCTGGATCCATGTCCAGTGCCCTCATATCTCTCTTGCACACATCTTTGAACCTCAGCTGTGGTCGCCCAACTGTTCTCTTGCCATCTGCTAATTGTCCGTAGAAGATATCTTTTGGGATGCGACCATCATCCATGCGGCGAACATGGCCAAGCCAGCGAAGTCTGCGCTGTCTAAGAAGCGTATACATACTTTGAAGGCCAGCACGTGACAACACCTCGACATTTGTCACTTTATCTTTCCACGAGATGCCGAGGATGCGGCGTAGACACCGCAAATGGAAGATATTCTGAAGATATGACAGGATTATACACCTTACTGAAAGTACCAAACGATGTATCCACATCAATAAATATATATGTCAATGCTCATTCTACACATACCAGAAAGCTCTGAGTCTAAACATTCGAAGGAGTAGTAAGAAAACAATTTACGCATTGTGAAAACAAGAATGTACATTTAAAAGCTTAATGGGAGCTGCGCTGGTGTAATGGTTACCACATTGCGCTGGCGATCAGATGTTGAAGGTTCAAGCCCGGGCGTGTGCATTTGAAGAAGTATCATCGACCGGGATTTTGACTGAATAACCTGAACGGCTCCTGAGATAAACCCTCTGTGGATGGGAAGAAGCGAAGCTCCTGACCGGGTTGGAAGGAAAGTCCACAATCTCCCCAGCCTCGCAATGACATGTCAGTGGGCCGAAGGGCTAGCCCAAGTGCCGCTGGTTAAGGAGAAATAAAATTTTTAAAATCCTACAGCTCAACAAGCTATGAGGCTATGTCGGATAATGATTGAAAATAATTATATGATTAAGGCATATCAAATGCCTACAGAGATAGAATGTGTGTTGAAAACAATAAATTTGACACGATGGTGATAAGGAAAAACATAGTTTAGCAGGATAAAGGATCACGACTGCTGGCTGAGTGACAGGAAACTTTACGAAAGCGACAAACGAGGATGACATCTGATCATCCGAGCACGCCAAAGGCTTCATGGTACCAAGATGCGCGTTTGTGGTATGTTGAGAGGGGAGGAAGTTCACTCGAGTCAATACCTTATTTTTTTTCAATATAATGTACTTGCTTCATTTGTTGAAACACACCGCTTTCATCCATAGGCAAGTGTCCGTTAGTTATATCAGTTATGCACTGATAGGGGAGGAAGTTCACTCGAGTCAATACCTTCTTTTTTTTCCATAAAAGATTGTACCCTTTTCAACAAATTTATTCTCGGCCCCATGACGTGGTACGAGGGTGCTTTCTATCACAAAAGTAAGATAATCTCTGCAAGTTTTTAAGCATACCTTACAAAGACTCAAAACAGTGAGCATGCGCGCAGCGGGTAATCGTGAAACTTTCGCAGTTGAGTTGCAACCGGTAATTGTTACATGTCTCTCCACACACTGGTCAAGTAGGTGAAAAGAAAAAGAAATAGGTACATTCTTTTTGAGTCTTTGTAAGGTATGCTTAAAAACTTGCAGAGATTATCTTACTTTTGTGATAGAAAGCATCCTCGTACCACATCATGGGGCCGAGAATAAATTTTTTGAAAAGGGTACAATCTTTTATGGACACTCTGTAATGTACTTGCTTCATTTGTTGAAACACACCGCTTTCATCCATAGGCAAGTCCCCGTTAGTTACATCAGTTACGCACTGTGTGATATCATGTAAAACGTTCTAGATTTTGACAGAACTCAAGGGCAAGATATACTCAGATCCGCAAGATGTACTGATACTACCTAGCGGTAAGGCGCAGAAAGACGGTATACCACTGACGTGACTGAACAAAACTATGACAAACAAACATGGAGTAACTAAAAATAAAGTTCTAAATTTTAAAGCTCCGATAAAAAGATAATTTTTTCTTGAAGTACCTGTGGTGAAGTGGGATGTTATAAATATTTATAGGGGACTTAGTGTACTGACTGAGATCAGCTGTGAAGGTATATATATATATCTAATAAGAGTAGTGTATTATATATAACCTTACTTGCTACCACATATCTATATATATCTCAGTCAGAATTATTCTGGAATAGTGTGATGACTACGTTATGTGTCTAGGGTATGTGTATGATGAAGTGTAAGTCACAACAACAGACAGATAAACAATTTAATTTAATCCACTACTCTTAACAACACTGTGACACTCACATACATATAACACTCTATGAGAATATCTTAAAGAAGTCACTCGTAACTTTTCAAATAACAATATGTATTCATTACTGGCATGAATGAATATGTGTCCTGATTCAACTACAAGGGAACCAGGAATCACAATCAATTTAAATTACAAGTTATGTACAGAATGTATTTAATATGAATATTGTAGTGACATATATTATTACAAATATTCTATGTGTGTCAGTTGTGTAGTAGTAAAATGAGGTAATACTGGTTTTGTTTTGTTCAAGCTCTGTTGGTATTTGTCATCATGACTTCAATAGTTTGTCTTTTGGGACTAGTATTGGAGATGTTCTCAGTTCCTGATATTAAGACAATTAAATTCCCCTCTGAATGTTATTTTTATAAAGTCATTTCAAGATGAGGGGACATAATGTTGAGCTCAGCTGGCCAAGTTAGCTTATCTGGCGTGATGGCGGCAGGAAAGGACTCCTCTGCTCGAATTCTCCTCTGGGCTCTGGAGACACCTCACTGATAGCTAAAAGGACCAAGGAGTATGCTGTCCGACACTGGATTCAGCAAAGCTCTGACCAGGTGCTGCTCAGTACCATCAAGACCACTGTCCCTGAAATCAAGAAGGATGTACCTTCTACTTCATAACTAACTTATACTCTCTTTTACACTGATCACAATACAGCACAAACATTGAGTTCAGAGCGTTAGGCCAACTATCAGCTTCATTCTGAAGTACTTTATACCAGCATTAACCTCCTTAATGGTTACTACGCCTCTGCAATTCCAGCATTATTTCTTTCTAGTCAATCATCTAGGTGTCAGTGTACTGTTTGGCCATTCCATGCCGTTTGACTTCCCTCCGACACCCTCTGTTCAGGCTGGAGCATTATAGGCTTTATCTCTTGTTTGCCACTGAACTACACATATATATACAGGCATAAATTAACAATTTACATTCAATTTTCATTAAAAGATACTGAATGGTTCAAGCTTACCACAATTTCATGGAAATAAACACAGATACGTTGATTAGCAATGAATTCTGGCACAATTACTGGCACAAATTTCCATCTGCTTATGTTCCAGGCTTTTATTTTAGCAAAATTGTGAGCTGGCTTCAGTGCACTGATGCTTTATCAAGCTTTTTTAAACAAGTGGTTTCGAACTAACGCTCCCAAGTGATTATATCCAGCGAGTCTAGCCAATGAGGCCCCGTTTCGACAAGTGTTTGAAAAAATGTTA
The DNA here is from genome assembly GCA_024509875.1 of Oreohelix idahoensis. NCBI lineage: Eukaryota > Metazoa > Mollusca > Gastropoda > Stylommatophora > Oreohelicidae > Oreohelix > Oreohelix idahoensis. The sequence goes on from JAMPIV010017107.1 coordinate 69,315, forward strand.
CCTTTCCCCGTTTCCCCTAACAACGAAAGATAGTATTTATAGTCCGACCAATCGTGGTTAGGCTTTCATTTGTTGCGCTCCAATCAATTGGGAGTTTACATGGTAGGCTATTTATGTAACGTAAGGTTTTTTTCAAACACGTTATAAAAAAAATTTTATGAGCAGAAATGATTCCATGCTGTCAGGCATCCTCACTATTTTATTTTGGGTATAATTTATTAATTCCTGGACTATTTGCGTAACGTTTTACATATTATTTGTCAGCAAGCCCTAAGGAACCCAAATATACCAATTTGAAAGAGCTACGTGGCTGCGTTCAAAATATGTATTTTCTACCTCCTGTTTCGAAGATGTGATGTCTGGGTACTGTTATGTTTTCAACCGTAAACCCATCTAATGTTGTCTTTCCTAATAAGAGTTTTCAGGATTTATAAACCTAACTCTGGGAAAGGGTAGTGTATTTTATCACTGTCCGTCTGAAAAAAAATTAGTGCATGTAGACTTACACGCGTGATGGCAGCATTTGTGTATCGCGCGACGCGTGTTGCATGCGTTCCTGATTTTCAGCCCTCCCCTCTCTCTTTATCCTTTTGTCCATCTGTTCGTTCGTTTTGGTAACGCAGTGTAGAAAAAGACATGAATGGAATTTAAAATTTAGGTCAACTTGCATATTTCAAGGTTTTTCTTAGAAATACAGCACACGTTTCATTGAGAAAGCGGGTATAATACAGTAAGCTTTTACTATCAACGTGAAAGCGTTACAATTTGCAGACGAAGCAGAAAACAAGGGGGATTTCGAGTACAGTCATTGTGACAGCACTGTTCTTTACCATTCTTCTTCCTTTATTTATTATATGTATTTATTAGGCTTTATATTTACTTGATAATTTATATATGTGGATTAGAATATTCCACGACACCTCCCCTCTTAAAACAGACATTATATGTCAGTCCTTTATTCTATATTCACATAGAGAAATTTATTATTATTTCTGGGGTTTACGGTGATTCTCATCACACGGATGGCGGCTTAAAAAATCCGCTCCCAAATTGGTTTTTCCAGATATATACTCAATGCTAAAATTATATGGAGCCAGAAGCAAAGACCATCGGAGTAACCTAGAGTTCTCATGCTTTGCCTGTGCTAGAAACGATAAAGGTTTGTGATCTGTTTGCAACTTAAATGCCTTCCCATATAGATAAATATTGAATTTCTTTATTGCCCATATTACTGCAAGACATTCTTTTTCGCTAGTTGAGTAGTTGATTTCAGCTTTATTCAACTTTCTGCTAGCATATGCCACTGGGCTTAATTCCCCATCCAATGCATCTGATTTCTGTAGTAAAGTTGCACCTAACCCAATATTACTTGCATCCGTCCTTACTATGAATTCTTGACTTAAGTCAGGTAATTTCAAAATGGGTTTACTTGTGAGCTTTTCCTTCAATTCTTGGTAAGTCATTTCACATTGTGGTGTCCATGTAATGCGATCTGGATGTCCTTTACGTGTCAATTCCGTTAAAGGTGCACATATGGAATTAAAGTTTTTGATATACTTCTGGTAGAAACCACATAATGAGACAAAGGATCTCACGTCCTTCTTGGTTTGTGGTCTCGGGGCTTTCTGTAGTTTTTCTAAATTCTTTGGGTCAGGGGTCATATTTCCCTGATAAACTGTGTGTCCCAAAAATTCCAATTCTTTACATCCAACGCAACATTTGGTTGGTCGGGCTGTTAAATTTGCCTCCCTAAGTCGATCAAACAGCATGTTCAGAGAGTCAATGTGTTCCTCAAATGTTTCTGTTGCTATAAGGATATCATCCATAAAATTTGTTATACAGGGATTATTCAGAGGATCCAATAATTTTCTCATCATTCTAGAGAAGACACTAGGCGCATTCTTCAATCCAAATGGCAATCTATTAAACTCATAGTGTCCTTCTGAGGTACTAAAAGCTAGGTATGGTCTAACCTCAGGCTTTACTGGAATCTGATAGTATCCTTTACTCAGATCCACTTTTGAGAAATATTTAGCTTTATTTAGTCTGGCAAACAGCTGATTTGTATCCGGCAATGGATCCACCTGTCCTTCTGTAATAGCATTCAGTCTCCTGTAATCTATACAGAGTCTATGTTCTCCAGAGGGCTTCCTTAAGAGTACAACACCGGAACTATACGAAGACTCACTGTGCGAAATAATTCCTTCCTTCAACAGATAGTCTATCTCTTCCTTCAAAGCTTTCTCCTTAGCAAACGGAATCGAATATGGTTTCATACAGACAGGTGTGGAGTCTATTAGTTTCATATCATATTCCAATAGGTTTGTATGCCCTGGTCGGTCTGTTAACACCTCTGCATGATTATTTAGAACCTGTTGCACTCTCTCTTTCTGAGTTTTCGTTAAATGTGTACTGATTTTCACCTGTGCTGCTGTCTCACAGGGGTGTAATGGATATTCAAATGATGAAAGTGGTTCCTTTTTCATCTCCATGGCGATGGACAAGGTCAACAAGTGTGTCTCTTCCTGATGTTCTCTTTCCAAATATTTCTTCAGGAGATTCACATGATAGATTTTTTCTTTCCCCTTCTTATCTATCTTATAATTTGTTCTAGACACCTTCTCTAGAACTGTATATGGACCCTGCCATCCAATTTGTAACTTATTCTGACTCCCGGGCAAAAGAAGCAATACTTTCTCTCCCACAGCCAAATTTCTGTCTTTCGCCTTCCTGTTATAATAGGCAGCATGTTTCTTCCTGGCTTGTTTCAAATTTTCATTGGCAAGTTTCCAGCCAGTTTTCAACCGAGTGGTCAGCTCATTCACATATTGGTATGAAGATGTAATGTTTTCCTCTGCCTTTTCATCAGTCCACGTTCTTAACAAAGCTTCAAGTGGACCTTTTATTGGCCTTCCAAACAATAATGTTGCCGGGGCCATACCGGTTGAACTATGGGGTACCTCCCGATAAGCAAAGAGGGCGGCGTGCAGGTACTGGTCCCATGTATCTGGTTTTTCGTGTGCCAACTTTCTCAGGATCGACATCAATGTGCCGTTAAATCTTTCCACTTGGCCGTTCCCTTGGGGATGATACACACTACAATGGAAGTGTTTGGCCTGGAAGATCCTGAAAACTTCTTCAGTTAGTTTCCCCTTGAACTGAGAGCCATTATCAGTCAAGATTTGATTGGGAAAGCCTAACCTTGTGAAAATTGTGAGCAATGCCTCTGCCACATGTTTAGAATCAATCGATGACAGGGCTACTGCCTCTCCCCACATAGAACAAGTGTCCACCAGAGTCAGAATGTAGCTGTTCCTTCTCTTGGTTCGGGTGAGAGGTCCCACAAGATCCACGGCAACTCTCTCAAAGGGTGTTCCCACTATGGGCATTTCCCCCAGAGTTGCTGGTGCAGTCCAATGTTTAGGTGCTACTCGTTGGCACTCTGGACAGGATTTTACATATCGTTTGATATCTTCAGTTATTCCTGGCCAGAAATAGTGACAAGCTATTCGCTGTCCTGTTGCGCTGATTCCCATATGACCACTGAAGGGAATCGCATGCCCTAGTTCCAACACTTTAGTCCTATATGAAGTGGGAAGGACCAGCTGTCCGTGACCATTGGATTCAGATCCAGCCTTCCTATATATCAGTTTGTTCTTCATATAAAACTCTCCCTTGCCTGGAGGTGTATGAGATTTGGGCAACTTCCTGAAACATGGCTTGAGTGTTTTGTCCTCAGCCTGTGCCTTCCTCATCTCATCTGGGTGAGTATTTATGGGATTATCCTCCTCCTTCTTTGACTGTGATCTGGTCTGCACTGTTGCCAATATCACAGGTCTCTTGGGATTCCCCAAGAAGACATATCTACACCCCAATATTAGAGGGTAGATTGGCTCATTTATCACTGCTGCTTTTATGATTCCTTCCACATATCGCGTTTTCACTTTTATTCGGGCGACGGGAAGTGTCATGGTAGCTACATCCTTGGTTGCAGTTTGAATCTCCACTGTTTCTGTGGTGTATTGATCGGCCTGCACCAGGTGAGAACTCACAACGGAATCGTAATCTAAACCGGTATCATATAAACATCTTATAGTGACACCATTACAGATGACATCTTCACACACTGGGGGGTGGTATGGTTCCTGTAATTCTTCAGGTTTGCCCTTCTTTTCCTTTTTCCCCGATGTCATAGCAGCAAAATGAGGAGGTTTCCTTCTACAATGGTCAGTGTCATGATTGTTCATCTTACAATTTTTACACCACCTTTTTCCTTGGTTGAAAGATTTTCTTTCATCATATTTCCTTTCATCGAATTGTGGGAATTTATTTTTATTTTCATACCGTGGCCTATCAAATTGGTGCTTACCTTTATTTTGATCCTTAGGATCAAATTTATTAAAGTTCTGTGGTGCCCTAAAGTTGTCCACCTGTTTCTTTTTATTACCTGTTACCTCTGCTTGAGCTGCTTGATACCTTTCAGCAACATTTAGCAACTCATCCAGCCTCTCTGCACCTTGTTCCATGAGAAACTTTCTCAGGTCTGGAGCCATGGACTCTCTTAATTGCTCTATAAGGACCATTTCCTTAAGATCTTGGGTTTTCCCCAGAGAAGTCCATTTCTCCAAGTATGTCTCTATTCGTGCAGAGAACTGGTGATAGGTTTCACCTGACAGTAGTTTAGCATTCCTAAATTTTTTTCTATAGAATTCTGCATTCTTTTCATACCTTAACAAAAGAGCCTGCTTTAGCATGTCATAATTTTCCTGATCACCTCTGCTCATTTTTGCAAAAACTTCATAAGCTGCCCCACGAAGTCCCTGAGATAACTTTAAGCTCCACCTTTCTCTCTCTAACCCATACGTGGTAGCTAATAGCTCATACCTATTTAGGTAGCTCTCAATATCATCGTCTTTCTCAACAAAATGATCTAAATGAAAATTCATAGCTGAGGTTGAGGCTCCCTGAGTAACCGTAGCATCAGAGGCAAAGGGACTGGCACCATTTTCAGGAGCATGGCCTTGAAACTCAAACTCCCTTAGTCGTAACTCATGTTCCCTTTGTAATCTTTTATCTTCTGCTTCCCTTTCTTCTCTTTCTGCAGCTAATTTCTTCTCTTCTCTTTCTGCAGCTAATTTCTTCTCTTCTCTTTCTGCAGCTAATTTCTTCTCTTCCCTTTCTGCAGCCTGTCTTCTTTCCTCGGCTTCTCTTTCTGCAGCTAATCTTTTGTCTTCTCTTTCTGCTTCCAATTTCTTAGCCTCAGCCTCAATCTGCAACCTCTTAATTTCCTTGTCAGCCTCTAACTTTCTTTCGGCTTCAAACCTTCTTTCTTCACGTTCAATAAATTTGTCACATTCCGTCGTGACATAGGCAACCATAACTTGCCCATCTAATCCTAACTCTTTTGCAGTCTGAACCGCAGCAGATCGAAATTTGGCCAGGTCCGCCATTGTCTATCATGTAAATTTATACAATGTCTAACCAACAATTCAATCTCTAATGGACAACACAGGCACCGTGAGCTCAACCTTATTTAATTCCACCCAAGGATACCTTTTAATTCTTATATTCCCTGAAGTGAATTACCCCCAATATTTTTAATAGGGAAAGATTCAAAATCCCAAGAGCGAGACCCCAATATATGTGGTGAAGTGGGATGTTATAAATATTTATAGGGGACTTAGTGTACTGACTGAGATCAGCTGTGAAGGTATATATATCTAATAAGAGTAGTGTATTATATATAACCTTACTTGCTACCACATATCTATATATATCTCAGTCAGAATTATTCTGGAATAGTGTGATGACTACGTTATGTGTCTAGGGTATGTGTATGATGAAGTGTAAGTCACAACAACAGACAGATAAACAATTTAATTTAATCCACTACTCTTAACAACACTGTGACACTCACATACATATAACACTCTATGAGAATATCTTAAAGAAGTCACTCGTAACTTTTCAAATAACAATATGTATTCATTACTGGCATGAATGAATATGTGTCCTGATTCAACTACAAGGGAACCAGGAATCACAATCAATTTAAATTACAAGTTATGTACAGAATGTATTTAATATGAATATTGTAGTGACATATATTATTACAAATATTCTATGTGTGTCAGTTGTGTAGTAGTAAAATGAGGTAATACTGGTTTTGTTTTGTTCAAGCTCTGTTGGTATTTGTCATCATGACTTCAATAGTTTGTCTTTTGGGACTAGTATTGGAGATGTTCTCAGTTCCTGATATTAAGACAATTAAATTCCCCTCTGAATGTTATTTTTATAAAGTCATTTCAAGATGAGGGGACATAATGTTGAGCTCAGCTGGCCAAGTTAGCTTATCTGGCGTGATGGCGGCAGGAAAGGACTCCTCTGCTCGAATTCTCCTCTGGGCTCTGGAGACACCTCACTGATAGCTAAAAGGACCAAGGAGTATGCTGTCCGACACTGGATTCAGCAAAGCTCTGACCAGGTGCTGCTCAGTACCATCAAGACCACTGTCCCTGAAATCAAGAAGGATGTACCTTCTACTTCATAACTAACTTATACTCTCTTTTACACTGATCACAATACAGCACAAACATTGAGTTCAGAGCGTTAGGCCAACTATCAGCTTCATTCTGAAGTACTTTATACCAGCATTAACCTCCTTAATGGTTACTACGCCTCTGCAATTCCAGCATTATTTCTTTCTAGTCAATCATCTAGGTGTCAGTGTACTGTTTGGCCATTCCATGCCGTTTGACTTCCCTCCGACACCCTCTGTTCAGGCTGGAGCATTATAGGCTTTATCTCTTGTTTGCCACTGAACTACACATATATATACAGGCATAAATTAACAATTTACATTCAATTTTCATTAAAAGATACTGAATGGTTCAAGCTTACCACAATTTCATGGAAATAAACACAGATACGTTGATTAGCAATGAATTCTGGCACAATTACTGGCACAAATTTCCATCTGCTTATGTTCCAGGCTTTTATTTTAGCAAAAATTGTGAGCTGGCTTCAACGCACTGATGCTTTATCAAGCTTATTTAAACAAGTGGTTTCGAACTAACGCTCCCAAGTGATTATATCCAGCGAGTCTAGCCAATGAGGCCCCGTTTCGACAAGTGTTTGAAAAAATGTTACCTTTCCCCGTTTCCCCTAACAACGAAAGATAGTATTTATAGTCCGACCAATCGTGGTTAGGCTTTCATTTGTTGCGCTCCAATCAATTGGGAGTTTACATGGTAGGCTATTTATGTAACGTAAGGTTTTTTTCAAACACGTTATAAAAAAAAATTTTATGAGCAGAAATGATTCCATGCTGTCAGGCATCCTCACTATTTTATTTTGGGTATAATTTATTAATTCCTGGACTATTTGCGTAACGTTTTACATATTATTTGTCAGCAAGCCCTAAGGAACCCAAATATACCAATTTGAAAGAGCTACGTGGCTGCGTTCAAAATATGTATTTTCTACCTCCTGTTTCGAAGATGTGATGTCTGGGTACTGTTATGTTTTCAACCGTAAACCCATCTAATGTTGTCTTTCCTAATAAGAGATTTCAGGATTTATAAACCTAACTCTGGGAAAGGGTAGTGTATTTTATCACTGTCCGTCTGAAAAAAAATTAGTGCATGTAGACTTACACGCGTGATGGCAGCATTTGTGTATCGCGCGACGCGTGTTGCATGCGTTCCTGATTTTCAGCCCTCCCCTCTCTCTTTATCCTTTTGTCCATCTGTTCGTTCGTTTTGGTAACGCAGTGTAGAAAAAGACATGAATGGAATTTAAAATTTAGGTCAACTTGCATATTTCAAGGTTTTTCTTAGAAATACAGCACACGTTTCATTGAAGAAAGCGGGTATAATACAGTAAGCTTTTACTATCAACGTGAAAGCGTTACAATTTGCAGACGAAGCAGAAAACAAGGGGGATTTCGAGTCATTTGTCAAGATTATTTATCAGTTCTGCTGTTGGCGTCTTTCCATATCATAAGTATATATATATATATATATATATATATATATATATATATATATATATATATATATGTATATATATATATATATATATATATATATATATATAACATGCCCAAATAAAGTGAACTGTATCTTTCTAACATAAGGAACAAGTCTCCTTTGTGCACATGCCTCTTTCATGACATCCTCCTTGAGCTGACTGCTGCCTTTATTAGAGCCATTAATGTAGAAGTCTGTAGGCGAACGAGATGTCAGGAACCTTGAGCTGACTACTACCTTTATTAGAATCATTAATGTAGAAGTCTGAAGACAAACGAGATGTCAAGAACATTGAGCTGACTACTACCTTTATTAGAATCATTCATGTAGAAGTCTGAAGACAAACGAGATGTCAAGAACATTGAGCTGACTACTACCTTTATTAGAATCATTAATGTAGAAGTCTGTAGACATTCATGTAGAAGTCTGAAGACAAACGAGATGTCAAGAACATTGAGCTGACTACTACCTTTATTAGAATCATTCATGTAGAAGTCTGAAGACAAACGAGATGTCAAGAACATTGAGCTGACTACTACCTTTATTAGAATCATTCATGTAGAAGTCTGAAGACAAACGAGATGTCAAGAACATTGAGCTGACTACTACCTTTATTAGAATCATTAATGTAGAAGTCTGAAGACAAACGAGATGTCAAGAACATTGAGCTGACTACTACCTTTATTAGAATCATTAATGTAGAAGTCTGAAGACAAACGAGATGTCAAGAACATTGAGCTGACTACTAACTTTATTAGAATCATTAATGTAGAAGTCTGAAGACAAACGAGATGTCAAGAACATTGAGCTGACTACTAACTTTATTAGAGTCATTAATGTAGAAGTCTGAAGACATGTAGAAAGACGAGATGTCAAGAACATTGAGCTGACTACTACCTTTATTAGAATCATTAATGTAGAAGTCTGAAGACAAACGAGATGTCAAGAACATTGAGCTGACTACTAACTTTATTAGAATCATTAATGTAGAAGTCTGAAGACAAACGAGATGTCAAGAACATTGAGCTGACTACTACCTTTATTAGAATCATTAATGTAGAAGTCTGAAGACAAACGAGATGTCAAGAACATTGAGCTGACTACTAACTTTATTAGAATCATTAATGTAGAAGTCTGAAGACAAACGAGATGTCAAGAACATTGAGCTGACTACTAACTTTATTAGAATCATTCATGTAGAAGTCTGAAGACAAACGAGATGTCAAGAACATTGAGCTGACTACTACCTTTATTAGAATCATTAATGTAGAAGTCTGAAGACAAACGAGATGTCAAGAACATTGAGCTGACTACTAACTTTATTAGAATCATTAATGTAGAAGTCTGAAGACAAACGAGATGTCAAGAACATTGAGCTGACTACTAACTTTATTAGAATCATTAATGTAGAAGTCTGAAGACAAACGAGATGTCAAGAACATTGAGCTGACTACTACCTTTATTAGAATCATTAATGTAGAAGTCTGAAGACAAACGAGATGTCAAGAACATTGAGCTGACTACTACATTAATGTAGAAGTCTGAAGACTCAAGAACATAACTGACTTACTTTTAGAATCATTAATGTAGAAGTCTGAAGACAAACATTGAGATGACTCTTTATTAGAATCATTTGAGCTGACAAACGAGATGTACATTGAGCTGACTACTACCTTTATTAGAATCATTAATGTAGAAGTCTGAAGACAAACGAGATGTCAAGAACATTGAGCTGACTACTAACTTTATTAGAATCATTAATGTAGAAGTCTGTAGACAAACGAGATGTCAAGAACATTGAGCTGACTGCTGCCTTTATTAGAGTCAGAAGTCTGAGACAAACGAGATGTCAAGAACATTGAGCTGACTACTACCTTTATTAGAATCATTAATGTAGAAGTCTGAAGACAAACGAGATGTCAAGAACATTAATGTAGAATTGAGCTGACTACTAACTTTATTAGAATCATTCATGTAGAAGTCTGAAGACAAACGAGATGTCAAGAACATTGAGCTGACTACTAACTTTATTAGAATCATTAATGTAGAAGTCTGTAGACAAACGAGATGTCAAGAACATTGAGCTGACTACTACCTTTATTAGAATCATTCATGTAGAAGTCTGAAGACAAACGAGATGTCAAGAACATTGAGCTGACTACTACCTTTATTAGAATCATTAATGTAGAAGTCTGGAGACAAACGAGATGTCAAGAACATTGAGCTGACTACTACCTTTATTAGAATCATGTAGATGTAGACAAAATGTCAAGAACATTGAGCTGAGACTAAACTTTATTAGAATCATTAATGTAGAAGTCTGTAGACAAACGAGATGTCAAGAACATTGAGCTGACTACTACCTTTATTAGAATCATTCATGTAGAAGTCTGAAGACAAACGAGATGTCAAGAACATTGAGCTGACTACTACCTTTATTAGAATCATTCATGTAGAAGTCTGAAGACAAACGAGATGTCAAGAACATTGAGCTGACTACTACCTTTATTAGAATCATTCATGTAGAAGTCTGAAGACAAACGAGATGTCAAGAACATTGAGCTGACTACTACCTTTATTAGAATCATTCATGTAGAAGTCTGAAGACAAACGAGATGTCAAGAACATTGAGCTGACTACTAACTTTATTAGAATCATTAATGTAGAAGTCTGGAGACAAACGAGATGTCAAGAACATTGAGCTGACTACTACCTTTATTAGAATCATTCATGTAGAAGTAGAGATGTCAAGAAAGTGACTACTACCTTTATTAGAATCATTCATGTAGCTTTATTAACGTAGATGTACCTTTATTAGAACATTAATGTAGAAGTTGAGCTGAGTACTACTACTTTATGAGAATCATTCATGTAGAAGTCTGGAGACAAATGAGATGTCAAGAACATTGAGCTGTAACTTTATTAGAATCATTCATGTAGAAGTCTGAAGACAAACGAGATGTCAAGAACATTGAGCTGACTACTAACTTTATTAGAATCATTCATGTAGAAGTCTGTAGACAAACGAGGAAGAAGAATAAGACTATTTTTTACCTGTAAATGATATTTGTAACATCTCTGTGGCCTCTAGTACTTTTCCTTCTCTTTTACTACCTGTCTATGCCTCACTTCCGTATGTGAGAACTGTTTCTATAGAACACTAAAGAACTCTCTTTCTTAATTCCAGTGACAAAGAGTTTTTGCAGAAAGTATTTTTCATTTTATAGAACGCAATATCGAAGAATAAAAACTCACAGTTTACAACTCCAAGGTGAGGTCCACAACATAACCCAACAAGTTGACGGATAAATTCAACACTAGGCTTCTAACCAAGATCACTCAAACACTAGGCTTCTAACCAAGATCACTCAAACACTAACACAAAAGTAGAACAAACCCCAAGGACGGGGCCACAACAAGATAAAACCTGAGCTGATAAGTGTTTATCTTAAGAGTAAATGTACAAAAAAACGTAACAAGTTTACACTTAGCCTGGAACGATATTAGTCTACCTAATCATGTACCGTTAACACCTGACCTTATCACAGAATGATAATGGCGTCAGTTGGTCGATTTAACATTCTGTACGCAGCAGCGGCAGGGTAACCCAGGGACTGTGGGGTCTTCTTCTTCTTCTTCGTTCGTCCTGAAAAGGACGGTGGTTGCGTTGTGTCTGTTTGCGCCTAAGCTGTGATATCTGCACCTTTCGGTCGACACATCCGACTCCTGCACGGCATTTTTTAAGGACCGGGTTTGCCTTCCCATTTCGATCCATGCTCGCTCAGCCAGCCTGCACTACTGCAGACTGTTTCCAGGACCACCACGTCGAGGTGGAGCACGGTCTTGACCAGCTCTGGTTCGCTGGTCCTGACGCAGGCAGTCAAGCTATGAGTCGCTGACTGCATTCACTATTGCTGCATCTTGGGGTCCCTGGACTGTGGGGTGATCTGCTTTAGAAACACTGGGCTCTCTAAAGGTCTAAAAAAAAAAAAAAGATAAAAGTAGTCCCATAGCACATACTACAGTAAGGAGTGACGTGTTAGAGACTTCAATATACTAGGTCAAGGTTTTGTATTAGGTGGCGTTACCAGCGCCATTCCTTGCTGCCTTTTGCCTTCCACCACTCAAGAGCAGAGTCAGATATCGAACAAGAAAGCACAAATGGCCGTCACCAGTGTCATTCCTGGAAAAACTCTGTGGAGATAGAAATAATACCCCCTGCTTTCTTTGAACATATTCAAGTAGACATATGAGACATAACGAAGAAGACCAAAAATAAGATATCGACTGGGCAGGCACGTAAACCAGTGGACATATCTTCTTCTTCTTCGTTCGTCCTGAAAAGGACGGTGGTTGCGTTGTGTCTGTTTACGCCTAAGCTGTGATATCTGCACCTTTCGGTCGACACATCCGACTTCTGCATGGCATTTTTTAGGACCGGGTTTGCCTTCCCATTTCGATCCACACTCGCTCAGCCAGACTGCACAGCAGGAATTCTTGGTCGCATGATTTTGTGCGCACTACGTCAGTGGTCACTTTATAACAATGGTTCCCAAAGTGGGCAGTACAGCCCCTGGGGGCGTTGGGAGAATCTAAGGGGGCGATAAGGGAAAAGGTGGCGACAGGGGGCGTTCAGTAGTAAAAGGGTGGATGAGGATGTGTCAGGCCAAGTTTAACAATATAACGCTTACATATAAAAACGGTTTAGTTGTATAACGTGACGTGAACGCATAAAAGGGGAACGTAGCATGAAAAAAAAAAACCTCAACCCTGAACAAACACTAAGTTTTTAATGTAATGCAGGGACATAGAGGGGGCGCTGGCCATGTGTGCGGTAATCCGATAAAGTTTGGGAAATACTGCACCATAACAATTCCAAATTTCAACTTTATAGATCTCCGTGAAGTACGAAAAACTGACTAGACAGACGAATACACTATAAGAGTCTTGCATATTGCTACACTGAATTCTAACCTCCCTACCTCTTCGGGAAGGAATTCCTGGTTGCTCTAATATAGTATTGCGCATCAGGTCAGTGGTCCCTCTATAACAGCGGTTGGTAACCCAGGAGTTGTGGCGAGCTACTTTAGAAACGCTGACATCTCTAAATATCTGCCAAGTTAAAATCATGCCTGCAGAGTTACGGGGGAAAATCAATTTTAAATTTAAAAACAGTTTTAAATTGTCTTCTAAGCGTTATCTTTCTTGACAAGAGTCATGGCTTTGTCGTACATTTAATCATGGGGACAACATGTCGATATGGACACTCAGGTGGTCGATAAACTCCAGAGGGTCGATAAAATTTAGGGCAGCTGAGCCGTTTTTACTTACATTCTCAAGTTTGTACATGGTTAAAGCTGGTTATAACCGCGCAAATGCGGTTTTATCAAAGCAAAGGAACAATGTGAACCTGGAGGAGTGTGGTAACATAATCATTTCCTTATTTATTTATTGATTTTTTTTTTTTTTGGGTGCGCTAGGGGTCGATTAGGGATTTAATGGAGGGCTCGAGACAAAACAGTTTGGGGGCCCCTGTACTAGACTCTAATATTTCGCGTATTTTTGGTGAAAACTTGAACTGAAAGAATGAACAAAAAGCCTCCCTCATCTTGCGTCTACCTGGAAGGACTTTTCGCTGTATCTGCCAAAGTGCTCTCACAGAAAAATGTTCGGATGCAGAAAGTCTTCTCTCGTATTTTTATATGAACGATAAACAAGACAACATGAACATCTACATCAGCAGACAACAAAAACTATTTAGGCTAAGTGTTTTCACCAAAGTCCAAACAAACAAGATGCCTGAAATAGCCTAACAGATGACTGCTTCTAACTTGAAAAATGACAATGGATAATACGCTCTCGAAATGGGACACAGAAGTGCTGATCTCTCTTTTTTAACGCATCTTCTTTAATCAGGTGAAGTCAGATGCCACTCCTCCAGATGTCGGCAATCATGCCACACAACAGATTTCCATTTGTTTAATGTTCTCCATCATTTAAGTTGTTGATCTTTTCTCGCGCTGTATTGGGAACAACTAGTGCTACAAAGCAGGTCTGTGTGCTACAATTGTTGATACAGAGTCGGTGATCATGTGACTTGCCAACTTCCAGTCTCCAGTACTGTTTATCAATTCTACTGCTGACTTCTTTCCATGCCATGATGTCAAATGGCCCAGTATCTTCTCTTTGTCTTTTCCTTCAATATTTTAAGTTGTCATAATATAATTTTTCTCTTCCCAGAACTTAATCTTCCTTTGTGAACTGACTCCTTTCAGGACACCATTATTTATGTTTATGGCTTAATATTATTCTGCAACATGGAACAAGAGATGATAAGAAGACGTTGGAGATGGACAGTACCGGTACATGAGGAAATATGCTGATATCGTTACAAGGCAGTCGTGGTTTTGGAATTGCCAGGGTAAAAGAGGTTGAGAGAGATCAAAGAACACGTGGAGAAAAAAACTGGAGACAAACATAAAAGGGATGAGGACAATATGGGAAGACGTTGAGCGGATGGCACGGGACAAGAAGACATGGCATACGTTTACTGAAGGTCTATTTCCTTGGACAGCTGGAGCGTTATAATGATTCTTCTGAAAAACCACATCTCCGTGTGCCTGGAGGTTTTCTTGTCTGTTTACTAATTGTACGGGACTATGTTTACCTTTTACAGATCTGGGTACGGCCATCGCAATATTGAAGTCACCCCGAAATATATGACGTCATCGCTGAAGTGTTATCCACGTTTGCACGTCTACAAAACTGATAACACGGGGTTTTTTGTTTTTAACAATTTGTGTCTAGTTTGAAAGTAATCTGCGGAAACTGTTAGAATATGACGGTCTTGAAAAGCTTATTGCGCTCTTTGAAAACAATCTACGGAAACTGTTAGAATATGACGGTCTTGAAAAGCTTATTGCGCTTTTTGAAAACAATCTACGGAAATTTTTAGAATATGATGGTCTTGAAACGTTTATTGTGCTCTTTGAAAACAATCTACGGAAACTGTTAGAATATGATGGTCTTGAAAAGTTTATTGCACTCTTTGAAAACAGTCTGCGGCAACCCTTACAACAGCGATCGCCAAACACAGGAAATGTGGGGATCTTGTTTAGGACCACTGGGCTTTGTAAAGATTAACCTAGATAAAATCATGTTGTTTTCAGGGTTTACAGTGTTTAGAAATTGAAATACGTGCAGCCTTGTCGTAACTTTTATCCCTGCTCGACTATCTACTTTCTGCAATTCCATGGACAGAGCGGTGGAAAATTCAAACTCAGTGATATTTTACCGAATGTGAACTTCACTTCACACAAAACATCGCTTCCTATCTAATGCAGTTCACAAATAAAGTAAATTTCAGTAAGCTAGCTTACGAGTTTTCACTGGGAATATTGTGAATCTACCTTTAAACATCGGGACACCGAACTTTTAAGAACTGGAAAGAAAAGGCTAGACCACAGTTTACCTAGGTAAAGAATTATGTTTTCACCTCAGCTACCCAGAGATCTATCACATGATCCCTGATCGCTGTAAACGGACACAACGCAACCAACGTCCTTTTCAGGACGAACGAGGAAGAAGAAGAAAGTATGCACTGTAAGAACAGCATCAGACCTTCACATCCCCAGCCACTATATATTAACATTTGTTCGTGTTAAATATTGTTTGACTATATTATGCAGCTCCCTAGGTCTGTCTATTCTTAACACCTCATCTATATTTGTAGGTAAGTTTGATGCTTGCAAATAATCTAATATTGGTATTCTCATTTGTTCATACCTCTTACATTTTAACAAGAAATGTTCTATATTATTGTCTTGAAGACATCCTGCACAGTAACGTTCTTCTATTCTGAAATAGCCGTTTCCCAGCTGCAGTCTGAGAAGTTTCTTATTACTGGGAATTTTCAATTTCCTAGATATCTGATGACATGTTTTATTTGTAGCTGCAATGAAACTCATCTCCGGTTGCGAGTTAAAAACGAAATAACTTCTGAATGTTTGTTCTAAAGTTCTCTATGAGTAAGGGTTATGTTTGTTAATGTTAAAACCAGAATGTTTACCCACTAGATGTAACCGTCAGTTGTAACAGTCTAGTGTTGCCGACTGTTTATTACCAGATGTTAAAGTCTGTTTGCTCGTGTGAATTCTGGTATTTGTACCGTGTTGAAGTGTCGCTGAGTGGGTGTGTCGTTTATCACCTGGACAGTGTAACATGGACGTGAATCTAGGTCACCAGCGTGAGGCACTGCCAGGATGTAGTGCAGTCACACACACACAAACAGCATACTTGTTTTCTCAGGTGTGTAGAACAAATGATAAGATGTTGTAGTGAGTACTGGTGTGTGTGTATACAGCAGATCGAGAACACGAAGTCGTATAGGCTCTTATTTAGGAACACACAAACTCACTCCACCACACGTAAAAGTCATAGATGTGGTTAATGCAGATGACTTTCTCTTCAACATTTATTACAGCAATGGTACGTTGACGGACAACACAGTCTGTAGAACAAGGAACATGGACATTTCATTTGTAGTAATGCATATAACCATCGAGCATAATCAACCCTGCATAGCTCGTATGTATGATGCTAGTAACGTTGGCTTGATAATATATATATTCTCATACTGTAGCTCAGAGCCCCTGACTAAACGCGTCAGGTAGTCTTGTGACAAATATAGTTGCTTAATATCGAAGTCTGTGAACTTGTTGATAAAGTCAAGACTTCATCTGGCTTCTCCCGCCAGACACTTCTTCTTCTGCTCAAAGATATAGGCCGTAATGGCGGGTCTCATAATGATTGATGAATAACAGTGTATTTTCATAGGCAGGCATTATCTTCCGTGCCGAAACATACCGCCATAATGCGGGTTTCATATAAATATACGTTCATTGTGCTTCTGTAAATTAATTCGACGAATAGACTTAGTTAGCTACGTCAAGCACACATAATGGACTCTGGATCCCAAGAACTGTGAGCGCTACTCACAGGTTCATACTAAATGTTCTGCAATCTTGGCATAATAATAAAGTTTATTTTACCTTGGACAGAATCCGAGAAATACACAAATAACTACTGTCGTCATTCTAGACGAACAGAATAACTCTGGGGAGAATCACTGAAATCACAGTTACACTGAAGACTCTCTTTCCCCCAGATAATGCAGAGAAGAAACAACGGACATCTTGTCCGGTCAGAAAACAGCTCATCACTCTCAGACGGAAATCTTCTCGGTTCGCGCTAAAAACTAGCGCATGCGTAGACATAACAGATTTAAGAACAGTTAACCGGCCCTCTTAAGACAGATCAACCACCAAGAATAAACACAGGGAAGATAACCCCAAATCAACCTGTCCCAGAGAGTTAACATACAGTTCTCTACCTTCGACCGTCAAAAGTATAAATAGATTTACGTCTTATGAAACCGTCAAAAATGACAGCAACAGTAAGCTTTTTTCTTTCTTTGTACATAATTTCAATTACCCTATATTGCTATTACTTTTATATTTGGACACATGCGCAGAACAGAAGCACTGAAATGAGATCTGATCAATCAGAAACTGATGCACAGAATTAGGTCATTACCGTGGAAGAAGTTGCGAGAACAAGGCGCTGGATTTTGAACACTTAAGCTTGTGACCGTATGGCCTACTACGCTAGCTAACTAGCTGATAGCATTTCAAGGCAGTTCTTATTCTGGACTGCCCTGTGTAAAAGAAATAGTTGATATAAAAATAAACACAGATAGAATGAAATAAAGGTAGATATGACGGATAAATAAGGCATGGAAACACTTTGACGGATGGCACAGGACTGCTAGTAATGACATTTTGATCTTTCTTTACCTGATAGTAATGACATTTTTATCTTTCTTTACCTGATAGTAATGACATTTTTATCTTTCTTTACCTGTTTACCTCTAAGTGCCCATTTTTTCGGTCTCTTGTATCAATACTGAATTCGCCAGCTGATTCAAATGTGAGCGTTGCCTGTCGCTCGTTGCCAAAAAAAAATCAAACGTATATCGCTGAAAGAAGTCTAGTGTTTGCCTCTGTGTATGATCTACTGAAACAGGTCTAGTGTGTGCCTCTGTGTATGATCTACTGAAACAGTTACGCCTGAAGGGATAGTTCAGAACTAGGGTACTTAAGAAGCTAGCAGAATCTGAGGAACAGGCCTCATGTTGGCTGTGAAGCAGCCGCAATGGGCTAAGGAATTCATGACATTGTTATATACAACAAAATGGTTACTTGCATATATGCCCTCAAGCTGGCAGCATGGATGAATTCAGGAGTAAAGTTGTAAATCAAAACCAACGTGGAATTGGTTCAATTACCTCCGCAGGTGGTAAGAGATGGGAGTCATGACCCAAGTGGGCTCGCCCCCCTTAACAGTGTAAAGGAGATAAGGGATCGAAATTCTTATCTGACGAGGGCCACATCTGAAGATCAGATGCCCTCCATATATTGTTTTATCATCTAAACGTATTTTCTTCCACAATCAGTATAACAATATACGCTTCTAGAAGGAGTGGAAGATAAGAGTGGTGAGGGTACAGATAACCTTGAGAAGAAACGCAGTAGATGACCAAAGCAACATAGCTACATACATAATTCGACAGGCGAGTAACAATTGCAGTCCATATTCCTCTACAAACGAAAAGAGTGGATGATAATGACAGAGACGTGAAATGTTCAAAACTGCATGTAACATCCGGTACTGGATAATGCATTGTCAAAATAAGGTTAGAGAAGGGGTCTCAAACTTCATTGTTGCCCCGTAGCTTTTAGTAAACCTTCCTATTCTTGCTATTAATATGAAAGGAAATAAAAGTTAGACCTTACCATACACAAGTACATAAGACAATGAATAAACAAACTAGTTTATGTTTTGTACAGAAAACTGTATTCGGTACATAACATCTTGCTATTTAGTATAATCCATTTATTGCTGTTTCCGTAACGTGTGTGATTTTTTACACAGACAGGGGTGTCGGCCCTGTGCTAAAACCCCCAACCTGGAGGACCAGGGTACCAGCTTTTGTCTGACCCCTACCCACGCAGACCAGTCCAGCATGGTTGAACCTACCAGGAGTAAAACTCCCACTGGCATAGCAACAGAATGAATAAAGCGAGAACAGCCTTTGCTATTCTCAACAACATTTGGAAGTCTTCCCAGTACAGCACAAACACCAAATTAAGACTGTATGAGAGCTGCGTACTTTCTGTGCTTCTCTATGGTGCGGAATGTTGGAGAGTAACAGAGAAGGAAATGTCGAAACTGTCCTCCTTCCACACAATCTGCCTAAGGAAAATTCTCCGAATCTTTTGGCCAAACACCATCAGCAACCAAGAACTACTTATTCGGAGTAACCAGGAGGACATGCACACCATCATAGCTGGCAGACGCTGGAGTTGGGTTGGCCATGTCCTCAGAAGGGACCCTGATACCATCGCAAGAACAGCTATGCTATGGACCCCCGAGGGAAAGCGAAAGAGAGGCCGACCAAAAACAACTTGGCGGAGAACTGTGGAAGCTGAGATGCAAAGAATGAACCACAGTTGGGGCACTGTACGAAGGATGGCCGCCGACCGAGCAAAGTGGAATCAATTTGTTGCTGCCCTACAAGACGCCACCAGGCGTGATGGCCGCTGACTGCTTTGACGGTTGGCGGTTATGGATCAAAGAAGAAGAAGAAGGAGAAGAAGAAGAATTTAGTATAATACAGTTGTTAACTGTTTATCAGAACGTAGTAAAAAAAATCAGCGAGGCCCTGGATTCAGTTTCTTGTCAACCAACAGTTTTATTCTTGGTACAGATTGTTAAAGAGATCTTGGCATATCATGTTCAACTTCCGGTTTGTTTCTTGCTCTTGATTTGATGGAGAACGGGACTAGCATGTAGATTAACAGAATTAATTGTTATAAACGGAATTAAAATTTTGTAAGCACCTTTAGTCGAAACGGGGTTTGAGTGGCTAAGAGGTTTGGCGTCTGCCTCGAATTCCAGAGATACCAGGTTCGATTCCCAGTAGAGGGAATATAATTTATGGAAATTATTTTCAGAACTAGTGGTCCTAATGATGTCACACTCCCCCCTGGTCTCATAGGTAGTAAGATCGGATGCCTAACCTTCTCGAATAAGGGAGAAAAAATAGGAGGTCCCGTGTGCAAGTTGCGCACGTTAAAAATCCCACGGCGGAAATCGTAAAAAGTAGGCCATAAGGCCGCTGCCCTGGCAAAGTTAAAAAAAATTTAGAAACCTACCCACCAAATATATTTTGATTTGAGATTCTCGCCGGTGCTAAGGAGTTCGTGCACTGTGATGGGATCCTCCTTGTGTGATTTAAGGGAAAAGATCGGAGCAATGATGGAGTTATTCGTGTGCAAGGAAGATATTCCTTCAAACCAAACCAAACCAATTAGTAAGAACTGGATATACTTCTCAAAGGTACACCAAACATTTTGTGTCACTTCACTGATCGGAAATCAACTCTAGGTAACTTGCAAATGTAGAGATTAATTTAACTAATCTTTCGCTGGTTGGCTGTCACTATTTGTTTTCACAGTCAATAGGAAGTCCAAAAGCGTTATTCACTAACATTACTACTTGTGTAATATTTATATAGGATTATTTTATTATTTATCAAATATTCACTGTACCCTGTACCCTATTGATAAGCATCGCGTACGACAGTGTGGGAACCCCTACCGTACAGAATCTGCCGTAACCGCTGGCATTCGAAATGTAAACTTCGCACTGTAACCAGGCAAATGTCACTGTCTTGATATAATCATGTTTTTTTTTTTTAAATCTGCTTTACGCTCTGACGTAGCTGATTACTTTAAAACTGACCTTCGCTCTTTACATCTAAGTGTCTTATTTGAAGGTCCAATATGCCTTCATTTATTTTCTTTGACTTTTGTCGTTCGTTTCTGATGTTGCTTCCATAAAACAGTTGTCAAATCCTCCGTGGTGTTGTAGCGGTGGCATCTCCAGCAATTTACTTTTCATGACAAGATTGTAGCTACTTGCAAAACCTCAACTTTGTGGCATGTTACGACACGCCTGATGTAACAGAAGATCTACTCTTTCCTCCGAGAACCAGCTGAAACTACACGGGACAGAGCATACTCACGCATAACGTAAACTTCGCCAGCTTCATCAGACATAAGGTTAACTTCAGTTCCGAGACCACACTGCTTTTTTTTTTTAACTTGTGGTGTTTGTCTTCCTTATCCGAGGCATGCACATTTCAACCTAAACTGAAGTTTTTCGGTTAAATCAAAGCGCAGTTGCTAGCCGAAAAAACAAAACTTCCCGAACTTTAGTACAGCGTTGATAAATACTAAACCCTAAATGGTACTTCTAGTATCTATCAGTTTGCATGATGAAGCCCTGAGAAAGACTGCTAGCTATGTCGGCAGCCGATATTCCTAGTCTTCTTCTTTTGTCCTTGGCCACTCACTGACAAAGCAATCAGTGACCATCACGCCTGGTGGCATCTTGTAGGGCAGCAACAACTTGTCTCCACTTTGCTCTGTCGGCAACCATCCTTTGTGTGGTTCCCTAGCTCTGGTTCATGTTTTAGATCTCTGTCTCCACAGTTCTCCGCCAGGTTGCTTTTGGCCCTTTTTTCTATCACTTTCCTTCTGGAGGACATTCCTAGTGCTCCACAAAAGTACGGTGTTGTTAGAAACTGAGTCTTTAATCCCATGGTCGGAAACCAGTTGTCTGCGATCTACCGGTATATAATAGAGGAGGATTTGGTATATCTCATCTCTAGGATAATTTGGTACATCTTTAGGATGATGTGGTACATCTCTAGGATGATTTAGAACATCTATAAGATGATGTGGTACATCTTTAGGATGATTTAGAACATCTATAGGATGATGTGGAACATCTTTAGGATGATTTGGTACATCTCTAGGATGATTTGGTACATCATAAGAATGATTTGGTTCATCATTAGGATGATGTGGTACATCTTCAGGATGATTTGGTACATCTTCAGGATGATTTGGTACAATTTCAGGATGATTTGGTACATCTTTAGGATGATTCGGTACATCTATAAGATGATTTGGTACATCTTTAGAATGATGTGGTACATCTTTAGGATGATTTGGTACTTCTATAGAATGATTTGGTACATCTCTAGGATGATGTGGTACATCTTTAGGACGATTTGGTACATCTATATGATGATTTGGTACATCTTTAGGATGTTTTGGGACATCTTTAGGATGATTTGGTACATCTATAGGATGTTTTGGCACATCTTTAGGATTATTTGGTACATCTATAGTATGATTTGGTACATCTTTAGGATGATTTGGTACATCTCTAAGCAAAAGGAGGGGGGAGTTTTTAAAGCTGATGACATTTTAAACTAGCTCCTTCCGGCCGACATTTGAAGCCCTGTTATCACAGGAATAAAGGCACCTTGTCATCTCCTCCTCCCCCAACTGAAAACACACGAACTAGCTGACAATAATTCATTTTATTTGTGAACTGTATAAAATATATCAACGGGATCTTTGTTTGTATCTTCAAGCAAAGTTAACATTCGGTCAAATATCTTTTCATTCAAATTATCCACCGCTCTGTCGATGTGATTCCCGGAGTAGATCGTATAGTTCGGTAGAGGTAAGTCAAATATAGGCTCCATATGTTTTAAATACTATGACACCTAGATAGTTCGGTACATCTTTAGGATGATTCGGTACATCTTTAGGATTATTTGGTACATCTCTAGGATGATTTGGTACATCTTTAAGTAAAAGGGAAAAAAGGGGGGGGGGGGGGGAATTTAAAGACTGGGACATAGGTGGAGCGGTATACAGCGATCTTCGTCTTCTTGCCAACTTCTCTTCTGCTGAGATATCTTTGATTTATGGCCTGAAAAAGTCTCCCAGCTGCTGCTCTTCGGGTTGCCAAATCTTCTTTGATGCCTTCCTTCCATGGCAGCTCCAAGATATTTAAAGTGGTTGACCCGCTGCAGGACCTGTTCTCCCAGTTTAAACTGATGTCTTATTTCCTCTCGTGATATCACCATGGTTTTTGTTTTGGAACTCCTGATGACCTTCACTTTCTTCTCCAGCTCTTCCTTCCAGATTTGCAGGGTGGATTGAAGATATGCAATCAGGGCAATATCATCGGAAAATGCCAGCTCTGAAATACATACCTGTCTGATCTTCAAGTACCCCTCAGAATACTTCCTTGTCCTCTCCTTACGTTCTTTGATGACATCTTCCATGAAGAGTATGAAACGATAAGATGACAGAATATCACCTTGTCTTCCGCCAGTGGCGGTCCTGAACTCTTTTCACTTGTGGTTTGCATCTATGATTTCCACATTGTCGGCTATCACCTTTTTTTGAAAATGGGTGTTATGATGGTAATCTTCCAATCATTTGCTTTGGTCTTGTGTCACCAGGCTGCCTGTAGGACCTTCAGGATTAATAGGTCGCTTGCTGCTCCCATGCACTTAGTAATTTTTTATGTAATACCATCATATCCTGCTGCTTTTCCTACCGTGATTTTCTCCAGTGCTGCCTTCAGTTCTTCCATCTTGATGTCATCTTCGCCACCATTGGTTTCCTGTTCTGTGATAGTGGTTATCATACTGATGCTTGACATTGTTCACCACTAAGGAGCTCTGAGAAATATTCTTTCCATCTTTCCATTAAATCCTTTGGGGCAGTAACCAATTTGCCTTGCTTGTCTTTTATAAATTTAAGAGGGCACTGTTTTTCTTTCCTCATGTTCTTTAGGTTCTTGCAGAACAATTTCTGGTTCTCTTGAGCATCATTTCCTAGCTTTTCTTCAAATTCTTCCCAGGATTTCTGTTTTGCTGCTAGCACTTTTTCTCCTCCCCCCCTTTTCCTTAGAGTGTAAAGGAGATGAAAATCTACCCGCTTGCCGCATCTTGTGAAGTATCAGTGAACATTCTGAATTCAAGAAAATCTACGCTGCTTGCCGCATCTTGTGCAGTATCAGTGAAATTTCCTACTTCAAGAACGTCTACGCTGCTTGTCGCATCTTTTGTAATATCAAGGAACATTTATAATTCAAGACATCCTTACGGTAGAATTTAAGATGCTTGCCACATCCTTGCAGTGGAATTGATCATTTGAAAACCAAGTCATCATTACAGCAAGATGACTCGTCAGTACAGCTCACTGCCTCCTCCCTTGTGCATGAATACTTCTAGACAGTGAAGTCTAAACCTCGTACTAAGCAAGGTACCATACAGTGAAAGGCTGCTAAACAGATAAGTCATTTTTGAGCTTTCATTGCTCTTGTTCGTGCATACCACACTGTTGGCATTCCTGTCTTTACCTCATCTGTTGCTTGTTGTTATTGTGCGTGACTGTGATGGGGTCACTCCGTATTACCCCTCCCGCTCAATTCGAAATCTAGTAAAGTAGTTTTACAACTTTTGCCCCCACTATTATATTTGAAAATGTTAAGGACAAAGGTCAAACTTTCAGCTTAGAATTGGACACTCCTTGATTTTTTTTACCATAAGTTGGAAGAGGGTACCTATCCCCCAGAAACCGCATAGACACCCGCCCTATTATTTAGAGACAGGTTGTAACTATAAATAACTACAACATGTTTGAAATTTTTTTTGCCCAAGGCCATCGCTTGTCCAAGATTTGAATTAACTAGTGCCAAGCGTATGATACCCACCCCCAAAAACCACAAGACTTTTTCGTTACCCGTCCTAATATTTAAAACGACCATTAGACAGTTTGGCAGCTGGCCAACGCATTGTTCGTTTTCTAAGAACGGGCGAGAGAGGAAAGGCGGGGGTGGGTTAACATGGAAAAAATCTAACCTAACTTGTGCATTGTGAAACTGAAAATAGCAAACCAAATGTGAGCAGGACAGAGAAAGGGGCAAGAAAAACGTAGATAATGTATTGTATTCTAATAGAAGGATAAATAAAAGGAAAGGACAGAAACGATAATAGTGTTTATTGGAATACCATATTAATCCTTATAATATGTTATCGTGCTTTAGAGCAAAAGTATGTTGTTCTGAATAAATAAGGAAGAAAAAGTACAAAGATGAAAACTAGGATTAAGAAGTAAATGAAAACATACTGGCTAGATAAAGGACAGTTGTCCGGTTAATAATCACTTTTAATTTTTAAAATCGCTTCAATAACACCAGAGATATCGTAGAAAATAAAAATTGAAGACAAAGACAGACATACACAGTGGTAACCGCTCAAATTTGAAAATCTTCGGATGTTACATTTTCTAAACGCGTTTTTTTTAAAGAAAGTCAAATTGGCTTAACTTGATTTGATTGGTTGAGGTTAGTCTAGGAAGAGAGGGGATAAAACGAACGCTTTGCTAAGCATAAGTGCCACTTGAAAAAATATTTCCTCCAAGAAGGGTTAAGAGCAGACGCAGAGCAATAAATGACCAATTGCCTTTGCGGTTTGGAAGTCGGCGATCTGAACTTGTGCCATTGATCGCTAGTTAACCTTATACTTGTGAAATATTTCATTGATTGCGGTAAGATGAACAATTTTATTGATGTATATATATATTATTATTAATATGTAGAGGCCAACCCAGATAGGGCGCCCACAAATTTTGTGTTGTGCGACATTTGCCTTTGTGGAAGCTTGCGACATACTAGGAGCACATGCATGCCTAAGTAGACTTACGAAGCAAATGAAAGTACATTGTGTTGGAAAATAGTTATATAAAATATTACGACTGTAAGACCAGGAAGAGACTGGCAGTCTTCGGCAGACCTCAGGTTCCATAACTTTAAAAATAAATAAGATTTCATATGAAAAGAATTAAAATATCACTAGAAAGAGAAAAAGAAAAGAGTGTATCCCAGCTGAAGATAACGAAGGTTTAAAGTGACAGGGGCGTTGAAACCATGTGGGGAGAAGAAGATAACCCCTGAGTATGAAGCAATCACAATTAAAATTAGGGACTGTAGCTATTTTGGTTAGCTCTTTTATCTGATCACAACGCATGTTTAATGATGTTTAATTGATAGTCGTGGAGATACACATATGTATATAGAGTACTTAGGGAGGCCTGTTCCTCTTGTTGCAGGGTTGAGTCATATATTACCCAGTGAGCCATAACCTGGAGCTGCAGAGTTTCGAGGCACCATGCTGGTTGTTTGAATGTTGAAGTCTTATCTGCCTCCAGAGAACACTGTAGTGAACGAGTGTGTATTTTCCAGCAAGTCATATATCTTCAAAGGAACCACAAGATAAGCCATAAGATTGCGGGCTTATGTCAATTCATCACGTTGTATTCTCCACACGCTACTATAAACTGTTTTGTGAAATGATGAGGAGACACCCAGTCCTTCCAAGTAGTGACACTTCATAAGACAGTATGGTTTCAGCAGTGAATATAATTCTATAAACATTATAGTAGTGACATTTATGGACAAGATGTCCTTCATATTTATTTAATGCTGTACATAAACACATTTCATTTTAAGTTTTAAACATTCCTGTCCCAAAAGATTTGAGGTACAGGAAATTAAAATTGTAAGATAATATTCTAACTTTAAACCCAGTCTTGTTGATTCAATTTTCATTGAGTTAAAGTTGTGTTTGTTTTCTTCAGGCATTTATCACTACATTTGCATTACCCTAGACATGTAGCCATATAACAAACATCACACAATAGATATAAAAATATTGCACAGCGTTAGGTCCCCTGAGAACTCATCAACACCATTTTCAACTATTAGACTCAGGGTCTTACATAGCTTGACCTCACGCTGTTGACACTTATCCTTTCTTTTATATAACATCAATAACCTCCCCGGTGTTAATCCACCACAGTGACTTACGTTTTTGCTTAATATATGTTTTAGATTCAATGTTTAGTCTTCTTTATAGAGGAACTGATGTTGAGTTAATCTATTAGGATTTTGTTAAAATTAATCCCTTAAGGGGCCACATCTGTGTTGGATCGGGTGATATTAAGCGCCCTGAGTGATTTCTTTGAACATAATACACGTTAGTTGTGTTGGTTTAGTTCGTAGGCGGCGTTGCAATCGTATAAAGCCTCTTTCTTGTCCAGTTTACATGTTGTATTCTTCAGTTATTATTCTTACTATCATTGTACATAAGTTCTATTTTTTAGTCCCATTGTGGTTGGTTGTCTTTCAGGTTCGGTGTTGTATATAAATCTATATTTTTTATTTATTTTTTTCTCTGCTTTTCTGTACGTTATTATCCACCACCTGCCCGCTAGTTTTCGTTGTCCTTATTGTAGCGTCAGTTTTCTTCATCTATCAACTGTATCATACTGTGTCAGGAATATCGAATATTTCACAGTATAGTTAGTAATTCGTATACATACTGCCGTTTGCAGAGCAGTTTACCTTGTATAAATATAGTTTGTTTTTTCTGGTTTGGGTAACCTCAATATTAGTCG
Source organism: Oreohelix idahoensis (assembly GCA_024509875.1). Lineage (NCBI taxonomy): Eukaryota > Metazoa > Mollusca > Gastropoda > Stylommatophora > Oreohelicidae > Oreohelix > Oreohelix idahoensis. Next base: position 96,799 of record JAMPIV010017107.1, read on the forward strand.
AAGGCAAGATGGCAAGTCTCAGAGACTTAATTGATATGGGAAAACAGTTGGACAAAACATGCCTCGAACTGGAAACGTGGGCAATGGAACAGTTCAAAGAGACAGAGGCAGAAATAAAGCGAAAACAATACGAGGAACGAAAAGAAAGATATGATGAAAGACTGTTAAAGAGAATGGAATTTGGGGCAACTCCCAAACAAAGGGAAGTTGAGGCGAAACAAAGGAAAGTTGAGGAAACTACCAAACAAAAGGAAGTTGAGGCAGCTATCAAACAAATGGAAATTGAAAAGGAAAAGGCCATTGCTTTAAAGAAATTAGAATTGGAAGCTTCTAGTCATGAGTCCTCTGGTAGAGTCCTCGGGGAAGGAACCATTCCATACATATAAATTAAAGTTACCAATTTTTACGGACTCCTTCGACTCGATCGACGTGTACCTAGAAAGCTTTGAAGGAAAGATGATATCACTGAAGATAAAAAAGAACATTGGAGTTCCATGTTATGCGATCTGCTCACGGGCCAGGCGTTATGAACTTTTTTTAAAATTACCTGTAAATGACCGCCTAAATTATGTTGTGGTAAAAGAAGCATTGCTTCGCAAATACCGTCTTACTTCACATGGTTATTCTATGCGTTTTAAAAACGAGAAACCCAGTAAAGATCAGGATTTTGGCGACTTTATTGCCAACATTAAACTAGCATTTACACGCTGGATAGATCTATCTGGGATCAGTAAAGATTTTGAAGGACTCAAAGATCTTATCTTGAGAGATAAAGTCCTCTCGGCCTGTAGTTCGGACTTAGTTGCGTTCTTTCAAGAACGTGACCCAAAGAATCTTGACACCATGTTAGGCTAGGGAGGCAATATATGACTGCCCATTCTGGGAGATCAGTACATAAGGAGGTGGAACCTGAGAATTTTTCGGTATGTTCTGCAAGGGAAGTAAACAATGCACCATATCGTAGATCGCGATTTGATAATGTGAACAGACAATACGACAGGAGGTCGAGATTTGATAGGACATTTAACCGCGATTCCAGACCGCGTTATTCCCCGCCCAAGCATTTTCCTCAGCGTAGATCAGATAGCTCTAAATGGGGGTTTTACAGCTGTGGTTCCTGGCGCTACGCATCCAAATTTTGTGACAAATCAGGTTCAAGCCCTACTAACACACCACCATCCAGCCCAGAGGGAAGTCCTAGGAATAACTACCGCCGTTAAGCTAACTATTACCTGTGTAATGCGACGGATCATTTCCAGAAATAATGTCCGGCCAGGAAGACAGAGCATGCAAACGCTACATCGGTATTCGAAACATTTAACAGTGAAGATTGTCTAGGTTGTAAGCCTTTATTCGAACCTAACAGTAAGCCGATACTGATCTGTGGTCACGCTTTGCCTGTGTTGTCATCGATTGAGGAAGGTGGCAATTTGACTTTACACCGAGGTTTAGTAGCCGGTAAATTAGTAAGTGTGCTACGAGACACTGGTTGTACGACGATTGGAGTGAGACGTTCATGCATTGGCGAGTCGTATCTCGTCGGAAAAACTGCCAGATGCGTTACCTTTGGAGGCAGAGGAGAGTACTATCCCCTAGCGGTTATCGAAATAGATACCCCTTTCATATCAGTTAAATTTCGCGCATGCGTCCTCGACTCTCCCGTCGCAGATTTAATTATAGGCAATTTACCGAAAGTGCAGAACTGCACACAGCAAGATATAGATGACTGGAATCAGCAACACTCACTTGTAACAAACGCAGTCACTACTAGGGCACAGGAAAAGGCTGCGGATCAACAGATGGATAAGGATCCGGTACTGTTACTTAGTAATAATGCAGCTAGGCCAAACATAGATCCCGAGGATCGTTGTACGTCGTTTATAGAACAGCAGCATGCTGATTTATCTCTACGACCTTTGTACGATTTTGCTGAGAAGGCTGATATTAAACACACTAAATCAGCGAGAGGTTGGTTTCAATTAAAGAATGAAATACGAACCAGATGTTTTGCCAAAAATCATTCTCTAATGTGGCAAATTGTATTGCCTAGTTCACTTGAAAGAGCACAAGAGAATAAAGGGATGTCACCACTAGAACCCTTAAATGCAGTTTCTGCCCAACGTCCTTTGAGTCTTGTGAGGGATTTAAGTTTTACCAGATATACCATTCTACATCCCGTGGAGCATGCGTCTTCGGCAGACATAGGCTACGCTCCACTGTCGAATGTCATCAGCACTAGGTCTTTCAGTGTATTCTTTGCCATTTTGGTTTTGATTGCGTGTCCACTTCTCCAGATGTGTTTGAATAAGTTACTGATTATTTTACCTATGGTATTCCAGAGCTGGAACTGTCTCATGGTGCTGACGACGAGTTTCATTAGGGTGTGTCTAACCCAACAGTGGAGTCCTCTTCTTAGCAAATTTTCTGCTAATGCTTGTCGGATCCTAATCGTTTGCTCCTTATTAGTGACCTTGTTATGCCATTTTGGTCTTTCTCATTTTCAAAGACTATCAATGCAGGGAATCAGTTGTTTTTTTATAGTTGGTTTTGAGGTTCTTCATGTTTCAGAAATGTACATGGAAACTGACTTAACATTTGAGTTTAGGATTCTGGTCTTTAGTACACACTGGATTTTTGTTGATTTTCATGTATTTCCGAGTGAGGTGAATTCTCATCTTGCTCTTTGTATCCTTACGTTGGCGTCACTATTGGTCCATCCAATGCTGTCTATACGGCTGTCAAGATGTTGGTATGATTCTACATCTCGTGGATTTGGTTCATCAGATGCAATCTTGATGATGTCTCATGCATTTATTGTCATTATCCTTTACCACATTTGCATTCCCCAGTTGTTAGTATTGCTTACTATCCTCTGGTATTTAATGCGCAGGAGGATGCCATATAACGTGATACGGACGGATAGGTGCAATGTAGCACTAAAAATGATAAAATGTATTTTATTCAAACATCCAATGTTGATGCGGCCTAATGCACATCTCCCATTTGTCCTCAGGACGGATGCGTCTTCTATGGGAATAGTAGGTTGCCTAATGCAAGAACACCAAACCACTCTGCATCCGGTCTTATATACATGTTGGAAATATTACCAGCAGAGACCAGATTTGCTACCATCGAGAGAGAATGCCTAGTCATTATATGGTGTGCTGCGAAGCTTTCCAAGTATCTGATGGGAGCTTTTTTTTCTTAACACAGATTATAAACCTTTAGCATATACGAGGACGGCACAATCGCCAAACAGCCGGTTAACAAGATGGTACCTACTGCTACAACAATATGACTTTTCTGTAATACCTCTTGATGGAAAATTCAATGTGTTGGTGGAAGCTTTATCCTTGTGATGAATTTACCATGATACAACGTTAAAATATCTCCTAATTTAACGATAAATGTAAGGATAAAAATAATGCGTAAGATACTAGGAGACATGCTCGCCCATGCCCGCCTTTTCCTACCCGCCATTTAAAACTATCTAGTTAGACGTGCAGACGAAACGTTTACCCTTTGTAGACGGGAGAGAAACGGAGAACACAAAAGGAAAAATATGACTGAACACGTGTTTGAAGATAGCAAGGCTAAAAGACGCAATTGGTAGTAAAAGAAAAAAAATTCACGTCACTAGTTGACACAATGTAAGGAAATGGAAAAAAAAGACCTTGGCTCGTAGTCGAAACAGTCATTTCTTGGACGTTTTCCGATACTTGGTTGTTATTTGAATTCAGCGGGGGAAGGCTCGCAAACAAATTAAAAAAAAAAAAAAAAACTAACCTTGAAAAAGTAACTTTTTCTTAATAATAATGTTATGAATATAAAACCTAGCTAGTTTGATAGCCCGTCTTGAGCAGAGAACTAATATACTTTAAATTATACAGACGGGTAGATAATAAGGAAGATATTGACAAAAGACTGTGTTGTTCATATCAGACAAGCGACTGCACTGTTAAAAATTTCACTAAAGTTTCAAATTTGCGTCCTTGAGGCACGCAGATGCAAAAATCGAGCTGTAATTAAAGAGAGGGGAAAGGTGGAGAATTGTGGCTAAAAATAACTTCGGAGGCAGAAGTGTGTAGGGTATTGCATGGCGTGGACCCAAGAAAACCAAGCGTGTTTTTTATGAAAAAACAAGTAGAGACAGACAGACCAACAGACCGTAATATATACTTGACTGAGAGCTGACTGAAATTTGACTTTTGGTTGTAGATTTGAAAGTTAGGGGGGAGTCGGTGATTGGATGAATGAAATCATAGTAGCGGGGTAGAGGCACACATTTGCCATTCGTTACAAGACTGTCCAGAGGGACACAGTGGTTGTTGCCCTGTGGTGTTGTTTCCAGAAAGTTTATTCTATACATTTAGTGGGAACGCCATCATTAGCCAGCAGCTCAGCTGAGTTTTGCTAAGATATTAAACTGTGTTCTCAATTCTGAATAAAATTACCTGGTAAGAATGAAAGTATTTTCTTTTTTTTTTTGTATATTTTTAAATATTTTCGAGTGATTGATACTGCCATATCATAAAATGATTACGACAAGTAAGTGTTCGCTTCTAGGTCCCCAGCCCAAGTTCAGGGTCTAGAGACAAAAACAAAATATTATGGACGCCTAAGACTATGGAAGGGCGGATTCTATTGTTGAGATCGGTGGGGAACATATCACCTTCTTATTGAAACAAAAGGAACTATTGAACATATCTCAGATGCAATGCAGTCTTGGGGAAATAGTACTATATGAAAAACAACTGGGTAAGGGGGGGGGGGGGGGGGGGATGTGCTGTGTGGTCAGAGAGAGATCTGACCCAGTCTGTGTGGTGTTGTTTGTGTAGTGTTGTGTGCAGAAGTGGCTCAGTAGGTAGAGTTCTGACCCATGCCACAAAACTTTTATTTCAGAATTGTGAGTTTCTGTTTGGCACCGAAGAGGTGCCAAATTGCTTGTTGTGAAATACACAAGCGTGGACCAGTGCAGTCTAACATTGTGTCAGAGCAGCCGAATATTGTACTCCAGCAAACGGAGAGGATGGGCCAACCAGACTCTTGTACAAGATCGACGCAGTCGAGATTACGTGAGATTCTGGCCTGCTGAAATTCACCAACTAATTCACCAACTAATTCACCATCTAATAAAGACAATACCATTGTGGGAAAATAAACCATGTATTCATCCCATAAGTCAATGGACAATGTTTTGGTAGTCACAGATTTTGCGTAATGATACCACCCCAACAGTACATTCAGTAATAGTTCTCCTGTGGCAATCTAAATATAATTACTATTAACCAGTCTTTTAAAATATTTATGTACATGCATTCAATTTATAACTTCATAATATTTCATATGTTCTGACCAACAAACCTTGGTTCAGAACAAATAAATTTAACAAAAGATTTAATATTTAAAACTAAAACAGCCTGAGTTAGTTCAGTGTGTTAATAATATTATTATTATTATTAGACTTATTAAATATCTGTGTGTGTGTGTGTATTTTACTACAACACATTACATTTCAGTACCCTAGACTTTTAACGTAGCTACATTCATGTTAGTAGAGAAAAAAAAGATATGTTTGAGGTCGTAAGTGGTAGTAAGAAGGGCCTTCTGTAATTCACATCTACATGTATCTCAGGAGCCTTCACAGCTGACCTCATACATTACACTAGGTAACATCACAACCATACAATACCATCAAAAACCACTACAATCCTGTCGATAACTTATAATATGTTCACAGATTGATTTTTCATGAGACAATGTGGGATGATATTATGTTATGCTAATTTACCTGTAACTAGATGTAATACACCCTTTTACTGTTCCAGACATTTGTCTTACTCTATGAGAAAACTATGTTTTCTTCTGGAGAAGGGGGTAAATGTCACATGATGATGGTGATGGCAGTGTAATACAGATATCGAGCAAATGTTGTAATGATGATGATGATGATGATGATGTCAGGATAATACAGTCATCGAGCATATGTTGTAATGATGATGATGATATCAGTGTAATACAATTATGAAGCGTATATTGTATTGATGATGATGATGATTACGCTGATGAGGATGATGATTATGGTCAATGTGTGTGTGTAAGTAAATAATAAAATAAGAGAGGTTGTTTGCGTGAACAGTAAATTGCTTAGGCCTCTGTGTACGTTAAGTGCAAATGAAAACTGGTCAGTCGGGTTTTACGTGAGTTTGCCTCGTGCAAGACTATGGGTAAAAACACGGGAGAATAGTTCAAGGTGCGAAGTGGTTAGTTTGCTGACTGGAAGGTGAAATGAAAGGTTGCGTGTAGATGAAGAAGATGGCTAGATGTCATGGCTGAATCTTGTTGTTTAATTCTGAAGGAAGAATTATGAATTATTACATGGGATATTTGTATTTCATATAATGTTTGTGTTTCATGACATTTCCGTAATACAGTGTTCAGTTTGGGACTAAATTTCGGTGTTGATTGGTTTACTCAGGAATGGATGTGTCAAGTATGGTGTGAGAAGATAGTAAGCATCTTTGAGAATTAATTAATGTGACAGCATGCATCACCCGAGCATGTGTCAACATGTACAAACGTTTTGTCACAATGATGTCCTTGAATTTAAGCCAGAGGGTTGGCAGGTAATCAGGTTGTTCTTCTATGTTTTTCACCGCTGTAGCCCCCTGATACCTGGTCTTAACTTCTGACTCTTAGCTTGTATGTCTTCATGTTCATCTCTACTGTTCGTTTACCAAATTTCTTGTGTGATGGTGGGCAATGCCTAATTGTCAGCAAGTAGTGATCACTTCCAGTATCTCTCCCTCTCCATACTCTTGCATCCCGCACATACTAGAATTAGTTCTTCCTAACAATGGCATAGTCAGTCATTGATTTCTCATTCTTTGTTGATTCATATCTGATGTATGTATGTATGTATGTATGTATGTATGTGTGTATGTGTGTGTGTGTGTGTGTGTGTGTGTGTGTGTGTGTGTGTGTTATGTTGTTTTGTGTATGTTGTATGTTGGATTATGTATGTTGGTTTGTGTGTGGTGGTGTGTGTGTGTGTGTGTGTGTGTGTGTGTGTGTGTGTGTGTGTGTGTGTGTGTGTGTGTGTGTGGTTGTGTGTATGTGTGTGTATTGTGTGGTTGTGTGTATGTGTGTGGTGTGTGTATGGTTGTGTGTGTGTGTGTGTGTGTGTGTGTGTGTGTGTGTGTGTGTGTGTGTGTGTGTATGTATGTATGTATGTATGTATGTATGTATGTATGTATGTATGTATGTATGTATGTATGTATGTATGTATGTATGTATGTATGTATGTATGTATGTATGTATGTATGTATGTATGTATGTGTATGTATGTATGTATGTATGTATGTATGTATGTATGTATGTATGTATGTATGTATGTATGTATGTATGTATGTATGTATGTATGTATGTATGTATGTATGTATGTATGTATGTATGTATGTATGTATGTATGTATGTATGTATGTATGTATGTATGTATGTATGTATGTATGTATGTATGTATGTATGTATGTATGTATGTATGTATGTATGTATGTATGTATGAATGTATGTATGTATGTATGTATGTATGTATGTATGTATGTATGTATGTATGTATGTATGTATGTATGTATGTATGTATGTATGTATGTATGTATGTATGTCTGTATGTA
>JAMPIV010017108.1:0-315000 GCA_024509875.1 Oreohelix idahoensis
TTATTAATTTTTTATTATTTTTTTATTCTATTTATTCTTAATCTTTACACTCAAAATATTCTTATTATAAATATATTATTTATTATTTCCTTATACACTTTTTTAATCTGACTCTATAATTTTTTATTTTTATATACTATCCACTAATTAAGTTTATATTTATATATATTTTTTATAAATATTAAACTCCTATTTAATATTTTTTTTGTATTCAGGGTTATTATCTTATTTTTTTTTTTTTTGTGATGGATGTTTCGTTGGCGTAGAGTGGTTTAAGGTAATCCCCTCTACCAATTTACCTTATTTTAAATTGGGTTTTTATTGCTTGAAATTTGTGGTGGGATTGGCATAGAGTAAGGTATAGTTACGGGTTGGGAGAGTGGTGGGTGGGTGTAGTAGGTGATGTGGTTGGGTAGTTCCTCAACACCCCTGTGTGTGTTGTGCGTGGAAACCCAAATAGGGGTTACTAATAGAGGTAACAATAACTACAGAACAAACAAGAGTCTCATGAAGCCTATAAACGGAGTAAAGATAATAACGACGCTGGTAATATGGCATGTTCCGCTTTTGATTTTGGGAGAGCATCTCAGTGCCCCCAATGCAAAACATTATTTGAGCCAACCACAGTGTCTACTTTAAGCTGTGGCCATCCTCTTCCCGCTCTTCCTGCGTCAGTCGCGCATGATGGAAGAGGTTCTCTTGTCTTACATAAGGGTTTAGTAAATAACAATCCAGTCTCCGTGCTATTTGATTCTGGATGCACCACAATTGGTGTTAGGCAGTCACTCGTAGATCCTTCCCGTGCCACTGCACAAGTAGTCAAATGTGTAACATTTGGCGGCACATTAGAGAAATACTCTACTGCTATCATTAGGATTGCTACTCCTTTCTTTACAGGAGATGTACACGCATGTCTTCTTCCGAATCCGATCGCTGACCTTATCATCGGTCGCATTCATGGAGTCAAAGAATGCACTTCGCAACAAATTTCCGCTTGGGAAAAGCAAAACATGCAGATTGCTAACGCTGTAGTCACTAGAGCTCAGGCTCTTAATATGCCTCAAACTTCATCTACTGAAGATAATGAAGTGCATAACCAAGATGATCCCTTGGTAATTTCTCGTGACTCGTTTATAAAACAGCAAGAAGATGATCCCACTCTGAAGAAATTCTTCATTCTTGCAACGAAAGGTGATCCGAATAAAGACACAAGTCGTAAATCGTGGATTACAAAGAAGAATGGCGTACTTGTACGTATGGTTCAAGACTCCATTACGTCAAGTCATTCTCAAATCCTGGTTCCCAAGAATTTGAGAGTTAAAATTTTGCAGCACGCTCACGACTCTCAGTGTGCTGGACACATGGGTTTTTCCCGTACTAAGTCAAGAGTCCTTGCGGCTTTCTTTTGGCCTTTGGTAAACAAGGACATACGGATTTATTGTCGATCTTGTAAAGTATGTCAGGAAGTTAAATCCAAAGGTCCACGCCATGCTGCACCCATTCAGGCGGCGGACATTCCTATTCGGCCGTTTCAAAAAATGGCCATAGACATTATTGGTCCATTTAAGATCAAGTCTGCCAGAGGACATCAGTTTATCTTGACGTGTGTTGATATGTGCACACGTTGGCCAGAGGCTATTCCTCTGAAGAGCATTACTACTGCTGATATTGCAGATGCTCTTTGGCTTATATTCTCTCATCTGGGTTTCCCCGGAGAGATATTATCAGACCATGGCACCCAACTAATATCAGATACCATGTCTAACGTAATGTCTACTCTGCATATAGATAGATCTTTAAGTAGTATCTACCATCCAATGTCTAATGGGATGGTCGAACGCCTTAATAGAACACTTAAAAACTTACTAGGGAAGATAACTGAGGATCATCCTCAAGACTGGGACAGAGTTTTACCTGCGGCCCTCTTCGCTTACAGAGAGGTCCCCAATGAACATACAGGATTTTCTCCCTTTGAACTTGTCTTTGGCGCGCGTCCGCGCGGCCCTATGTCGTTGCTTCATGATCTCATAACAGCTGACAATATTGACGATGACACTAAGTCATCTTACGAATATGTCATCGCGTTGAGACAAAAGATTATCGAAGCATGCAAATTAGCAACTTCTTCTGAATTTGCAAAACAGAAGGCAAGGCAATTTGCCAATAAGAAGAGATGCTTACGACAACTTTGTCCTGCGGACAAAGCATTTGTATTACTACCTTGTAGGGAAAACAGACTACTTATTTCTTGGAAAGGTCCGTACGATATAATATCGAAAATTTCCGATGTCGACTATATTGTCGATATTGATGGGAAGCATAAAACCTTCCACATCAATATGCTTACTGAATTCTATGAACGTCCGGATTATTTACAACCCATTTTCCAAGCAACGGACGATTCTCCAGTACAACATGGTCATTACTCATCACTGTCCGTTATACAGGATGAGGAAACGAGTTTTTCAGATGTAAATCTTCCTCTTCCAATGATCCCACTTCATTCTAGTGAATCATGGAAGAACGTTACTGTCTCTCCTGATTTGTCTCTAGGAGAACAGCGACAAGTTTCAACTATGTTGCAAACATTTCAGGATGTACTTACTGACATCCCTGGACAAACTCATGTCATTGAACATGACATTGTTCTAACTGACCATACTCCTATTAGGGTTAGACCTTATCCTATCCCTATACATTTTCAAGCACAGGTCGAGAAAGAGTTGGATGAGATGATAGATTTGAAAATAATCGAACCATCCACCTCTGCATATTCTTCGCCGATGGTTATTGTTCGGAAAAAAGACAATAACATACGTCTTTGCGTTGACTATCGCAAATTGAATCAAGTAACGAAGTTCGATGCTGAACCTATGCCTTTACTAGATGAACTACTTACTCGACTCTCCAAATCTCATTTTTTCACTAAACTTGATTTATCTAAAGGATATTGGCAAGTACCTTTATCTGAACGCGCCAAACCTCTCACGGCTTTTTCAACACCTAGAGGTTTGTTCCAATGGAATTTTATGCCTTTCGGTCTTATGAACGCACCAGCTACATTCGTACGCATGATGCGCTGAATCCTATCTTATCGGTCAGATGTCATTGCATATCTAGACGACATCTGTCTTTTCAGCGATACTTGGGAAGATCACTATTCAGGGTTAGATGAATTGCTGTCTACTTTGCGCGAGCACAACCTGATTGCGAAACCCTCTAAAGCCTATATTGGTTTTAGTGAAATTTCTTTCCTAGGCCACCGAGTTGGTCATGGTTTCCTAAAGACAGAGGACCATAATACTAGTAAGATACTTAATATCTCTATCCCTAAGACTAAAAAAACAGGTGAGAAGTCTGTTAGGTCTTATTCAATTTTATGGCAGATTCATTCAGAATCTATCCTCTATCATGGCACCTCTTTCTACACTTCTAAAGAAAGGTTCGCCTAATATGGTCCACTGGTCCCAGGAATGCCAATCCTCTTTGGATAAGATTAAAACATTGTTTTCAACACCACCTATTTTAGTGTTACCTACTAAAGATAAGACATTTGTTCTTCGTAGTGATGCTTCATCCACTGGGATTGGAGCGGCACTAATGCAAGAGTACTCTGGAACTCTGCATCCTGTAATGTATATTTCCAGAAAACTTAATGCGGCAGAAAGGAATTATTCGGTTTTAGACCGTGAGCTATTAGCTATGGTTTGGTCAATTCTCAAACTACAAAGATTCCTTCTAGGCGCACATTTCATAGTAGAAACCGACCAAAAAGCTCTTACTGCTATACAGAGTAAGAATTTGAAGAGCTCGAGGTCTGCTCGATATGCAATTGCTCTTCAACCTTTTCATTTCTCTGTACGAGCTATTCGTGGATCAGATAATGTGATGGCAGACATTCTGTCAAGATGCCCACATGATTCCACATAACTATTAGGTCTTGGACTTCTTGATATGTCTAGGCCCATAATAGTTCCTTTTCTATATCAAGATAGATACACATTTGTAATTTAATAATATAATGATTGTATCACTACTTGGCGGTTCATTGATGTTTATTCACCGCTGTTCTTTAATGATTTTTCTTCATAAATCATAAATTTAAGATATCTAATACGAAATTATGGTATGAATTTTTGTATGCATTGTGTAATTGCCAGAATTGTATTATACGTGAATCACACCTTCCTGGAAACATTTATTCGTAGAGAAACAACTTCTCTCAGATTATGAGATATATTCTCACCAGTCGCTTCATAAGTCGACTTAGCCTCATATTAGGCGTTATATTTATTCCTGATATGTTCATCTGCGCATTATTCATGCGTTGTGAGCCTATTGTACGTTGCTCCTAGATGTATTTCAAAAAAAAAAAAATGTTCCATTTTTTTCCCGGGAGGTGTGGTAAGTCTGTTACGTGCAGTCTGTGATATCCTGCAATATAATACATTTGTATGCTTGTTATATTCGCAAATATTTTGTAAACAAAATAGATACTTTTTAGTGCTTAAGGAAAAGTCATTATTGAGTTACTTCCCTTGAAAGGAGTTACGCCACTTTCGATCGAACTCCGCGGATGAATCTAGTTTTACTACGATTTATTCTTTGTTTGGGTAGAAATAGATTGTTCTTGCTTCAGAATATCTATGGCCTGAATTTATGTGTATTGTTTGTCTAGGTAGGACGAGTCTGTCTTATAGCTGTATATCTTTACGTATCTAAGTCGAACTATATGTTCTTTCTCGCTAGAAAGGTCAAAGGCTGTTCGGCGGATGTGTCGCTAGTAAGTTGTGTTTTGGCTTCGCCCTGATGATGGGGGCTGTCGTGTTTTCTGTATCGGCTTGTCGCCGGAAAAAGTGATCCATATATGTGTAGGGGAAAGTGATAGATGTTTAGACCTATCGTGTATGCTTTACCCCAGTGTTTATTCTTATTGCCAAGGAATGGCAGAATCATATTTCTGATACAAAGGTAACAAAAGCACTTCTTATGAACTCTCTTACGAAGCCATCGTTTTCGATAAGCAGACGCACGATTTGTACGTCTGAGGGAAAATTTAACTAGATGAAGATGACATTCATTTCTAGCAGCACTATATCTTGTATGATGAAGTCAATTGTATCATGATAGAATCTACAGAGCAATGAGAACATTTAATGAATGACTAACTTTAATACAGATTCATCGTCTGTATCCAAACGTGAGTGACAGCTCACCAGAAGCCATCTTGTATACACATATTTAAGGACTATCAGGAAGAGAAAGGGATGCCCCGTATTATCGCTTGATGAGTCAAGAGATCACTGCTACAGATGAGAACCCGTTACTAGTGGTTCAATATGATTATATGGAAAAAATATGTGCTGAACATTATTTAAACGAATCTTCGCTAGACGAGGTTAGGTCTAGAAGCCATTTTGAATATTGTTTATAAACTGACGTGCTTTGTCAGTAAACTCAGATGATATATATATGGGCAATACTGAGTGCTTGTCTACTGACAGTCCATTGTGCTATTATTCTAAATGAGTGTCCATGTATCATTACAAGACCATTTATCAACTGTACAATGATGTTTTATGCCAACCTGTGATTTGTCACTGTATCCGTGCTGTCGAGTGTGTACGTCAAATTAAACTGTAGCAAAAGTACACAGCAGTTGGCGTCGATGACTTCCAGCCATAAATGAGTGAGAAAAAGAACATTATCAACTCTACGAACTCTTTTCATCATTCGCGTATTATACTCTCACTCTATGTCTACACACCACTGCGCAGGTCGAGTTGATATTCCTATTCCTAACAACACCCAATCATCCATACTCAAACACTCTGACGAGCAACGCTGGGGCCAACAACAAGTCTTTAACACTGGAGAATACGACAGTCTTATTGACAACATCATAACACTTGCCTTTCACGAAATACCCGAGGCAGCAATTGATTCTACTCTTTCTTGCTTTCTCAACAACAACAAAACCACACAAAAAACCCCAAAAAACCTGAAACAACAATTTCGTGGAAATACAAATATTGACCACCTACAACTACATTCTGCTTCTTCTTCCTCGTTCGCTCTCACAATTTTACATTAATGACTCTAATAAAGGTGTCGTAAAACTCGAATCTGTCTTAACCACGTTCAAATTCCCCGCTTAAAACTAGCTATAGTATTTGAATCTAAAATTAACTATAGTATTTGAATCAGTCTAAGAACCCAGTCAAATTTACCGCCCGATAATATCTAAGCTAATGGTACAATTTTAACAACCAATCATATAGCTTCTTTTTTTTTTTTTTTTTTTTTTTTTTTGGTAGTGATAAAGAAACCGTTTAGACTTGGTAACAGTACCTATTTTGTGTTTTTGACCGAACGAGGATATTCTATTTCTTAACAACTAAAGATAGTTAATCTGAAAGGTATATCTCAAATTATAGCGCCGATATTACGTAAGAGATAAGTATAAAGATTCCCTCATAATAAAATTTTACTATAGTAGAAAAATTAATTTTAGTGATATTTTCATATCACCGTAATACTCAATTTAATTACTTAAAAATTATCCAGATCGAAATGCAAAGAAATAATTAATTAATAACCATATAGAACGATAGAGAGCAATTGGCTGTTTAATTATCCCTTTTAATAATTTAAATCGGTTCAATAATAACTGTAATATAGGATATTTAAAATTAGTCAGATCATACAAGCAGGCTGAGAAACACCTAAGTCAAAATTTCTTTAAAATACTTTTTGACTTTGCTTCCGATTGGGCGGGTGTAGTTCTATAAATAGTAACGAGGTCTTACAGACTGGGCCACTGAGATTTGAAACTTACGCCTAGCGGCAGGAACATAGAGAACAGAATCTGCAAAGTCTTTTGCCATTTCTGACCTGAGAGCAGATCTAGATTCTTATGAAGGCCTGTTCAGCTTGTGTGTGTATTTTGCCTGAGGGTAGGAGAGATATTTTTGTATATTTCATTGATTATTAGTTTGTATATAACCAGCCTATGTGTTCGATGCTAATTCGAAGGTGAAACTACCGGGCTAATGTGTGCTGCCATACTGACCAAATTATGAATGTGTGTAGTTTTACAGAGAAGCTCGAAATGAAAAAAAATTTGTATAATGTTTGCAAATATGGCACAAATTTTGACAGTAAGTTTTAGTAGGGAATTGAATGATTATTGTCTTCTGGAGTTATACACTGTTCAAACACATGAGATAGATGTACAGGAATTGTTGGCATAAAGTAATCAAGCTGTTACATACTATTTTGTACTTAACCTGATTATCGTACGGAAGTCAAGCATGGACTAAGGACAATATCATTGAATAAGTACAGAAAAAGAATAATCACATGGAACTGGCTGTAGGAAAAGAAATTCTATGTCATGTGCAAATTGTTAGCACAGAAGCTGAAAAGGGTAAGATGTAGTGTTATGTGTATGTGAGTGGGTTGAGGCAGACAACAACATGGAACGTGGTTATCCTTTATTCCAGTTCTGTCTCGACAGTACCATTTAGCTGCATTCACTCGTGAGGAAATCTGTGGGTGACGAGAGCTCTGCATACATTAAGAGCCAGACCCCATCTTTTTTATCAAGAAGCTGCAAGTCGAGTGGTCATGACTTGTGGAGTGGAGTTCAGCAGCAGCATCATTTAAGTCTCAAATAGAGGCCACTGAACGTAATTCCAGAGACTCACCCAAGTAGAAAATAGACATCGAAATAGAAAAACCTTTTTGTGAAGAGATCTAAAGGACATAGATTATATCAATAAAACCTACAGCACAGGACAGTGAAAAGTACCATCTAGAAGAACAGAAAGTGTGATTAGTTACCCCTGTGAACAATCTTCATTATGGAAAAGATTTTCCAATTTATTTATTTTGATCTGTAAATATCATTTCATTTCATTTGAGTATTACTGACCTGAAAAGATTGAGGTTCAGGACAAATAAATTGTACATAATTTCATACAGTCTTGCTTGATAAATTTTATTAAAGTTAAGTTCTGTTTGGAATTAATAGCTATTACAATTTAAAATTTTCCCTAGACGAATTAGTCAGTTCAAACAAAACAGTTAATCATTAATCTTTGTGGGATCACAAGAGGTAGCAGTTAGGGCTCAGAGTACTACATCATCATCATCCTCTTCTCTGGGAACTTAAATAGCTTGACCCCACTTTGATGTCTATACACCCTTGCTCTTTTCAGAGAAGGGAGTATTGCTTATAAGACCAGCCTCTTATCTGGCACTATCCTGGTATCATCTGATACACCTATTTGTCCAGGATATCATATTCTTGAATAACATTAAAACCCTTATGACAAAAGGTAATAGTCAGCTCAAGGTTCCTGACATCTCTAAATAGTTTTTCGTGGAAAAAAGTGGATGTTGCAAAATGCTTCACCGTTTACTGCTCTATGCAGGATTTTATACAAATATTAACGATCTACAACTACATTCGTCGTCTTCCTCTTTTTCCTACGCCCTCAGACACCTAAATGAAAAAAAAAATAAGTATGTTATTTGAAACACCTCCGCATTTTCTCAGAAATGAACAGTACCGCTAATTAAAATTCTGCACACACTTTCCCTCGTACTAGTCGGCCATGTAGAGTGTTTACTATCAGGCTATGGTAAAAGGAAGATATTTTATGAAGCGGTCTTATTGTAAGATGCATACTTTATTTCTAAATTACTATCAGTGAAACATGGGGGGTTCCCCTACTAATCCCTCCGGGGGGTCTCTGAGGAGATAAAGGAAGAATAGAACAACTGCACCTTCAGGCATGTCGTATGATGGAGGTGCATAGGGCAGACAACCTCATCATGTAAAACTAATTGTTACAGAAACCACTGTTGCACTAACACAATGCTACTTGCAATGATATACCCATGCTTCATAGGGATCAACAAGGAAAATGAATGAATGTAACACGTGACTGCTCATATTTGTATCATCTTGAAGAGACTGGAGTTGAAACCAGTGGAAAATACTTAACTAAATTTAAACAAAACTGTAAACAACCTCCAAGGGAAAGCAAAATGAGTCTTGAAATTGAAAAACAAATACTTGCAACAAGGCTTAAAGCTAAATAACAGTGTCGTCTGCATGTCTTAACCAAACATATAGATTTCAAATTAGAGCGTACTAAACCCCAAAAAGTAGTATACTGTAAATAAATAAATTAAGGGGCTGCTGTAAAACTGTTAAGGATATATGTGCGTGCGTGCGTGCGTGCGTGCGTGCGTGCGTGCGTGCGTGCGTGCGTGCGTGCGTGCGTGCGTGCGTGCGTGTGTGTGTGTGTGTGTGTGTGTGTGTGTGTGTGTGTGTGTGTGTGTGTGTGTGTGTGTGTGTGTGTGTGTGTGTGTGTGTGTGTGTGTGTGTGTGTGTGTGTGTGTGTGTGTGTGTGTGTGTGTGTGTGTGTGTGTGTGTGTGTGTGTGTGTGTGTGTGTGTGTGTGTGTGTGTGTGTGTGAACTAGAGAACAGAGGTAGCAGGAGTAGTCGTTGTGATAAACCATAGACCAAGAAAAGATTATAATATTTAGCGTATACTTCCTACAGGGGATACCCACTGAACTAACTGCTGCGGAAAAACCCGAAAAACTGCTGTATTACTACTTACTGTTCGTGACTTTAACAGTCACTCAGAAAGGTGGGGGTGTAAATACCAGAGAAAGGGAAGTAGATGATTGGAAAGATTTTCTTTTCCTTTTTATTAAAAATAAAATTTTGCCTTGTTTTGGCGAGGCGCGTCCCGTTCAGCCTAGTCGGTTATTTCCAATAACTTAACTTCTTATCAACTAAATAGAAGAACTATCATTTTTAACTCAAAGCGAAGACATACGAGGAAGAACTAACGACTGCCAAATTAAGAGCAGACGGTAAACACACTGCAAAACAAAAATTGTATTACACAGTACAGACAGACAAAGAACCAAACTGCAAGAAACAGTTAGTAACAAAACTAAGGCCAGAACCTAATAATGTTTTTTGTTTAATTCTTATTTTGTTTTGGATCACTGTGTTATGGCATGTTGGAGTTTCTCAAATGTTTAATGTTTTCAGAATTTCTCTTGTGACGTTGCTTGTAAATATATTACATTTTCATTTTCAACGTTGTTATCATATATGATCGCTTTCATCTACAAAGGTGGTTTTTCAAACAGCACAAATAATAAAAATGGATTGGAAATTAACACTGAAAAAACAAACACTATGATAATTAGCAAATAAGATGAGAAGTCAGCTTTATATACATAGATAAATGTGAAATATTACAACAAATAAAATGTTTATCACCAACATCAGAAATGTATAACATTCAAACAAACAACTAACAAAATTAAAGACTGAGACATATCTCATGGGAAGAAAAGTAGAGCAGAATTCTTAGGAAACTTCTAGAAATGAAAAACAATTAATGAATTTGATAAACATTAGGCAAATGAAATGTTTTGAACATATTAAAGACACATAACACTGCTCTGAAAACCACAATACACGGAAAGTTAAAAGCAAATGAGCTTGATAAAGACAGTGCTGTAAGTGAGAAGATAGCTTTAAGAGGTTGACATGAAGGGGCATATGAGGTGTACCATCAAGGCAGGAGAAGGAAGACTTTGCTGATCCTTTGAAGCCAAGCCTCGGACGCCGATGCGGTAGCTGATCTCATCAGAGATGGGTTTCAAGATGTATACTAATGCTTATACTTATGTAAAAGATTTTTGATACAGTTTTTAAGATGTATACTGTAGCTTTTACCTATATCAAATGCTATTGCTATAGTTTTGATGTTAAGAAACAAAAAAAAATTAATGACAGTCCTTTCTTTTGTCGACAGGGGAAAGCTTTCTGTTGTTGACAGGGGAAAGCAGCAAAGAGACAATGAAATAGTCACTTGGATGAAACCAGATCTTGGCATATAAACAAACCTGCTGCAAATGTTTAAGTCTTTTTCATTGTGTAGCTTAAACATTGCGTTTGTTCCCTTTTTTTTAATGAAGGCTAGAAATAAAATTAAACGTATTAGTGTTATGATCCATCTTATTTTTAGTTGTTTTTTTTTTTCCCTGCAAGTATGGGAATAAGGTAAAAGATCCCGTTACACGCCCATTGAGGTATATTGGGAATATGGTGTTAGGCCCATATTTTCTTGATCATCGGCACACTAGGGGTGATGTGGTCAGCATCACGCCGGCCACCTTTAACCATCCCAGAGTTGCTATGGTGCCCAATTCATGAGGTTAGGTCGACCCCGGAGACGTTTGCGGTCTAAAAAATCCCGCTATCAACTGGGGATCGAACCGTGGACCACTGAGCTCGGGAATCAATCAATAATCAATACCCTTTAACTCCCGAGCTCGAGAATGGGAATACATAATTACATAATTTTGCCGGCCCATCAAATATACAACATAAATCTTTATTAATGGAATACTTGAAGAATATGTTTTACAAAATGTGTGTACATTAATGACTTTAAAACCAACTATCTGCCGTATCAAAAATATACCTTCAAGGGTTAGTATATTTCCATGACTATCACAAGCAGCATAATACCACAAAAATATAGACAGACATACCCAACACGCAGGCACGCGCAGGGACAGAGACACACTTACAGGAAGATTTACGCTACCACACACATACATACAAAGAGTTGTAATTTTGTGTGATGGACTCTATAAACTGTGCTGACAGGCGAATTGTCAAGTTATCAAAGTCAGAAAATTGTTGTATGCCTCATCAACGACCATGATAACATGGGCAAGACACCCTGGAATTGCCACGTAAACTAGTGTCTTTATGATAAATTATGAATTGCAAACAGAAATTCTACTTTAACTTTATGGATAATGCACGGAACAGGATTATTCTTGTGGAATTTGAACTGCAGCTACAAATACATGTAATTATGGTACTGGGAATTTGTGATAAAGTCAGTTTGAACCCCCCCCTCCCCTCCTCAAATTATGTATAAAATATTATTCTATAGATTTTGCTACTATGGTCATATTTGACTAGGGCAACGCCACCACATTTTGTCAGCGATTCGCTATTTGCTAATGATACCCCCCCCATCCTCCCTTCCCTAAAGTACAAGCTTTTGGTAGCTCCGCCCTAATTTTTTAAAATAACGTTAGAATGAATTGGCACGCGGCCAAGGCATTGTTAGTGTCAGAAGAGTGAAGGAGTATAGGAGGAAAAAATAAAAGAGTAAAAGCTACTGTCCATAATCTATAAATAACTACGCCACTTATATTGCATCTAGGTACTCCAGCAACGGAGTATGAAACAAATCTTAACCCGCCCGCCCCCTCTCACTTTTTTCTTAGGACGGAAGTTTGACAGACAACTATCGCGTGCTTAGTTAGAGGGGAAAACGGTGGTGGATTTGAAAAGAAAAAAAAAATCTCTACCCGCCAACTCCGTCCCAAATTTTTCTGACGAAAGACAATAGCGGGGCATAAATTCAAATAATCAATGCGTGGTGAGGGAGAGAGAAGGAGAGGAATGGAAAAGACTTAGAAGAATATTTATTTCTTCATAAAAACGAAAGAGAGTAAATAAAAGAGATATTTTGACAATAGAGTATTGTTGTTTAATATAATACCATATAATAACTTATAGGGACTTAGAACTTTTCTTTCCCTGATATGTTAGCACAGTGAAAAGAGCACATGGTAATAAAAAGGAAAAAATACAAAAGTGTAAACGATGATAAAGAGGAAAATAAAACTTAGATAGAATGATAGATGCAAACAAGCAGTTTAATAATCAGTTTTAATATTCAAAATTGCTCAGTAAATAACCCAGATATTGTAGATATAAGACAGACTGGCAGACACACAGGAAAACCCGACATGGCTCGAGTTTGAAAATCCTCCGCTGCAGTCAAATATTCTTGACTCGATTTGATTGGGCACCCTTAATAGTTAGAAAAGAGGGAGGGAGAAAGAAACTGCAGATGTGTTAGCCACGCGAACATTTTTTCTACAGAGTAATATTAGGGTCAGAAAAGCATACGTATTGATAACACAAGGTGGAGTTTTTCAAAAAAGAGGGTCAATTTCGGATGCGCAGTTTCCATTGGCCCAAGAGATTAATATTAGTGATAGGGTACATGCCTAGAGCGCCATTTGAGAAAATTTACACCAAGTGAAAGTTTGACAACAGAAGTGCAGAACTGAAAGCACTTTATGCAGTCTGGACACGACGGCAGTCTAAATTTGTGCCTATGATTGCTAGTCAATCTATTCCTTGTGTATTATTTCATTGATTTGCGGTAAGAAATGATTTATTAATATTAATATTATGTTGTACGACTTAGCCATTTTGGAAGCATATGACAGCCTATGGAGCAAATGCATGCCTAAGGCAGATTTGGGAAACAGTAAAAAGAAAAATTGTATTTGATAATTGCTATAACGTTGAATTAAATTGTAAGACCAGAAAGCTACTTGCAATATTGTGCAGATCACAGCGTTCCAAAAACTTTTAAACGAAGCATATGATGTCATTCTAAAAAAAGAAAATAAATTAATACTCAGAAAGCAACCAAAAGATGATTGTATCCCTAACTGAAGAGCAGATACCCACTGAGGGTGATGCAATCACATAAAGTTAGAGACTGAAGCTATGGATTAGCAATGGTAGCTGATCACTAGAAATGTTTGATGATGTGTAAATTGTTAAAGGTGGAGATATATTTATAAAATATATTTAGGAAGGCATTAATTCATTGTTGCAGGGTTGAATCGCCTATTTTCCTGTGAAATATAACTGGAGATGCTGAACACTAGGCATTCTGTCTGGTATATGTTTTGAAGAAACCAGATATCAGATGTTCCTAGGAGACCCTCTTGTGTAGAAGAGTGGGCCGTAATTACAGCAAGTTACTTATTTACTCCAGGAGACCCTTTGGTGAAGAAGAGTGGGCAGTATCATCAGGAAGACTTCCATTTTCTACAAGACCAGAAGTTAAGCCCTGTTGTTTGGGCTTATGGCTTATTATTCTAAATTATTCTCCACACTTATTTCATTAATACATTTCGAGTGACACGATGAGGACATCAGTCTCTCCTACTAGTGATAGAGTATAAGACACCAGTTCGTCAGAAAGGGATACATTATAAGAATTTGTGTATTAAACACTTAGTATGGACAAGAAGTCCTTCTTATTTAATTAACTGTTTATATATATATATATATATATATATATATATATATATATATATATATATATATATATATATATATCTATATATATATATATATATATATATATATATATATATATATATATTGATAGATAAATTTACCTTATTGATTGTTTTGAATTTTACTCCTGTTCCAAAAGAATTTGAGGGGCAGGAGAATAAATTGTACAAAAGATTTAATTTCAAAAAAAAGGTTAACCACTGTTTTTACTTGAGTTTCTTATCTTAAGTTACAGTTGTGTATGTTTGTTATCAACATCACATCATACATTCATTCCCCTAGACACTAGTCACATAAACTAAATAAATAGGTAAAATATTCGCAGAGTGAGATCACCGGGTGGTAGCCGTTAGGTACTCTGACAGTACATCATTGTTCCATCATTATATTCAGTGTAGCAAGATCCCTGATGCCCGATCAAATAGTTAAAATATTATTGCCCGATCAAATAGTTAAAATATTATAAATTATAAATCCAAATGCTATAGAAACAAAATAGGACAGTTGCGCTCAGCGTCTTCGCCGTCGCCCTAAGTCGCGCAGCTTTTGAGAAAACATTAACGCAAAGTGAACGTTAACGTCTCTCAATAGTACAAGCGTTTCATACGCCGTCATTGAAACTAAATATAACATTTTGACAACTTAGGCGTGTTCGTTCCAAGAAAGAGTGAGAGAAGAAAAAAACGGAGGAGTGACGGAAGGAGCGGAAGACAGTGGTTCTAGGCGTCGCTTACTAACGAGCGTGCGTGACTGTGTCGCTGGCAGATTTTGAAAAAAAACGGTGCAAAGCCATTACAAACCCCTTACCACCCCGTTCACTAGGATAACAGTTTGAATGTATAAAGACTTAGATAGCGATACTGTATTGAAAAACGCACAGACAGGCTCTCATTTCCTGTAGATTTGTATCGTTGAATGAAATTCAAACGCGTTGATGCGTTTTGAACAGAACGATAGGGAGGGGAAACGTTACAATTGGGAAAGTGTAATTTATTTTTGAATAAAAAGACTAGTGGGGCATAACATAATCCGATTGGTTGTAGCAGAATAGACTAACAGTAGTGATAAAAACGATTTGAACCCAGCATTAGTTGCCACTTGAAGAAAAATATTTAACTAGTAGGTTATCATCAGAAACTTAGAGTTCATGACCAGTGCCTTCGCTTTTCTGTATCAGTGGCGATCTGTATGTTTCCATTGATCGCCGGTTAACCTATACATTGTGCATTATTTCATTGATGCGGTAAGATGAACATTTATGTAAACCTTATTATTGAATATGTATTTGTATTATTGAATGTGTGTGCATCATTGATGGGTAGAGGCTAACCAGTAAGGCGCCAAACTCAATACTTTGTGTATGCCACAAGTGAAAGTAGAGAAGATTATCATTTCTGTCAAAAGCCAGGCAGGCTTTCTTAAACTTTGGGAGAGAATGAAAAGATATAGATGGAAATAAAATATGACATTATTATAATTGGTAGGCCAGAAAACCACTGGCCGTCTTCAGAAAGTCACCGTGTTTTCACATGACTTCATAAATTAACTATAACTTCCCTATGAAAGGAATGTATCAAACTGATGATTGAAATTTACCTGAGTATGAAGCTGTCACCCCATCAGATATGAACAATAACTGTTTATGTAGCCATTGATACTGATTTTGAACCAGTTGATGATGTCTAGTTGGTTAGGGAAGGAGAGATATGTTTGAAAATACTGAAGAGGCCTTAATCCTCTTAATTTCAGGGTTCCATGCTGAAAACGTCAGTGAGCCATAACATACTTATTGTATCTACACGTTTGAAGAAGAAGAAGCTGATTGCTCAAAGACTTTGAAGATTGCTGCAACAGTGACTATAGTTTGCAGTCGTGACTACTATCGGGTTGGACGAAAGACCACAGTGATCCTGAAATTTCAAGATAAGAACCATATATGGGTTCATGTGTTTTCACCTGACATATTCACTCCATTAATAAAATCAACACAGAGTTCTTAAAGTGATGAACACCTTTGTTCCTCCTAATAGTGACATTTATTTTGTTGAGTGCTTCCTCCTAATAGTGACATTTATTTATAAATATATTTGAGTGCTTCATCAGGACATTTCAAGTCACAGACATTTTTAAGATATAAACAGACAAGTAGTCTTTTTGATTTGATTCACAAGTTATGTAAATATCTTTCCATTCGTGTTAAGTTTTAAACATTTCTGTGCCCAAGAAATTGAGGTACAGAAAATTAAAAATTGTAAAAAAATTGTTACTCAAACTTTAAATACTGATTTGTTTAATCCTTTTCATTGAATTAAATTAGTGGTTGTTGTCATTATCTTTACATCATATCTCACATTACCCTAGACACCTAGCCAGATAACAACCAGACACCTTAACATATAATTAGGATCAAAATATATCGCAGATTGAGGTCGTAGGGCGGTAGCAGTCAGGTGCCCTGAGAACAAGCTTCTTCAACTATTAGACTCAGGGCCTTGCATAGCTGACCTCACTCTGTAGACAAGTAATACTTTAGTCAATAACATCAAAACCCACCACATATATTGGGACGCTCGGTTCGGGATTCCATAATTTGAAATATTTAGCTATGTGGAGAGTCAGGTGAAATAACATTGCCCATTAGTTAATTTATTAGAAATATTTGTTAGTTGTATGGTTTAGTTAATCATATTTAGTACTAACTATAGGATGTCAGACTTGACCAAATTCAGATCTGCTACTATGCAGGCGGCGAAGGAAATGGGAATGGAGGGGCAAGGTCTGATTGCATAGGTAACAGCAGAATGCGATAAGTTTATTGGAAGGGAAGATAGGAGATTAGCAGAAGAAAGGAAATTAGAGGCTGATAGATTAGCGGAAGAGAAAAGAATAGTATTAGAAGATGCTAGGGAAGCTAAGAAATTAGAAGCTGAGAGGGAGGCTGAAATAAAAAGGTTCTAGTTGGAGGAAAAACGGTTACAGATGGAGGCTGAGGAAAAACGATTACAGATGGAGGTGGACAAGGAGGAAAAACGATTACAGATGAAGGCGGAAAGGAGGAAAAACGATTACAGAGGGAACACGAGCTACGACTAAGGGAGTTAGAGTTGCAAGGCCATGCTCCTGAAAATGGTAACAGCCCATCCACCTCCGACTCTGCTGCAAGCCAGGTAGCCTCCAACTCAGCCATGAGTTTTCATTTAGACCCTTTTGTCGAAAAAAATGATGACATAGAGTCATTTTTAAGTAGATTTGAGGCACTAGCTACAACGTATGGGTTGGAAAAAGAAAGGTGGAGTCTGAAAATATCCCAAGGGCTTAGGGGAACCTCGTATGAGGTATTTTCCAAGTTGAGTAAGGAAGATCAGGAAGACTATGACATTCTAAAGCAGGCTCTCCTGGTTAGGTATGAGAAGAATAGTGAATTTTATAGAAAGAAATTTAGAAATGCTAAACTACTTACTGGGGAGACGTACCACCAGTTCTCTGCACGCCTGGAGACATACTTGGAGAAATGGACGGCTCTGGGGAAAACCCAAGATTTAAAGGAAATTATTATGATGGAACAGTTAAGAGAGTCCATGGCTCCAGACTTGAGAAAATTTCTCATGGAACAGGGTGCTGAGAGACTGGGGGAGATCTTAAATGTGGCTGAACGATATCAGGAAGCCCAGTCTGAGATAGCAGGAATGAAGAAGAAGCAAGTAGACTATAACAAAGGCCCCCAAAACTAAACCCTAAATTAATTTGATAGTAGGGACAAGTACAACAAAGGTAAACCCCACTATGATAGGCCAAAGTATGATCAACGAGATAGGAACCCGCAGTTCAATGAAAGAAAATCTTCCAACCAAGAAAGTAAATGGTGTAAGAGGGACATTCATGACACCAAAGACTGTAAAAATTCTTCTCACTTCGCTGCAATGAAAACGGGGAACAAGGGATTAAAGGACAAACCTACTGGACAGCAGGAGCCTTATCACCCCCAGTTTGTGAAGATGTTGCATGCAACGGGGCCACCATTAGGTGCCTTTATGATACAGGATTGGATTTTGACTCAGTAGTGAGTTCTCACCTGGTGCATCCAGATCAATACACCACAGAAACAGTGGAGATCCAAAGGGAAACCAAGGACAAAGCAACCATGACACTTCCCATCGCCAGAATCAGTGTAAAAACTTGCTATGTGGAAGGAGTGATTACAGCAGCAGTGATAAACGAACCAATTTACCCTCTGATATTGGGCTGTAAATATGTGTTCTTGGGAACTCCCAAAAGACCTGTGGTCCTGGCAGCAGTACAGACCAGGTCTCAGTCAATGAAGGAGGAGGATAACCCAATAAATACTCATCCAGAGGAGATGAGGAAGGTGCAGGCTGAGAATATGTCACTCAAGCCGTGTTTTAAGAAATTGCCTAAATGCCATACACCTCCAAACATAATAGACTACTATATGAAGAATAAACTGATCTATAGGAAGGCTGGAACTGGATCCAATGGTCACGGACAGCTGGTTCTTCCCACTTCATATAGGGAGAAAGTGATGGAGTTAGAACATGCGATCCCCTTCAGTGGTCATATGGGGATCAGCGCCACAGGACAGCGTATAGCTTGTCATTACTTCTGGCCAGGAATAATGGAAGATATAAAACGATATGTCAAATCCTGTCCAGAATGCCAACGGGTAGCTCCTAAACACTGGACTGCTCCTGCAACCTTAGGGGAGATGCCCATAGTGGGGACCCCTTTCGAAAGGGTTGCAGTGGATATTGTGGGACCTCTCACACGTAACAAGAGGAGGAACAGTTACATTCTTACTCTGGTGGACACTTGCTCTATGTGGGGAGAGGCGGTAGCCTTGTCATCAATCGATTCGAAGCAAGTGGCAGAGGCAGTACTCACGATATTCACAAGGTTAGGATTTCCCCACCAAATCTTGACTGATAACGGCTCTCAGTTCAAGGGGAGACTAACGGAAGAAGTTTTCAGGATATTCCAAGCCAAGCACTTTCACTGTAGTTCGTATCACCCCCAAGGGAACGGCCAGGTAGAAAGGTTCAACGTGACACTCATTTCTATCCTGCGAAAGCTGGCCCATGAAAAACCTGATACGAGGGATCAATACTTACCCGCTGCGTTGTTTGCTTATCGGGAAGTCCCACATAGTTCAACCGGAATGGCCCCGGCCACATTGTTGTTCAGAAGGCGAATAAAAGGTCCATTGGAAGCCTTATTGATGACGTGGACAGATGAGAAGGCAGAAGAGACTGTTATCTCATCATATCAGTATGTGAACGAGCTGACCACTCGTCTCAAAACTGGCTGGAAACTCGCTAATGATAATTTAAGACAAGCCAGGAAGAAACATGCTGCATACTATAATAAGAAAGCGAAGGATAAAGAACTAGCTGTGGGGGAGAAGGGGCTTCTTCTACTACCCGGCAGCAGTAACAAATTGCAAATCGGATGGCAAGGTCCATACACGGTTCTAGAAAAGGTGTCTAGAACTAATTACAAGATAGATAAGAAAGGGAAAGAGAAAATCTATCATGTGAACCTCCTAAAGAAGTATCTGGATAGACAAAACCAGGAAGGGGCACATTTAATGACCTTGGCTATCGCAACGGAGATGAAAAACGAACCACTCACCTCTCACGAATACCCCCTAAAACCCGGTGAAACACCTGCACAGGTCAAAGTCAGTAAACACTTGACGAAAAATCAGAGGGAGCTGATTCAAAAGGTTCTGGAAAATCATTCGGACGTGTTAACGGACAAACCGGGGCACACCAATTTGTTGGAATATGACATGAAACTATTAGACCCGACACCCATCTGTATGAGAGCCTACTCTATCCCGTTCGCAAAAGAAAAAGCTTTGAAAGAGGAGATAGATTACCTGTTAAAAGAAGGAATTATTTCTCACAGTGAATCTCCTTATAGCTCTAGTGTGGTTTTGTTGAGGAAACCATCTGGGGAACATAGACTGTGTATAGATTACAGGAAACTGAATGCTGTCACAGAAAGTCAGGTGGATCCATTACCTGAAACAAATCAACAATTTGCCAAGCTGAACAAGGCAAAATATTTTTCTAAGGTGGATCTTAGCAAAGGCTATTATCAGATTCCAGTAAAGCCTGAGGTTCAACCTTATCTAGCCTTTACCACCTCGGAAGGTCATTATGAATTCAACATGCTGCCGTTTGGGTTGAAAAATGCCCCGAGTGTGTTTTCTAGGATGATGCGACAATTGTTGGATCCACTGAAAAATCCATGCATTACGAATTTCATGAATGATATCCTCATCGCGACTGAGACATTTGAAGAACATGTTAAATCTTTGGATATGCTCTTCGATAGACTCAGAGAGACAAACTTGACTGCTAGACCAACAAAATGTTGTATTGGATGCAAGGAGTTGGAATTCTTGGGACATATGGTGTATCAGGGGAGCATGACCCCTGACACCAAGAACCTGGAGAAATTGCAGAGAGCGCCAAGACAACAAGCTAAAAAGGATGTGCGATCCTTTGTGTCACTGTGTGGGTTTTACCAAAGTACATAAAAAATTGTAACTCTATATGTGCTCCTCTGACGGATTTAACGCGTAAGGGACAACCTGATAAAATTAATTGTTCAGCACAGTGCGAATTGGCATACCAGGAGTTAAAGGAAAAACTCACCAACAAGCCTATATTGAAATTACCTGATTTGAGTCAGGAATTTGTGGTAAGAACGGATGTAAGTAACGTGGGATTAGGCGCCACATTGTTACAAAGGTCCACTTCACCAGATGGGGAATTGAACCCAGTTGCTTTTGCCAGCCGCAAACTAAACATAGCGGAATAAAACTATTCAACCAGTGAGAAAGAATGTCTAGCTTTAGTCTGAGCTATACAGAAGTTCCAGATCTAACTGTATGGTAGAACATTCGTGGTACAAACAGATCATCGCCGTTAGTATTTTTGACACAAGCCAAACATGGAGATGCTCGTTTGTTAAGGTGGTCGTTGCTCATCCAACCTTATTCGTTTACTATTGAATACATTCCTGGTTCGCAAAATGTGGGAGCAGATTTCTTGAGTAGGCACCCTGTTGAAAATCAGGATATTCAGACAGACTAGTGAGCTAATTTGATCTATGTGCATCACTGATCATAAACTTGCATCAGAATGCATGTTCTTAAGTGGGGAGATATGTAGTAAGATCCCTGATGCCCGATCAAATAGTTAAAATATTATTGCCCGATCAAATAGTTAAAATATTATAGATTATAAATCCAAATGCTATAGAAACAAAATAGGACAGTTGCGCTCAGCGTCTTCGCCGTCGCCCTAAGTCGCGCAGCTTTTGAGAAAACCTTAACGCAAAGTGAACGTTAACGTCTCTCAATAGTACAAGCGTTTCATACGCCGTCATTGAAACTAAATACAACATTTTGACAACTTAGGCGTGTTCGTTCCAAGAAAGAGTGAGAAAAGAAAAAAACGGAGGAGTGGCGGAAGGAGCGGAAGACAGTGGTTCTAGGCATCGCTTACTAACGAGCGTGCGTGACTGTGTCGCTTTCAGATTTTGAAAAAAACGGTGCAAAGCCATTACAAACCCCTTACCACCCCGTTCACTAGGATAACAGTTTGAATGTATAAAGACTTAGATAGCGATACTGTATTGAAAAACACACAGACAGGCTCTCATTTCCTGTAGATTTGTATTGTCGAATGAAATTCAAACGCGTTGATGCGTTTTGAACAGAACGATAGGGAGGGGAAACGTTACAATTGGGAAAGTGTAATTTATTTTTGAATAAAAGACTAGTGGGGCATAACATAATCCGATTGGTTGTAGCAGAATAGACTAACAGTAGTGATAAAAACGATTTGAACCCAGCATTAGTTGCCACTTGAAGAAAAATATTTAACTAGTAGATTATCATCAGAAACCTAGAGTTCATGACCAGTGCCTTCGCTTTTCTGTATCAGTGGCGATCTGTATGTGTCCATTGATCGCCGGTTAACCTATACATTGTGCATTATTTCATTGATGCGGTAAGATGAACATTTATGTAAACCTTACTATTGAATATGTATTTGTATTATTGAATGTGTGTGCATCATTGATGGGTAGAGGCTAACCAGTAAGGCGCCAAACTCAATACTTTGTGTATGCCACAAGTGATAGTAGAGAAGATTATCATTTCTGTCAAAAGCCAGGCAGGCTTTCTTAAACTTTGGGAGAGAATGAAAAGATATAGATGGAAATAAAATATGACATTATTATAATTGGTAGACCAGAAAACCACTGGCCGTCTTCAGAAAGTCACCGTGTTTTCACATGACTTCATAAATTAACTATAACTTCCCTATGAAATGAATGTATCAAACTGATGATTGAAATTTACCTGAGTATGAAGCTGTCACCCCATCAGATAAGAACAATAACTGTTTATGTAGCCATTGATATTGATTTTGAACCAGTTGATGATGTCTAGTTGGTTAGGGAAGGAGAGATATGTTTGAAAATACTGAAGAGGCCTTAATCCTCTTAATTTCAGGGTTCCATGCTGAAAACGTCAGTGAGCCATAACATATTTATTGTATCTACACGTTTGAAGCAAGAAGAAGCTGATTGCTCAAAGACTTTGAAGATTGCTGCAACAGTGACTATAGTTTGCAGTCGTGACTACTATCGTGTTGGACGAAAGACCACAGTGATCCTGAAATTTCAAGATAAGAACCATATATGGGTTCATGTGTTTTCACCTGACATATTCTCTCCATTAATAAAATCAACACAGAGTTCTTAAAGTGATGAACACCTTTGTTCCTCCTAATAGTGACATTTATTTATAAATATATTTGAGTGCCTTATCAGGACATTTCAAGTCACAGACATTTTTAAGATATAAACAGACAAGTAGTCTTTTTTGATTTGATTCACAAGTTATATAAATATCTTTCCATTCGTTTTAAGTTTTAAACATTTCTGTGCCCAAGAAATTGAGGTACAGAAAATTAAAAATTGTAAAAAATTGTTACTCAAACTTTAAATACTGATTTGTTTAATCCTTTTCATTGAATTAAATTAGTGGTTGTTGTCATTATCTTTACATCACATCTCACATTACCCTAGACACATAGCCAGATAACAACCAGACACCTTAACATATAATTAGGATCAAAATATATCGCAGATTGAGGTCGTAGGATGGTAGCAGTCAGGTGCCCTGAGAACAAGCTTCTTCAACTATTAGACTCAGGGGCTTGCATAGCTGACCTCACTCTGTAGACAAGTAATACTTTAGTCAATAACATCAAAACCCACCACTTTCAGGGACCTACATAGCTTGACCTCACTCTGTAGACAAATAATAACAATAACTAATACTTATAACATCAAACCCACCACATATATTGGGGGCTCTTCCGGGATTTTACATTTTTGTATCACATAATTCTAGGGTATCCCCAGTGTATTAAAATTAATAACATTTCTTAGTGTGGAGAATTGAATAATTTGTCATAGCCTTTTGTTACTTAGTAAATTAGTAACATTTGTTAGTTGAGATAGCTAGTTAATTAGAAGTTTTGTACAAAATGCCAGACTTGGCCAAGTTTAGATCTGCTGCAGTGCAGACTGCAAGAGGCATAAATATGGATTGCCAAGTCTTGATTGACTATGTCACATCAGAATGTGATAAGTTTATTGCTAGGGAAGAAAATAGGTTAGCTGAAGAGGGGAGAATTCAATTAGAGGATACTTGGGAAGCTAGAAAATTAGAGGCTGAGAGGGAGGCTGAGATCAAAAGGCTACAGTTGGAGGAAAGGAAATTAGAGGCAGAGAAAGAGAAAGACGAAAGGAGATTAGAGGCAGAGAAAGAGAAAGAAGAAAGGAGATTAGCAGCAGAGAAAGAGAAAGAAGAGAGGAGATTAGAAGCAGAGAAAGAAGAGAAGAGATTACAAACGGAACATGAGCTACGACTAAGGGAGTTAGAACTTCAAGGCCATGCTCCTGAAAATGGTAACAGCCCATTGACCTCTGACTCTACTGCCAGTCAGGTAGCCTCCAACTCAGCCATGGGGTTTCATCTGGACCCCTTTGTAGAAAAAGAGGATGACATTCAGTCCTTCCTCTCTAGATTTGAGAGATTAGCTACCAATTATGGGCTAGAAAAAGTAAAATGGAGTTTAATGTTATCCCATGGGCTTAGGGGAACCTCTTACGAGGTATTTTCAAAGCTGAGCCAAGACGAACAGGAGGACTATGACCTTGTAAAACAGGCTCTGCTAGTTCGATATGAAAAGAACGGTGAGTTTTATAGAAAGAGGGTTAGGAATGCCAAGCTCCTGTCTGGGGAGACTTACCACCAATTCTCAGCCAGGTTAGAAAACTACCTGGAGAAATAGACTGCTCTGGGGAAGACCCAAGATGTTAAAGAAATGGTAATGATCGAACAATTACGAGAGTCCATTGCTCAAGACCTGAGGAAATTCCTCAGGGAACAAGGTGCAGAGAGGTTGGGGGAGGTATTAAATGTCGCTGAGAGGTATCATGCAGCCCAGGCAGAGGTAGCTGGAGCCAAAAGAAAACAGTTAGAAAATAATAAAGCCCCTAACAACAACAAAAAAATATGACAATATGGATAAGGGTAATAGAGGAAGACAAAATTACGATAGGCCAAGAAGTGATTTCAGAGATAGAAACCCGCAATACAATGATAAGAAACCTTACAGACCGGATGGAAGATGGTGTAATTTTGTTAAAGGGACAATCATAACACCAGGGTCTGTAAGAAGAAACCTCTTCATTTCGCTGCATACATGAAAACAGAAAACCAGGGAACAAGGGATTAAAGGACAAACCTACTGGACAGCAGGAACCTTATCACCCCCCTGTGTGTGAAGATGTAGTATGCAATGGGTTCACCATAAGGTGCCTTTATGATACAGGTTTGGATTTTGACTCAGTCGTGAGCACTCACCTGGTGCACCCAGATCAATACAACACAGAAACAGTGGAGATCCAAGAGGCAACCAAGGACGTAGCAACAATGACACTTCCCATCGCCAGAATCAGTGTAAAAACTCGCTATGTGGAAGGAGTGATTAGAGCAGCAGTGATAAACGAACCAATCTACCCTCTAATACTGGGGTGTAAATATGTGTTCTTGGGAAATCCCACAATACCAGTGATCGTTGCCGCAGTACAGACCAGGTCATAGGCAAAGAAGGAGGAGGACAACCCAATAAATACTCATCCAGAGGAGATGAGGAAAGCACAGGTTAAGGACAAGTCATTGAAGCCGTGTTTTAAGAAACTACCAAAGTGCAATACCCCTCCTAATAAAGGATAATTTTATATGAAGAATAAACTAATGTATAGGAAGGCCGGAAATGGTTCAAATAGTCACGGACAACTGGTGCTTCCCACTTCATATAGGGAAAAGGTGATGAAGTTAGGACATGCTATTTCCTTCAGTGGTCACATGGGAATCAGCGACACAGGACAGCGTATAGCTTGTCATTACTTCCGGGCAGGGATAACGGAAGATATAAACAAATATGTCAAATCCTGCCCAGAATGCAAAGGGTAGCTCCAAAGCATTGGACTGCACCTGCAACTTTAGGGGAGATGCCAATCATGGGAACCCCTTTCGAAAGAGTTGCAGTGGATATTGTGGGACCTCTCACACGTACCAAGAGGAGGAACAGTTACATCCTTACTCTGGTGGACACTTGCTCTATGTGGGGAGAGGAGGTAGCCCTGTCATCAATCGACTCGAAACATGTGGCAGAGGCATTACTCACTATATTCACAAGGTTAGGTTTTCCCCATCAAATCTTGACTGACAATGGATCTCAGTTCAAGGGGAGGCTAACTGAAGAAGTATTCAAGATTTTTCAGGCCAAGCACTTTCACTGTAGTCTGTATCACCCCCAAAGGAACGGCCAAGTGGAAAGATTCAACGGGACACTCATATCCATTCTACGAAAGCTGGCTCACGAAAAACCGGATACATGGGATCAATACTTACCCGCGGCTTTGTTTGCTTATCGGGAAGTCCCTCATAACTCGACCGGAATGGCACCGGCAACACTGCTATTTGGCAGACCAATCAAAGGTCCATTAGAAGCCTTATTAAGGACATGGACAGAAGAGAAGGCAGAAGAAACTGTAACCTCATCATATCAGTATGTGAACGAGCTGACCACACGTTTAAAAACTGGCTGGAAACTTGCAAATGATAACCTAAGCCAAGCCAGGAAGAAACATGCTGCATATTACAATAAGAACGCGAAGGATAGGGAGCTTGCTGTGGGGGAGAAGGTGCTTCTTCTACTACCCGGCAGCAGCAACAAACTTCAAATTGGATGGCAAGGTCCATACACAGTTTTAGAAAAGGTATCTAGAACTAATTACAAGATAGACAAGAAAGGGAAGGAAAAAGTCTATCATGTGAACGTTTTAAAGAAGTATCTTGACAGAAGCCCTCAGGAAGGAACACACTTAATGACCTTAGCCACAGCCACAGAAATGAAGAATGAACCTCTCACCTCTGTTGAATACCCACTGAAACCCTGTGAGACTCCTGCACAGGTAAAGATCAGTAAACATTTGACGAAAAGTCAGAGGGAGAAGATTCAAAAGGTTCTGGAGAATCATACAGACGTGTTAACGGACAAACCGGGGCACAACAACTTGTTGGAATATGACATAAAACTACTAGACCCAACACCCATCTGTATGAGAGCCTATTCTATTCCATTCGCAAAAGGAAAAAGCTTTGAAAGAGGAGATTGAGTATCTGTTACATGAAGGGATTATTTCCCACAGTGAATCTCCGTATAGCTCCAGTGTGGTGTTGTTGAGGAAACGCTCTGGAGAACATAGACTGTAAATAGATTACAGGAAACTGAATGCTGTCACAGAAAGTCAGGTGGATCCATTACCTGATACTAACCAACTGTTTGCCAGGCTGAACAAGGCAAAATATTTTTCCAAGGTAGATCTCAGCAAAGGAT
This sequence comes from Oreohelix idahoensis, assembly GCA_024509875.1. Taxonomy (NCBI): domain Eukaryota; kingdom Metazoa; phylum Mollusca; class Gastropoda; order Stylommatophora; family Oreohelicidae; genus Oreohelix; species Oreohelix idahoensis. Next base: position 27,253 of record JAMPIV010017108.1, read on the forward strand.
ATTACCAAATTCCAGTGAAGCCTGAGATCTGACCCTATCTGGCGTTTAGCACATCGGAAGGGCACTATGAGTTTAACATGTTACCGTTTGGATTGAAGAATGCCCCGAGTGTGTTTTACAGAATGATGCGAAAATTGTTGGATCCCCTGAAAAACCCATGTATAACAAATTTCATGGATGATATCCTCATAGCTACGGAAACATTTGAAGAACACGTTAACTCTTTGAATATGCTATTTGATAGACTCAGAGAGGCAAATTTAACTGCTAGACCAACAAAATGTTGTATTGGATGCAAGGAATTGGAATTCTTGGGACATACGGTACATCAGGGTAGCATGACCCCTGACCCCAAGAACCTGGAGAAATTACAGAGAGCACCCAGACCCCAGACTAAGAAGGATGTGCGATCCTTTGTTTCGCTCTGGGGGTTTTATCAAAAGTACATTAAAAACTTTAACTCTGTGTGTGCGCCTCTGACGGATTTAACTCGCAAAGGAAACCCAGATATAATTGAATGGTCGGCAGAATGTGAATTGGCATATAATGAGTTAAAGGAAAAACTCACAAGCAAGCCTATATTGAAATTACCTGATTTGAGTCAGGAATTTGTGGTAAGAACGGACGCTAGTAATGTGGGCCTGGGGGCCACTTTGTTACAAAGGTCCTCTTCACCAGTTGGGGAATTAAACCCAGTTGCTTATACCAGTCGCAAATTTAACCGAGCGGAAAAAAATTACTCAACCATTGAAAAGGAATGTTTGGCTTTAATCTGGGCGATCAAAAAGTTCCAGATCTATTTATATGGTAGAACATTCGTGGTACAATCGGACCATCAGCCATTAGTATTCTTGGCACAGGCAAAACGTGGAAATGCCCGATTATTAAGGTGGTCTCTTCTCATTCAACCATATTCGTTTACCATTGAATACATTCCTAGGTCGCAAAATGTTGGGGAAGATTTTTTGAGCACACACCCTCCTGCAGACACCTTCCTGCAGACACCCCGGATACTCATAAAGCCGAGTTGAGTTAATTGGATCGGGATTGTTCAAACAGAATATAATCTGCATTGGGATGCAGACTTTTAAGAGGGGATGTGTGTGATAAAGTCAGTTTGAACCCCCCTCCTTAAATTATGTATAAAATATTATTCTATAGATTTTGCTACTATGGTCATATTTGACTAGGGCAACGCCACCACATTTTGTCAGCGATCCGCTATTTGCTAATGATACCCCCCTTCCCTAAAGTAACGTTAGAATGAATTGGCACGCGGCCAAGGCATTTTTATTGTCAGAAGAGTGAAGGAGTATAGGAGGAAAAAATAAAAGAGTAAAAGCTACTGTCCATAATCTATAAATAACTACGCCACTTGTATTGCATCTAGGTACTCCAGCAACGGAGTATGAAACAAATCTTAACCCGCCCGCCCCTCTCACTTTTTTCTCAGGACGGAAGATTGACAGACAACTATCGCGTGCTTAGTTAGAGGGAAAAACGGTGGTGGATTTGAAAAGAAAAAAAATCTCTACCCGCCAACTCCGTCCCGAATTTTTCTGACGAAAGACTAATAGCGGGGCATAAATTCAAATAATCAATGCGTGGTGAGGGAGAGAGAAGGAGAGGAATGGAAAAGACTTAGAAGAATATTTATTTCTTCATAAAAACGAAAGAGAATAAATAAAAGAGATATTTTGACAATAGAGTGTTGTTGTTTAATATAATACCATATAATAACTTATAGGGACTTAGAACTTTTCTTTCCCTGATATGTTAGCACAGTGAAAAGAGCACATGATAATAAAAAGGAAAAAATACAAAAGTGTAAACGATGATAAAGAGGAAAATAAAACTTAGATAGAATGATATATGCAAACAAGCAGTTTAATAATCAGTTTTAATATCCAAAATTGCTCAGTAAATAACCCAGATATTGTAGATATAAGACAGACTGGCAGACACACAGGAAACCCAGACATGGCTCGAGTTTGAAAATCCTCCGCTGCTGTCAAATATTCTTGACTCGATTTGGTTGGGCACCCCCAATAGTTAGAAAAGAGGGAGGGAGAAAGAAACTGCAGATGTGTTAGCCACGCGAACATTTTTTCTACAGAGTAATATTAGGGTCAGACAAGCATACGTATTGATAACACAAGGTGGAGTTTTTCAAAAAAGAGGATCAATTTTGGATGCGCAGTTTCCATTGGCCCAAGAGATTAATATTAGTGATAGGGTACATGCCTAGAGCGCCATTTGAGAAAATTTATACCAAGTGAAAGTTTGACAACAGAAGTGCAGAACTGAAAGCAAGTTTATGCAGTCTGGACACGACGGCAATCTAAATTTGTGCCTTTGATTGCTAGTCAATCTATTCCTTGTGTATTATTTCATTGATTTGCGGTAAGAAATGATTTATTAATATTAATATTATGTTGTACGACTTAGCAATTTTGGAAGCATATGACAGCCTATGGAGCAAATGCATGCCTAAGGCAGATTTGGGAAACAGTAAAAAGAAAAATTGTATTTGATAATTGCTATAATGTTGAATTAAATTGTAAGACCAGAAAGCTACTGCCAATATTTTGCAGATCACAGCGTTCCAAAAACTTTTAAACGAAGCAAATGATGTCATTCTAAAAAAGAAAATAAATTAATACTCAGAAAGCAACCAAAAGATGATTGTATCCCTAACTGAAGAGCAGATACCCACTGAGGGTGATGCAATCACACAAAATTAGAGACTGAAGCTATGGATTAGCAATGGTAGCTGATCACTAGAAATGTTTGATGATGTGTAAATTGTTAAAGGTGGAGATATATTTATAAAATATATTTAGGAAGGCATTATTTCATTGTTGCAGGGTTGAATCGCCTATTTTCCTGTGAAATATAACTGGAGATGCTGAACACTAGGCATTCTGTCTGGTGTATGTTTTGAAGAAGCCAGATATCAGATGTTCCTAGGAGACCCTCTTGTGTAGAAGAGTGGGCAGTATCATCAGGAAGACTTCCATTTTCTACAAGACCAGAAGTTAAGCCCTGTTGTTTGGGCTTATGGCTTATTATTCTAAATTATTCTCCACACTTATTTCATTAAAACATTTCGAGTGACATGATGAGGACATCAGTCTCTCCTACTAGTGATAGAGTATAAGACACCAGTTCGTCAGAAAGGGATACATTATAAGAATTTGTGTATTAAACACTTAGTATGGACAAGAAGTCCTTCCTATTTAATTAACTGTATATATATATATATATATATATATATATATATATATATATATATATATATATATATATATATATATATATATATATATATATATATATATATATATATATATATATATAGATCTATATATATTTCTATATATATATATATATATATATATATGGATGGATGGATGGATGGATGGATGGATGGATGGATGGATGGATGGATGGATGGATGGATGGATGGATGGATGGATGGATGGATGGATGGATGGATGGATGGATGGATAGATAGATAGATAGATAGATAGATAGATAGATAGATAGATAGATAGAAAGATAGATAGATAGATAGATAGATAGATAGATAGATAGATAGATAGATAGATAGATAGATAGATAGATAGATAGATAGATAGATAGATAGATAGATAGATAGATAGATAGATAGATAGATAGATAGATAGATAGAAAAATAGATAGATAGATAGATAGATAGATAGATAGATAGATAGATAGATAGATAGATAGATAGATAGATAGATAGATAGATAGATAGATAGATAGATAGATAGATAGATAGATAGATAGATAGATAGATAGATAGATAGATAGATAGATAGATAGATAGATAGATAGATAGATAGATAGATAGATAGATAGATAGATAGATAACTTTACCTTTATTAATTGTTTTGAATTTTACTCCTGTTCCAAAAGAATTTGAGGGGCAAGAGAATAAATTGTAAAAAAGATTTAATTTTAAAAAAAGTTAACCACTGTTTTTACTTGACATTCTTATCTTAAGTTACAGTTGTGTATGTTTATTATCAACATCACATCATACATTCATTCCCATAGACACTAGTCACATAAACTAAAAAATAGGTAAAATATTCGCAGAGTGAGATCACCGGGTGGTAGCCGTTAGGTACTCTGACACTACATCATTGTTCCATCATTATATTCAGGGACCTACATAGCTTGACCTCACTCTGTAGACAAATAATAACAATAACTAATACTTATAACATCAAACCCACCACAGAATTCAATATCTTTGGTATTTGACGAGGAAATTATGATTTTGTCGGTAAATTCGCACAACGGCTTTGAAATCCTACGGAAATTTTACAAGAAGAAAAGTGAACTCAGGCTTGGACCTCAGAGAAAGCAAGGGTTAGACATGAGATTAGGTATATGTCCCGTCTCAGACACGGTTCCTTACTTCCCGAAATCACTTCAAGATCTGACAGAGCTGAGCATTTATTCAGAGGGTTGACTCTTCTAGTTAGAAGTCTTAACACACATCACAACAAGATAACTGAGAAGAAGCCACAACTGACCGCTATTGTGAGCGATTTGTAAATCGAAACTTCAAACAACAGTAGTCTTCGAGGTACAACTGTGTCTCAAGGATATGTCTATGTGCTTACAAATTATCTTAGTGAATTAATGTACATTTAAAATTGATGAATATTTAAAGTTAATGTTATGCTTAACATAAATCCTTATATCTTGTCTTGTGTCCGAAGGAAGATGGCATCCACCACTATATAACTTCATTCCTGGACAGCATTGGCACAGCTAGAAGTCCTTGTTAGTACTGACCAACGCTAGCTATAAAAGCTTACAGTCCTTTTTAGGACTTTGCTTTAGGGTGATGTAACTTAGTCGATGTTTTGTAAGGGAATCAATTTTGCTAACTTTGTCATAACGCTAAACCAAAGGGGAGTAATTATAACTGGGTTTGGAAAATGTCTTTAATTGATGTCAGAATTCTTAAATGTATTGTATGGTTGTACGATGCCCCCTTTTTGACTGACTGAACCTCAGCCACAAGACAGATTGTTGATACGAAAAGTGTGATCAACAATGTTTAGACAGTATCAGAGGGGCTTCTTGGTTATAAACCATAGACACCATAACCTGGTCATATTTTGCAAGTTCAACCGGTGGTGAAAACACGTGACAAAAGAGTGTGTAATTTGAACTGTTTAATTGTGGACCAATACTGTTCCGGGCTTAAGCATAGCGTCTTCAATATCCAAGTGTTTTAACGACCGAGGAAAGTCAGCTAATACAACATGTCAAGCAGGTTAAGTACAACTTATTGTACAAACTAAGACACCCAAGCTAATAATATGACGAGAACGACCAAACAGTGACAGTACACGTTTTTTTTTCCAATTGTGTGAAATTTTGTAAGATTTGACAAACTGTCTTGTGGTGAGTATTGGGGCAACTACGACAGTAGTTTTTGCAAGGAATAGGCTATGAGACAGTATGTAGAAGGTCTCTAGAAATTGGATCGTTAATAAAGAATAAAAACCTATTCGAGAAAGGGACAAGAAGAAGGAAATGCAAATGCTTTCCACTGGACAGTGTTTTCTGGTTAATTATGGAAAGAGTTCTGTTTCCCCACGACCTGAGCTTCTGCCCTTAGATACCGTAACAGAAAAAGCCCCCAACCTCATCTGAGTGTAGAAATGTTCCTATATATGTAAATGCGACAGCGGCCACCCCCCGGGAAACGGCTTTGACAGGCCGGCTAAACTAGGTGAGGGTAGCCGACTCGTTATAAACCTTCGGTGAGTTAGGGTCTGCCTACCCATGCATGCAAAGACTGGATTCGGTAGACTGCGCAGAAGAAACCACCTGTTGGTTCAACGGGCATGACGGCGATTACCAGCAACGCGCTGTGGAGCGTAAGGAGCATGGCGAGGCACGTAGAAAGCCATGGTCATCCACTGCACCTGACTTCATCTCCAGTCGTCTTGACTTGTCTTGCCACTGGATTAAGATGGACCCAGGCGAGAGAGTGAGGTCGACGAATTGCGCAACTCTTCCTCACTTTAAACCAAATCACTGCGCAAGTCACTCTTTCATCCACTCATCCATCCACTCACAACAAGTCCTGTGGCGATGGGCGAGCGGCGAAGCGGCAGGCGTGGGTGCGCTGGCAGTCGTAGTCGCAGACCTACACACAGGCGGCTCAGGCCATATGGTCGTCTTCCACTGATCGGAGCAGCAGTGGGATTCGGCAGCCCCCTGAGTGACTGAGCAGCCCTCTTTAGGAAAGCACTGCTCACCTCCATGGCATGAGGAAGGGGCTAGAAAAGGTGCCCTAAACATTGCCTGCTCCACCATTACCTAACCAGCTTACCGCGGTTGGTGGGTACCCTACTTCAGCGGGCGACACATAAGAAAAAGAAAGGACAGATTTTTCCCCCTCATTCTAGGCGCATGGAATGTGCGCACTCTACTCGACAAAGACTTTAACACAAACAGACCCGAGAGGCGAACTGCCCTGATTGGGAGAGAACTGGCAAGATACAACATTGACATAGCAGCACTGAGTGAAACTCGACTTGCAGGCGAGGGCCAACTTTGCGAAAAGGGTGCAGGTTATACATTCTATTGGAGCGGAAGAGGAACTGAAGTAAGACGAGAAGCAGGGGTTGGATTTGCAATCAAAACAGCAATTATTGGCAAGCTAACGGAGCCCCCAAAGGGAATAAATGACCGACTCATGACGGTCAAGATCCCGCTGCTTTATGGAAGGAAACATGCCACCATCATTAGCGCGTATGCACCAACTATGACAAACCAGCATGACGTCAAGGATAAGTTTTACGAAGAACTACATGCAGTCATTGCATCAGTTCCCAAAGCAGATAAGCTTATTATTCATGGTGACTTTAATGCAAGAGTAGGCTCAGATAACATCTCCTGGAATGGCACTATCGGAAAGTACGGCGTGGGTCGCTGTAACAGCAATGGACTTCTTCTCCTCCAGACTTGCGCAGAACATAACCTCCTTGTCACCAACACCATTTTTCTACTTCCTATCCGCAACAGGACCTCCTGGATGCACCCTCGCTCAAAGCATTGGCACCTAATTGACTATGTAATTGTTAGGAAGGACAGGCAAGATGTCCGGGTGACCAAGTCCTTGTGTGGTGCCGAATGCTGGACTGATCATCGCCTCATTGTGTCTAAACTTAAAATTCGTATCCAACCTGCCAGGCGCCCTCAGTGAAAGAAAACTCAAAAAAGGCTGGATATTACCAAACTAAAGAAGACAAAAATTAAACAGTCATTCACTGACACCCTAGAAGACCGTCTCAAATCTATCTCGTTAGACGGCCAAAGTGCGGAAACAAATTGGACAGCCCTAAGCGAGCAGATCTACAACACTGCTACAGAGGTCCTGGGTCCCGCCATCAAGAAACAAAATGACGGGTTTGATGAGAACTCAGATGATATAAAGAAGATGTTGGCTGAGAAACACCATCTCCATAAAGCATATTTAAATGATCCAAAATCTACATCCAAGAAAGACGCTTTGAACAACATGCGTAGAATCGTCCAACATAAACTACGCCAGATGCGGGATTCATGGCTGAGTAATAAAGCAGATGAGCTCCAAGGCTTTGCTGACAGCCATGACTTGAAAAATTTTTACCATGCACTCAAAGCGGTCTATGGTCCAACATCATCAGAATCATTTCCCCTCCTTAATGCAGATGGAAAAACACTAATTACAGACAAGAAAAAAATTCTCCAACGCTGGATCGAACACTTTAATAATATTCTGAACCAGCCATCATCTATTAACGATGAAGCCATCAACCGACTGCCCCAAATTCCTATAAATGAAGCACTAGATGATATACCGACTTTGGAGGAGACTCAAAAAGCGCAATCTCAAGGATGCGTCAATTATACATCTTTATAAACGTAAAGGTAATCGCCAAGACTGTAACAATCATCGAGGCATCTCACTACTATCAATCGCTGGGAAGATATTTGCCAGAATCCTTCTTAATCGCCTTACGGCTCATCTTGACAAAGGTCTTCTACCTGAAAGTCAGTGTGGATTCCGGAAAGAACGTGAAACCACCGATATGGTGTTCGCTGCAAGACAGCTTCAAGAAAAATGCCAAGAACAGCACTGTGACCTGTACACAGCTTTCATCGACTTGACAAAGGCGTTCGACACGGTCAGTAGAGAGGGTCTATGGAAGATCATGGCAAAATACGGCTACCCAAAGAAATTTATCTCAATAGTGCAGCAGCTGCATGATGGAATGCAGGCTAGAGTTCAGGAAAACGGTGAGCTATCGGAGCCTTTCTCAGTCTCAAATGGAGTTAAACAAGGGTGTGTACTTGCACCGACGCTTTTCAGTATCATGTTTTCTGCCATGCTGACTGATGCTTTCAGAGATGGGGACACAGGAATCGACATCAGATATCGTATTGATGGAAAATTGTTTAACCTTAGGAGGCTTCAAGCAAAAACCAAGGTCAAATCACACACCATCAGGGATCTTCTGTTTGCTGACGATTGTGCCCTCAGTGCTGGCTCAGAGGCTGATCTGCAGCATAGCGTGGATAGATTCTCCGAAGCCTGCTCCAACTTTGGGCTTACCATCAACACGGGGAAAACAGAAATCATGTACCAACCAGCTCCTGGCACAATTTATACTGAGCCAGTCATCAAGGTAAATGGTGAGAAACTGAATGTTGTGAACAGGTTCACATACCTTGGTAGTACACTATCCCAGAACATCGTCATTGATGATGAGGTGAACACCAGGATCTCCAAAGCCAGCAGCACATTTGGCAGACTATACACCAACGTTTGGCATCGAAGTGGCATTAGTCTACAGACAAAGCTGAAGGTATACAGAGCTGCGGTGCTTCCAGTGTTGCTTTATGCATGTGAAACATGGACTGTATACAGGCGCCACGTAAAAAAGCTCAACCACTTCCATACAGTCTGTCTCAGGAAGATAATGAACATCAAATGGCAAGACAAGATCCCAGATACCGCCGTTCTTGACAGAGCTGGTATCCCTAGCATCGATACTATTCTGATGCAGTCACAGATTCGCTGGGCAGGTCATGTAGTCCGCATGCCAGACCATCGACTGCCAAAGATACTCTTTTATGGTGAGATGCAGAAGGGTAGACGCTCCCATGGTGGCCAGAAAAAGCGCTTCAAAGACACGCTTAAGGCTTCATTAAAAACCTTTGACATAAACCCAGACACACGGGAAGCTGCTGCGCAAGACCGAACTGCCTGGCGCACATCTCTTCGTAAAGGTGCAGCGGCATGCGAATCATCCAGAAGAGCAGCAGCGGAACAGCGGAGACAAGCTAGAAAAGATCGTGAAATAAAACCTTCACATGAAGCAAACATTCCCTGCCCACACTGTCCGAGATCCTTCCAGGCCCGCATTGGGCTCATCAGTCACCTTCGTACTCATAGACTATCCTAACATCCTAATAATTGGATGAACAGAGTGGTCTTCATCACTTGTGATGGACGAACAAAAAAAAAAACATATATGTAAACATTTAATACCGACAGCACGAGTGATACATTAACAAACTAGATAATGATCAAACGATTATTGGGTTTATTAATTAAATGTCTACACATATAGGTGTAGTAATGGTTAGAACGTGATGATGGTAGAAGACGATTCACACAAAAGACACAGATGAGATATAAATATTGTAGTTAATTAAGTAGTAGTTAATTACGAATGTAATGCGAAATGATGATGATATGATATGATACGAGCTACCAAAATGGTGAGTAATCTACACAGTCCATGAGTCTCTAAATTCTTCTCCCGGAAAAGAATGATTCACATGGATGCATAGAATGTCCCAAGTTGTTGTAAGTTATGTCGAGTGGGGTATCTCTAAGTCGAGGACGTTCTGATTAAAACTGTTGTACTGAGAACGTTGACGATATAAATAAATATGGCTTCCACTGTTTGAGTATATCTCTGTAGCGTTGATCAACAGTTAATAGTTGTCATATGAAAATGTCTGTTGTCTAATCTCCGGAGGGTACTGGCCAGATTGGATATCTTCACGAAATATTCTTGATATGTAGACTCATTATCTTGAGTATGTGTTGAGGCCACTTCAAGATGTGATTTTTATCGCGGTAACTTATTATTAGTACCGGATTTTTGTCACACCATGTCGTACCTCAACTGAATGCAAGAGATACATGAGAGCGGTCGCTGTGAGATGAGTATCTAGGTATGACGCATGAGGCAGAGTTGGATGTGACGTCATAGCGTCAAGATGTGTGCCTAAAATGGCTTGTGTATCAGCCAGTATATTGGAGTGTGTATTCAAGAAATATTTCTGAAAAAAGGGTAAGCTATATGCTTTAAATGAAAGGCATGAGAATATGCCAGGATTATAATTGAAGTCAAAAATAGAATTATATGAACAGATATAATTAAACAGTGTTATACCGGGACGCTACATACCCCGAAGATATAGGAAGAAAATAAATAAATATTTGATATGCCGGGATGCGACATACCCCGAAGTTTATGGAGTGAAAATTATGATGATGAATATTGAAAATACCGGGACGCTCAAATCCCCCGATGTTGTTGAAAAAATATACTGAACTTTTAGCTATGCCGGGAGGCTCAATACCCCGATGTTAAATGGAATTAAGAAATGATATGATAAAAATATCCACTATGGAAATGGTGTATGATATTGTATAAAAAGCGAACCAAGATAGTGGTAGACTGAAAGTTAGAGAGGGAGTGGTCATGCCATATCCGTGATTGTGACGTTTGTGAATTCGTACTTACTGATTATTAAACTGTTGCCAAATCGTCTGAACACAGAGGTTTATTCAATCATTCAAGGTTCATTCAAACAGTTGATAGCCTTATTCAGTATTTGAAGTTTGACAGAAATGGGTATCCAGGAGGATTAGCTTCCAGAATATTTGACAATACAAACCAAATTAAAATAAACGTACTTTCACATCTTTATTAAAACTAATGGACCCTAGACAACAAACGAAAGAATTCGGGCAATTTCTCCATCCCTCAACAGGTAGAGAAATAACTGGGGGCTACGTCCTGTCGAATAACTGGAGGCCCGTCCTATAACTGGCAGATTGGTCTACTTGGACTCCACATTCAACTACATCTTGGGACATCAAGAAACGAATTTTTCTCCATACGAAAATAAAATCAACTGAGGCTGGACTACTACATTGAACATTTTATGTGGGGGTAGAGGGGAAGGAGTCCTAATTTTGAATATTTTAGGTCAGTTTTGAAAAAAGAACGCTAGAAGCCAAACGGTCCCTGATTGACTGTGGTGTAATATACTAACGATTGAATAAAAGCAATTAGTAGTTGGTATTCGGGGCCACTTGTTAAAAAGAATTCATTCACTAAAGTTGTTTTAAGACAAGAAAGGAGTACATTCTTGTTTGCTATTCTGCACTAGCAGCGATCTGGATTATTACCATATATCGCAATATTCAACTATTTAGTGTTTATATTTCTTTGATGAAGGTTTCTTCTACGTTTGAAAGTGAGCCCAGGTGATCAAATACCTGACCATAAGTTCTGCAGTGAGGCCATATCTACTGAGTGCCTGCACATAAATATATTGCAAGAAGCAGAATATATATATATATATATATATATATATATATATATATATATATATATATATATATATATATATATATATATATATATATATATATATATATATATATATATCAGTATTGGCAGACCCAGCATTAGGGGGTACCAATGACCAGGTGTAGTTCACTTTTTGGGGTCCTGCTCTTTTGTGGGATTGCCTTTGATGAACAACACAGGCTTCTGATACTTGACAGTCTAGTTTGAGTTGTTACATGGAACCTGAAACACCATATCAGTCTTGGCTAGTATCTGGCTAGACTTGTAATTGACTAGCACAGATATCAGACCAGTGAGTCATCAGATGTCGAAGTTATACAATCATAGTAAGTAAGGACATCATTTCAGTGATACAGTAGAAGCATTAACATTTCAATTAATTGTTACTGACTAGCACAGATGTCAGACCAGTCAGTCAACAGATGTCAAAGTTATACAGTCATAGTAAGTAAGGTCATCAAGTCAGTGATACAGGATTAGTATTGACATTTCAATTATTTATAAGTAGTAACCATCATCTGATTTGATACTCTCCTGTACATCCTTTAATATTTTATAGCTTGATCTTTCCAAATATTAAACACAGATCTTGTAATATTCCTGAATATGGTTGATAATTCACATCAAATACAAATTGAAATACTGATGCGATCCTTCGCATCTACACAAAATTAGTACACATCATATATTACCCTGCAATAAATAAATTATATACATGAAAAATATAATTTCAGCTTGCCCTCAGTCTTCAGAAACCAGACACTGGACTTGGTAGACTGCTCACAATTCAGATGGCAAAGGCGTAGTGGCAAACTCTGCCTCCAGTCTGTCTCAAAATTTCTTTCAGTGCATTCTTTCAATTTAGCACTCAGCTTTTTATTGGCTCCATCGTAGGACTGAGAGGTACTGGCGTCACAGTCTAAGACTAGGCCTGACATTTCTTTATCGAACCGGTGATTTAAGACGAGATGTGCATTTCTTGAAACTTTCTTTTCATCATTCTCAGCTTGCATACTATCAATCTTGTTCCAACCTATCTTGTTTTATTCAGCCGATTTAGATCTATTGTCCTAACCATGTAATTCCACAATCTGTCACTTCGTTAATTTTCAATTTTCAGCAGATGTGGGTTTTCATGTTTACAACTCAACTGTAGACACCAGCAATCAGCACTTATCTATGTACATGCTAAACTCCTACCGTTGTTCCTTATATCAAGTTATACACAATCCTTTCCCGGAATCAAAGGTGAAATCCTTTTCCCAATAATTCCCTTCTAATCCCGTATATCTCTTCCGGTGGATGACTATACTTCGACAAATCAATATATGTCTACATCTCCATTTTTCTTAAGGCTTTCCGTTTGCGGCGGCTTGCCCCGTGATTCGCGATAGATGACTGGTCAGTAAGACTTCGCGAGGCCGCTTTGCAATGTATTGTAAACAACTTTTGTGACAGTCTCCTGTCAGTTTATCAGTGGGTTCAGCAATTCGCCACCCCCTTTCGTTCGCATGGCCTCTCAGTCTTGGTCAGACTGCCCGGTGTTTGCTGATTGGTCGGCCAGAAAAACTCACTGGTCCGCTGTCACAAAACTCGCTGTCCATTATCGCCCACACATAAATTTTCTGTCATCCTTTGTAAGACAGCTCTCTGTATGCTCGCTAACTAGTTCCTTTGTTTTGACGGCTCCATCTGGAAACAAAGTGGGTTTTCCGTTGCACGGGTCTTTGATATCCCGCTCCTGGAGTCCATTGTATTGGCTGGCCATTGTATCCAGTGCGATGACCGTCGATTGTTTGCGCAGCGGCTCGCACTGAATAAAGTACCAGGTGGTGCCAGCCGCGCGTCTAAACAAAAGTCCAAGGTTGCATGTCTGACGTGTGTGGTCAAAGAAATATTCTCTTTCTTCTTCTTCCATCCTTAGCCATCAACCGGCAAAGCAGTATGTGGCCAGTATGCCTAGTGGCGTCTTAGGGCAACAACAAATTGATCAATCTATCGCTGTTTCCACCACGCCTAGTGGCGTCTTTGTGGAACAAAAACAGACCAAACAATCTATCATTGTTTCCGTAATCAGATTGGTTGGCAAGCAGGTGATCAGCCCACTGTGCGAAGTTTTTACGGGATGGGGTAAACAGCCCCATGCCCATACCCTCCTTAGTCGCCTTTTACGACATATTAATAATTTAAAATTGGTAGTGTATAAACATTAGCTGCTCTCACATATTTATTTAATACCCCTGGAGCATAGGATAGGTCTAGCGCGAAGGTGACTTACCGGTACCTATCAATTTTCTTCTACAGCTATCATCGAGAACTGTACAGTTTACTTCCTGACTTGATGGTTCACCATCTCTCTTCTCCATTTCTGGTAACTACTTTCTAATTTCTATCCAAAATCCATCTCGCCACAACGACATCGTTCTTAAAAATGTCTCATGCAAATGTAGTGTTGGAACTGATACTTGGAACCAGACTTGTGGAACTGACAACTCAAACCAGACATGTGGAACTGATAACTCGAATCGTGCAAATGTCACTGAAAAAAAAATCAGACGAATGGAACTGATAACACAAACCAGACGTGTACCGCTGAAATAAGAAGCTTGCATTGGATAGAATACACATTGAGGAGAACTTTTTGATAGTACTACAAGGCAGTCGCTGAAATTCCCATGGGTAACAGACATAGTGTGAGATCTTAAAAAACTCATAAAGAAGGGAAATAGAGATCATTTGAATGGGATAATATATATATATATATATAGAAAGTCTTTGGAGCAGCGATAGCATAGTGGTTAGTACACTAGCTTCCTAGCTCAGTGGTCTATGGTTCAATCCCCAGATGAGGTTGGACTTTTTTAGGCCGCATCGGCTCCTGGATCGACCCTGCCCCAACTGGGTATGTGATGTTGACCACGTCACCCCTAGTGTGCCGATGGTCAAGAAAATATGGGCCTAACACCATATTCCCAATAAGCCTCAATGGGCGTGTAACAGGATCCTTTACCTTTACTTTTGAGAAAGACTTTGGAGGAATGACACATTAAAGGGTGGCTTGACATGAATTTGCTGTACGCCTGTGCTCTTTATGCAGCTGAAAGAGTGATGATGATGACGCTCTCTTCATTCATTTCGAGATTTAGAAAACAATGTTGAGTAACATCGGATTTAACAAGACTCAGGTTTACATAAGCAACAGTATGTCTCTTCTGGTATTTAGATTATACGTCTTAGAAACGTTAGTTTGGAATGAAAGCTACGCAATAATTGTTTCGAACAATTTATAGACATGTTCTCTTGTATGTTACACCGGGTTGCTTTTTCTTACCGCACGGGGAAGGTTCACTTTCTACAGATAAACATGAGCCCATGATACGCCACAAAAGAAAGCAGTCAGTTCTGAAGCAAGTAGCAAAGAACTAATCGGAAAGTGTAGCCACAGCTACAGTCTAGGTTAAGGGGTACAGACAAAGAATCAAACTCCATAATTCTCGCCGTTTGTACGTCGGTCACATCTAAGGGATGCAACTGCGGTTGAAAGTTAGACATTAATTGTATTGTTTCCCATATATGTACTCTCCAGAAATTAGTAACACTCAACGAAGAAAAGTCGGTGTAGAACCCAGTTTCATTCCGGAAACGGATTTAACTCATCATTTTGTTAAAAAAATAACCTTAAAAGGTAAGTTATTGATTGTTTCTTCAAGACAAAATTGTAATTTAAAGTATTGCAGACTTATTATTATGGATCAAAATGATAAGATGGCTGCAAAACGAGCTGCAGATGCTAAGAGGAAGAGACGATCGCGTCAATCACAACGAGCAAGCGAGACTCTAGAAGAAGCAGCAATACGACGACAACATGAAGCGGCACAAAGACAAGCACAGCGTCAGTCACAACGAGCAAATCAGTCTGCAGAAGAGCATGAACATTCTTTGAAACAGATCCACGCACTTTCATAAAAATGTTGTCATCAAAGAACTTTTATATTGAATTAAAAAGTATTTTTAAAATATATTACAGTATTTGATTTACTTCCGTCATTATTGACGGGTTATTGCTAGTAACATAAGACGTACCTTGCTGAACCACGTGATCATGGGAGAGAATCCAGTAAATACTGTATTTCCAAGAGATCAGAATCATGAGTTATCTCAACATTTTGTGTGCCGTCCAGTTATATTAATTGGTTCGACGTGTTGTCTCTCTGCCTCATTCTTTTGATCAACACATATAAACAGCGCTTATATCGCACAGTTTATTTTTAATTATTTTTCTTTACAAACTTCGGATTACTTTCACTGTTGTTCAATACAGTGGTAGTTTTGATAATGCAAGTTATCTTTAAGAAGTATTAAACAGAAGTAATGGTCATCTCACAGAAATATAATTTTCTAGAACAACATCACAGAAAGTGTGGCATTTGTGGAAATTTTCATAGATTATATATCCGGGCCGCGGAGTGTTTCGGGGGTGGGTGCTTCTTTTCTGGACAGCCAGGCAGGCAGACAGGCAGACAGACAGACAGACAGATAGATAGATAGATAGACAGACAGACAGACAGACAGACAGACAGACAGATAGATAGATAGATAGATAGATAGATAGATAGATAGATAGATAGATAGATAGATAGATAGATAGATAGATAGATAGATAGATAGATAGATAGATAGATAGATAGATAGATTAACTGATTGGTTGGCCGGCTGATCGATTACTTACTAAAAATACAATTAAAGCATACAGCATACTTACGTACATTTAGAAAAAAAAAATTAAACGAGTGAATATAATGGACAACACCGGTAAAATCATACTAGTCTACAGTGCTGTAAAGCTGTAGAGTTTGCACAACAGCTAAAGCACAACGAAATCAAATACGCGCCTGAGAAAGTCAATGAAATTGTCAGAAAGTGTATAAAAAAGACGTGTGAACACAGTACAGTACTTACTTACTTAGTCGTTCCCCTTCTACCGTGAGGTGTAGAGGTTAGTACAGTACACCAACCACAAACATACAAATGGCAATGAAAGGTCAAAGACAGAAACCAAAACAAGTGTAACAATGTTGGTGGTTTATTCATTTCGTCAAACAAACTACTACGAGTATTTTTAACTGGTGGAGAGTTGTTCTACAACTGCCACGGAGATTCTCTTATTTAGTTGAATTTATCTGCGAAAAGAACAAAAATGCTCATCGGATATTACTTTAATAACATTGACTCTTACAGTTAAAAAATACTTGCAATTATAATATAGACGAAAGTAGCTGTGAACTAGTCGAATAAATAATTATTCTACAAGTTTACAAAGAATTTCGTATATCTGAGGTGTCCCTTTCTATTCAGTCATATGTCTAGTATGATTTCAATCACCATTTTTATTCTTCTAGAGTTCATTTATTTATATTCGTTTTTATTTATTTATTTAGTACGTTATTTATTTTATATTTAAGCTTTTCTCTTTCTCCCCCACTCCCTCTTCTCTTCCAATATTTATTGAATGTTTTATTTAAATAATTTTTCTCAGTTTTCCAGTCCTTCTGTTTGTCGTACTTTTTGTTTACCGGTAGCAGCGGCAGACATTTTGGTCCTGCTGTGTGATTCAAATCCTTCAACTCAAATGTCAAGTCAGTCCTAATTTATGGCTCTGAGACATGGAGAGCAACACAAACAGCAACCAAAAAAGCTACAGACTTTTATAAACGGGTGCTTTCCCTCATATTTGTTTCGCATTTTGTGAGACTTTTAGTAATCTTCGGTGATATCACATTTTTGTTACCTCCAGTGTTTTTGTTATTTATTCATTTCCCTTATTTGCTTCTTTCGGAGCATTGAACGACATCTGCAGATGCACTCACCCCCTCCATACTTTTTTGTTTTGTTTTACAAGAAACCTGCACCAAAGCATTCATGCTCCTCCATTGTATGATGATACACAGGTATGTATAGACTGTCCAATTTAGGTGTATGGTATATTGTGTGGGTTATCTAAAAGACAAAGACGTACTGATGGAAACTTTTGCAGCCATGAGAACTTTTACAATATATAGTCCTTCAATATTTGGCAATTTCTCTATAGCATTCACAAACCGTTGACAATTTCTGTAGGCAAATGTCTGCTGTCTAGTCTCTGAAAGGTACTGGCTTGACTGGAGATCTTCACGAAATAATCTTGGTATGTAGACTCATCAACGAGTATGTACTCTTGATTCATAAAATATGCTTTGGAGTGAGTTGAACTTGCTAGCTGCATATGCGACTCAACTTGTAAACATGAAATCTTGATTCATAAAATATTCTTTGGAGTGAGTTAGACTTGAAATACTCTTGACTCAGGGAATACGTTATTGAGTGAGCTGAAACTTGATGTAAATATTAGAATCAACTTCTGTGTGCTTTAGCTTGACTCAGGCGGTAAGCTGCTGAGTGAGTTGAACTTGATATAATTATGGGAATACACTTCTGAGCACTTGATTAGAATGTGAATAAAATGGCTGCGCATCCACTGTTTAAAAGCGTGGGCGAGAAATCTTCCCTTTAACTTCAGAAGTGAAGGATGTCCTATTTTGTGAAGTCTGCTCTCCGGACATAGACTTTACTAGCTTCCTTCCGGTTAGACGCCTGTCGTAGATTTCCGATAGGAGAATTAAGACTAGGTTTGGTCCCTTCTGAATAGGTTTGAATGGGTGATAGACTCAGTGAGAGTTAGTGAAAGGTAATAGAATTTCCACACACGTGAGATGATAGATTTGATATAGTGGCTGTCTCTGAAAGCGAAAAGAATTCTTCTCTCTCTCACCTATCTTCTACAACAGTTGTTACAGCGTCAGACAGACTACACCAATATACATATTACGTATATTTCTATCACTCACAGGCACGCACATACACGTGACGACAGGTAAACACACAGACGTGGGAAAACTATAACAATGATATATATATTATCTAGAACGAGCTGACCAAACACGATTATTAAGTTCAAGAGCGATTTTATTATCAGGAAAAATCGGCTCACAACATCAAAGAAAGTACATCAAGGAAAATACATATACACATAGTCATAGAAAATCAAGGAAATGTTGCAAGGATGATAGCCCCGTTATAGTGTTAACTCTAGGTTTAGCCCGGCCCCGTTAAGAGAACAGATGATGGCGCCCGAGTCACATATACATAGGGTTTGAGTCTAAGAGTTTTCTTTGTTTTATCTCGTAATTATATGCACAGAGTTTGAAAAAAATCTGATTTAACCTAAGACAAAAACACCAGAACTCTAGCCTTAGCAACAAATTATGCAGATTGAAAAGAAAATAAGGACAGCAACAGGGTGTCAAAGATATAATAGTGAAAATATCACTCAGACCAGCGTACACTCATTCATTCCGCCATGGCTTCTCATTCATGTACTCACGACTTTGCTCGCTGCCTCTTGGAACACATTGATTTTAGATCTTCACACAGACTCAAAAAAAAATGCAATCTTCTGCCAAGAAGTCCCCAGTTCCAAAAGACGTATTTAACTTGGAGTCTCCGGGAACGACTACTTGGGTGTGCAAATTTGTTCAAATGTCTGATTAAGTCACCTAACAATTATTCCAGGCGCGGGAGTTAGCAGAGCACAGTGTCAATAGCGTAGGTTTCTAAAAAATGATGAATGTCAGGTCGGTGCCTTCCCTCAGTATAGGATTCACTTTAGTCACACCACAGATTTGTCCACAAGATATAATCTAGTCGGGAAATGATTGTTAATATTCACGCCACCAGGCAGCAAATTATATAGAGTTTCTAGAAAAAATTAAGTGCTGGCTCCAAGGTCCAGTATTTATCATTACAGTCTTTGAAAACCCGTTATAGGGATATTAGTATTACTGTCTAACTTGCACCGTCAGATCAGTGTTACTTGAGAAAACCCACGTGGTTCAAAATAAGGACTGTCTATTTCTTCACAAGTATGGAAACTACTACTAGGTGCTGGTAAAGTTAGGGTCACCCCAAAACTTTCACTGTGTGGAGGAAAAATAACACATATAATATAATAAACAGAATCTGTACTGGTTAAAACTTACATTTAAACTTGCAAGCAGAGAGCTTTGCTTATCATTTAAACTTCCCGTGACGTAAGTTATATTTAAAAATCAGCAATCCTCATAAATTAAGAACACGTGCGTATTCCGTCACCATTCATGAGGCTGGATTCTAGAGTTTATACGTTAGTTTAGAAAAATACACTCGACTGAGTATTAGCAGTTAAATTAAATTTATAAATAGCTACAATTGCCGTTATAAGCTAGAAATTTTAATTTTATTCTGCTTTCCACTGAATGCTTCCCTAGAAAATATAATAGCCTACCACTTTATTTCTCTTCTGCGCTAAAGAAATAGATTAAAATGAATTGAGCGATTTAACACTTTAACACTCACAAAATCTATATATCTATCATATTAATTACCTCAACCACAGAATTACAGGTAGTCGCACAACTTAAGAATAAAAATGCTGAAAATATTTCTGGAAGTCTAGAAGTTCGACAAATTGCCGAAACAAACTGAGATCTTCGCTAACAGCTATTCTGTTTTCGAGCGACCTATCTACTGTGGAGTCTATGAGCGAGAATGAAATTAAAGTTTCAAACTTGGCCAATATCTTAAAATCAGACAAAGGGCCCAAACTATTTCGCCACGCGAAATTATCTCCCCTACTCCCAACATTTACGTCCGCTTAACGCGTGTCGTAACTGTCACCTACTGACCACGATGTACGCGTGTCAGTTTCAAATCCCAGACAGCCTGACTCCATTGCGGGGCAGTCTTCACACTACAGCTGACCATGGCCCAAGTGAGCGCCGTGTCAGTTTGGGATTTTCGAGACAAATGTCTGGATACTGACCGGTGCAGATGTAAAGTATCACACCTCACCGGGACTTATGCCGAGAAGAAGCTCGCGCGCTCGGTGAGAATGTAGACGATTTGCTACGTCCTGTGTTCAGCGAACCGACTTATCACGCCTTCTGACGCCCTGCAGCCCTGACATCTACGTAATATCGTCCTAGCGCGATTCTCAGTTTTAGAGAAAGGAAAACAGGTAAAGTTTGCGAATATATGAAAATAATATTCGCAAAACGAATGGATGAAAAATATACAGGAAAAATGAAATACAGAGATAATAAAAGAGAGAATTTGGGTGAACGAATAGGAAGAAGTTGTAGGAAATTAAATGAATATAAACCCTACGTGACAGAGCCTCCCCCCTTTAAGATATGGAAGCACTCCATGTCTACGTTATGGAGTTTAATTTCCTATAACCGTAGCTTCGGGGTGTCTGTCCTCTTCCCTCTCATATTCCCCCTCCATCTCTGTCCAATTCCTACTCAAGTCCACTCCTCAAAGTTTCCTTCCCCTGGAATGTCTCATATGCGCGCTTGAAAGAGCGTCGCCGCTTCTGACATTTTTGAAAGATTTCCTGTGATAGCGGTGGAATATCCCTGCCACTATCGTCATCTTCGTCATTTTTTGGCGATCGTCAGGAGATGGTCGGAGGTTGGCACTGGTTTTTCCAAGTATCTCTTTAAGAGATTTAAATGGAAAACCTTCTCCTTTCCTTCAATAGAGATCTGGTAGTTAGCCTTAGAAATCTTTTTCAGGACGGTAAACGGCCCTTGCCATCCGATCTTCAGTTGGTTGTTCTCGGTAGGGAGCAACACCAAAACTTTCTCTCCTGCTTCCAGTTCTCTCTCTTCCGCGACTTTCCTGTATCGGTTAGCATGCTTGGTGCGTGCTCGCTTAAAGTTAGTCGTTGCTAGGTCCCAGCCTAGTTTCAACCGTTCCTTTAAAACCGACACATATTTACTGGCTGAGACAACTGTCTCATCAGCCTTCTCGTCTGTCAGAGACTGAAGTAAGGCTTCAAGCGGGCCCTTAATGGGTCTGCCGAATAAGAGTGTAGCTGGCGGAAATCCTGTGGAAGTATGAGGAGATTCTCTGTAGCCAAATAATGCTGCAGGAATACAGAGATCCCAATCTTCAGGTTTCACTTGTGCCAGCTTACTTAGCATCATGGTGAGGTTTCCATTAGCACGTTCCACGAGCCCATTTCCGGCCGGAGTATATGGCTTAGTGTGGATGTGCTGGGTCCTCAAGATCTTAACGATCTCATCCATCAACAGGTTTCGGTATGGAGATCCATTATCCGTCAACACTTGCTGCGGGAATCCCAACCGAGTGAAAATCTGCACGAGGGCTTCTGCGACATGCTTGGCATCTGCGCATGTTAGCGGGATAGCTTCTGCCCATAAAGTGCATGTATCGACTAAGGTCAGGATAAACCTGTTCCTTCTTTTAGTCCTTTCGAAAGGCCCTAAAATGTCGATCACAACACCCGTTCGAATGGTGTTCCCATTATTGGCATTTCACCCATGTGGACTGGGGGGGGGTCCGTTGCTTGGGTGGTACACGTTGGCACTGGGCACAGGATTTGACATATCTGATAATATCAGTATTCACTCCTGGCCACCAATAATGAGTGGTTATACGTTGGTTTGTGGCGTTCTGTCCCATATGTCCGCTGAAGGGAAGAGAGTGCCCCATTTCTAGGATTTGGCTTCTGTACTGTTTCGGTACTAGGAGCTGGTTGTAACCTTGGTCAGGCTTGCCCGTTCTCCGATAAAGTACGCCATCCTTAGAAAAAATGTCCCCGTGCTGTGTTGGTTCCTTCGCCATGGGCAGTTTCCTAAAGCAGGGTGCCAAAGTCGGGTCCTTGTATTGCGCTTCTTTAAGTTCCATAGGTAACAAATTTGGCGCAGGCTCCCGTTCCTTCTTGGTTTGCCCTCTTGTAGTTACTGCTGCCACAATCGGCTCTTCCGGTTTCCCAATACACACGTATCTCCCCCCAAGTATGACTGGGTAGATGGGATCATCCATAACAGCCGCTTTGATCACACCTCTGACAAAGTCAGAGTGTATCTCCACCAATGCGATGGGAAGCGCTGTAGGTGCATCACTCTTACGAACTCCACAAAGTTTGACGGTCTCTCCTGTCTCTTGACCGGGTTTGACCAGGTTTCTGGCAACAATGCAATCGTAAGAAAGCCCCGTGTCAAATAAGCAAGAAGTTTGAGAACCGTTCAAAGTAACAGTACCTCGCGTTGAGGGTCTATCCCCAACAGGTTTGGAATCACTGTCAACAATTCCGCCTTGCGAGACTGTCAATAAGCATCCGATGCGTTTCGGCTCGGTGTGCTCGCTCTGATCATATGTCCCGTGCTCAGGGGTTCTCCCTTTGCCACCTTGTCCTTTCTGGCTACGCTGCCATGTAGGGCGGTCGGGTTGATCAGACTGTTTGGGGTGGTTGGGGTACTTGTTCTTGTAGAACGTGGATTTTTCAGGAGGGGGGTTTTGAGGTCCAGTTTCTCTGTGGTTATTTAGGTTAGAAGCCTGAGAAGATTGCTCTAGGTTATGTTTTCGAAAATGCTCCTCTGTCGGTTTCCGCTTTGTGGCCGGTAGTTCAGCCAGCGCATTGTGATAACGCTCAGACTTTTCCAAAATGTCTTCAAGTTTTTCTGCCCCCTGCTCAGCGAGAAATCTCCGGGTATCAGCAGACAAAGTGTTCTTTATTTGTTCAGTTAGAACAAGTTCCTCAAGACCTTCATAGGTAGAGGGGAGCTGCGAAAGTTCAAGGCACTTTGTTAGATATCCCTTAAGACGAGATGAGAACTGGTGAAAAGTTTCAGAATTCTCTTTCCGGCTGTTGCGAAACAGTTGCAAAAACTTGCGAGCGTTCATTTCAAAGCGCTCCAGTAACGCTTTCTTCAACACATCGTAGTCGTCTTGTTGGCTACTTTCCAGCTTAGAATAAACATCATAAGCAGAACCTTTTAGGGCCTGGGAAAGTTTCATATTCCAACGCGACCTCTCTAACCCGTACAGAGTTGCAATTTTCTCAAATTTTTCTAACCATGTGTCAATCTTCTCATTTGGACAAGGAAAAGATTCAAGAGTGAAAGACATAGCATTTAGTTGAAGAGATTGAGTGTTAGCAGGGTCAGTTAAGGAAGAATGAGGAGAAGACTCTCCATTGCTGGAGGTAGAGGCAGCACCACGGCTTTGGAACTCTAGAGTCTTAAGCGCCAGCTCATGCTGTCTCTGTTTCTCTTTTTCCTCAAGCTGTCTCTCCTCCCTCTCCTTCTCCTGCTGTCTCTCCTCCCTCTCCTTCTCGTGCTGTCTCTCCTTCTCACGTTCCTCCTGCTGCATCCTGCGGATTTCCATTTCCTCATCCATCTTCTTCTGCTGTAAATCTGCGGCTGCTTTTTCCTTAGCTTCCGCTGCTTTCCACTCCGCATCGTATCTCTCAAGTTCGTCTCTGACAAATGCTTTCGCTTCTTCTCCTTCCAGTCCCTCCTCTCTCGCTTCGTCCCTGAGAAGTTGTCTAAGCTTTGCCCTCTCGGCCATATTAGGTCAATGACTGAGACTAGTGGAGAAAGAAAATAGGAAAAAGAATAACCTGGTTCCTACCACTTACGAGAAAAAAATTCCAAAAATCAAAAGATGATATCCTTAACCCTGGGATACCTCCTCCAAAATAAAATCTAACTATCGCTGCTATTATCGGCAATAAAGCACTCAATGCAAAACACGACTACGCCAAATAAATGGTAGTTAAGATTACAACTGAAAATTAAGTTGCTACAGTGGAAAAGCAAAATAATATTGCAAAAATTAAAGAGAAAAATAATCCCTTAATTTTTAAAAATCCACTATAAGTTCGCCCCTGAAGTCAGATCGGGTAAGGGAGGGAATTAATCTGGACAAAAAAGTCCGAAACACACTCCTTAACTTAGTTCAAACGCCGTTCTGCCTCAGTACCCAGTGAATGTTATACACTCACCACTTTACCAGCATTTAGTATTACATTCAGCAGTTAACATATATCCCGACAAAATCAACCTGTAACCAAAATGTATATTATTCAAAGATGCTGTGGAAAAAAAAACTTATTAGTTTGTGTGGTCAGCACGCCCGTAAACAGATCGCTAGTCTAGGGGGTAATTATTTAAAGATATAACAACTCACAAGACATTACACTCTTACTCTATATCAGAATACAGAATCTTAAGTTCAAAATCCAGATAGACGAGTCCACGTTTGTCGTACTCGTCTTCCTATTCTAAGTTCAAAGACCGGAAACGAGCCCTCATTTGTCGTAGATTTCCGATAGGAGAATTAAGACTAGGTTTGGTCCCTTCTGAATAGGTTTGAATGGGTGATAGACTCAGTGAGAGTTAGTGAAAGGTAATAGAATTTCCACACACGTGAGATGATAGATTTGATATAGTGGCTGTCTCTGAAAGCGAAAAGAATTCTTCTCTCTCTCACCTATCTTCTACAACAGTTGTTACAGCGTCAGACAGACTACACCAATATACATATTACGTATATTTCTATCACTCACAGGCACGCACATACACGTGACGACAGGTAAACACACAGACGTGGGAAAACTATAACAATGATATATATATTATCTAGAACGAGCTGACCAAACACGATTATTAAGTTCAAGAGCGATTTTATTATCAGGAAAAATCGGCTCACAACATCAAAGAAAGTACATCAAGGAAAATACATATACACATAGTCATAAAAAATCAAGGAAATGTTGCAAGGATGATAGCCCCGTTATAGTGTTAACTCTAGGTTTAGCCCGGCCCCGTTAAGAGAACAGATGATGGCGCCCGAGTCACATATACATAGGGTTTGAGTCTAAGAGTTTTTCTTTGTTTTATCTCGTAATTATATGCACAGAGTTTGAAAAAAATCTGATTTAACCTAAGACAAAAACACCAGAACTCTAGCCTTAGCAACAAATTATGCAGATTGAAAAGAAAATAAGGACAGCAACAGGGTGTCAAAGATATAATAGTGAAAATATCACTCAGACCAGCGTACACTCATTCATTCCGCCATGGCTTCTCATTCATGTACTCACGACTTTGCTCGCTGCCTCTTGGAACACATTGATTTTAGATCTTCACACAGACTCAAAAAAAATGCAATCTTCTGCCAAGAAGTCCCCAGTTCCAAAAGACGTATTTAACTTGGAGTCTCCGGGAACGACTACTTGGGTGTGCAAATTTGTTCAAATGTCTGATTAAGTCACCTAACAATTATTCCAGGCGCGGGAGTTAGCAGAGCACAGTGTCAATAGCGTAGGTTTCTAAAAAATGATGAATGTCAGGTCGGTGCCTTCCCTCAGTATAGGATTCACTTTAGTCACACCACAGATTTGTCCACAAGATATAATCTAGTCGGGAAATGATTGTTAATATTCACGCCACCAGGCAGCAAATTATATAGAGTTTCTAGAAAAAATTAAGTGCTGGCTCCAAGGTCCAGTATTTATCATTACAGTCTTTGAAAACCCGTTATAGGGATATTAGTATTACTGTCTAACTTGCACCGTCAGATCAGTGTTACTTGAGAAAACCCACGTGGTTCAAAATAAGGACTGTCTATTTCTTCACAAGTATGGAAACTACTACTAGGTGCTGGTAAAGTTAGGGTCACCCCCAAAACTTTCACTGTGTGGAGGAAAAATAACACATATAATATAATAAACAGAATCTGTACTGGTTAAAACTTACATTTAAACTTGCAAGCAGAGAGCTTTGCTTATCATTTAAACTTCCCGTGACGTAAGTTATATTTAAAAATCAGCAATCCTCATAAATTAAGAACACGTGCGTATTCCGTCACCATTCATGAGGCTGGATTCTAGAGTTTATACGTTAGTTTAGAAAAATACACTCGACTGAGTATTAGCAGTTAAATTAAATTTATAAATAGCTACAATTGCCGTTATAAGCTAGAAATTTTTAATTTTATTCTGCTTTCCACTGAATGCTTCCCTAGAAAATATAATAGCCTACCACTTTATTTCTCTTCTGCGCTAAAGAAATAGATTAAAATGAATTGAGCGATTTAACACTTTAACACTCACAAAATCTATATATCTATCATATTAATTACCTCAACCACAGAATTACAGGTAGTCGCACAACTTAAGAATAAAAAATGCTGAAAATATTTCTGGAAGTCTAGAAGTTCGACAAATTGCCGAAACAAACTGAGATCTTCGCTAACAGCTATTCTGTTTTCGAGCGACCTATCTACTGTGGAGTCTATGAGCGAGAATGAAATTAAAGTTTCAAACTTGGCCAATATCTTAAAATCAGACAAAGGGCCCAAACTATTTCGCCACGCGAAATTATCTCCCCTACTCCCAACATTTACGTCCGCTTAACGCGTGTCGTAACTGTCACCTACTGACCACGATGTACGCGTGTCAGTTTCAAATCCCAGACAGCCTGACTCCATTGCGGGGCAGTTTTCACACTACAGCTGACCATGGCCCAAGTGAGCGCCGTGTCAGTTTGGGATTTTCGAGACAAATGTCTGGATACTGACCGGTGCAGATGTAAAGTATCACACCTCACCGGGACTT
The DNA here is from genome assembly GCA_024509875.1 of Oreohelix idahoensis. Taxonomy (NCBI): domain Eukaryota; kingdom Metazoa; phylum Mollusca; class Gastropoda; order Stylommatophora; family Oreohelicidae; genus Oreohelix; species Oreohelix idahoensis. The sequence goes on from JAMPIV010017108.1 coordinate 54,478, forward strand.
ATGCCGAGAAGAAGCTCGCGCGCTCGGTGAGAATGTAGACGATTTGCTACGTCCTGTGTTCAGCGAACCGACTTATCACGCCTTCTGACGCCCTGCAGCCCTGACATCTACGTAATATCGTCCTAGCGCGATTCTCAGTTTTAGAGAAAGGAAAACAGGTAAAGTTTGCGAATATATGAAAATAATATTCGCAAAACGAATGGATGAAAAATATACAGGAAAAATGAAATACAGAGATAATAAAAGAGAGAATTTGGGTGAACGAATAGGAAGAAGTTGTAGGAAATTAAATGAATATAAACCCTACGTGACAACGCCAAACACGTAATGTGTAGACTCAGACTTCTGTTGGACTGAAGACACACAAACTAACTTCGTAAGTTTCACATCTAGTATCAATGGTTGACTTTCTCTCATAATAATCATCACTACTGATTTCTCTGTTCTTAATTTTCTGGCAATGATTATGGATGAATTGAGGCGATGATCTAACAATCTAGATGAAGGTGAAGTATGAACTGTGAACTTTCTCCTATCATATTAGAGGAAAATCATTGATTTAATTAATCATTTACGAGAAGGATTAATTGGAAACTGTCTTCCTGTACATTTAGCTATGATGATAAGTGCAAAAGTATATCTTAACTAAAGACTTAGGAAAATTATAAATAGTTTTTAAAAAAATTTACTAACCTCCTTTTCCCTGCGCAAACTCCGTAAGAACACTATAAACACCACATATATGAATTAATTATCCACTCCGGATTGAACATGTTCACTCAGGCTAAACTCTTGGAAAATTCTCTGATCCACAATGTTGGAAAACTTTGTAATCATTTCATCGCGTCGTCTGATTATATCTCTGGGTGCTAATATGTTTCGACACTGGATGTGTGACGTATAACCCCCGCCTACAAACCAATCGCTAGGCCTCCATATTGTGGCTTAGACCTTGGCTTTCTCTTGTCCCCTGTCAGTGCACGTCACTAGCTAAAAGAGGGTGGGCTTTTCGCAACACACTTTTTCATCCGCGTTGCCTGTTAGTTTTGCACGACAAACAGGTGTTAATGATTGGCTGGCTAATGCAAAAAAAATCCCCTGCCACAAAGCTTTGCTGTCCTTTGTCGCTTTGCGTGTCATGCGTACTATGGTGGGGCTCATTGTTCCTTATCTTGCTCTGTACTCGACATCTAAGAAGCTTGGTAATCAGTATGCAGGCTTCCTAGTCTTTGTTGTCCCTCAGCCGCGCCGCGGGTCATTGTTTCCAATGCGGCATGACTCGGGTTTGTTTAAACAGGGTATTAGGTATCAAAAATCTTCTCTCTATTGCGAAGCCTGGTGCTTCCCAAAGTTAACAATACTCAACATGGCACGTCTCGTGATGTTTACCCGGATGGATTACATATCAAAAGAATTCGTACAATAGCCATGTGGGTTTCCCAAGATAACAATGAAGCCAGGTGTGTTCCGCAAGGTGGGAATATGAATCAAAGGAGTATGAAGTTGGATACAAGTCGTGATTAATAAAGATTACTTTAACCACGAGGAAAGAGCAAAATGTGGGAGAAATTAAAATGCGAAAGATGTTGGAAAAGATAGAGAGATCAAGATAGACCTGCTATACGACATAAGGGCTACAAGAAAAATAGACACTGCCTAATTAAACCTGATATGAAAATGAACATGTATACATAAAGCGATAATTAAACATTTGTTTGGCATTTGCTACAATTGTCTGCAACACCTCTCTTTCAACTATCCACCATGTACATGGATCTTTTGGTTATAACAAGACGTCGAAATTCTTCTTCTTCTTTGATCCATAGCCGCTAACCGTCGAAGCAGTCAGTGGCCATCACGCCTGTTTGTGTCGTGTAGGGCAGCAACAAATTAACTCCACTTTGTTCGGTCGGCGGCCATCCTTCATACAGTGCCCCAACTCTGGTTCATTCTTTGCATCTTGGCCTCCACAGTTCTCCCCCAAGTTGCTTTTGGTTGGTCTCTCTTTTGCTTTCCTTCGTGGGCCCAAAGCATTGCGGTTCTTGTAATGGTATTAGGGTCCCTTCTGAGGACGTGGCCAACCCAACTCCAGCGTCTGCCAGCAATGATGGTGTGCATGTCCTCCTTTTTACACCGAATAAGTAATTCTTGGTTTCTGATGGTATTCGGCCAAAAGATTCGGAGAATTTTCCTTAGGCAGACTGTGTGGAAGGAGGAGAGTTTCGACATTTCCTTCTCTGTTATTCTCCAGCATTCCGCACCATAGAGAAGCACAAAAAGTATACAGCTCTCATAGTCTTAATTTGGTGTTTGTGATGTACTGGGAAGGCTTCCAAATGTTGCTGAGACTAGCAAAGGCTATTCTCGCTTTATTCATTCTGTTGTTAATGTCCTTGCTTGTTCTGCCATCAGGTGTTAATATGCATCCTAGGTAAGTAAATGTGTCTGTCTGTTCTAACTTCTGGTTCTTTATTGTTATTGGGTCAGGATTGCCCACATTGAGTGTCATGACCTCTGTCTTCTTCAGATTGGTTCAGACCAACCTGCTGGCTACACTTATTCAGTCTATCGGTTTTTTCTTGGATGTGTATGTGCGAGTAGTGCAATGTCATCTGCATATTCCAGGTCTTCCAGTTTAGAAAACGTTGTCCATCTAATTCCTCTTAGACTGCCATCTGTTGTCTGGAGCATCACCGAATCTATGGCTGGCAAAAATAATGTTGTTGATAATGGACATCCCTGTCGTACTCCTGTTTTCACTTCGAAAGTTAGATTACTCAATCCAACACTGCTTGTAAAGTTAGAATAGAGGCTTTTTATGATGGAAACAATGCAGCTGAGAATTCCATAAGCCCTCAGTATTTTCCATAGGCTGTCCTTGTGTATGCTGTCAAAAGCGTTTTCAAAATCAACAAAGTGAATGTATAGTTCTCTGCCATTCTAAACACTGCTCTATAATGTTCCTGAGGGTGAATATATGATCTGCACATCTTCTGTTCTTTCTAAAATCCGCATGTTCTTTCCTCAGTTTATGATCAACTGCTCTTGAAATTCTCTGGATGATTATCCTGCCTAGTATTTTACTGGGAACTGAGAGGAGAGCAATTCCTCTCCAGTCGTTGCAGTCTGCAAGTCGCCCTTCTTGGGCAATTTGACAATATTCCTCAACTCTGTTGGTGTTGTCTCAGTTTCCCAGACTTGAGCAAATAGTGGTTTTAATAATTCTGCTGCTAGTTCAGGGTCTGCCTCGAATAACTCAGCATTTAGATTGTCGTGACCAGGCGCTTGTCCATTTTTTTAACCCTGTGATAGCCGTGATGATTTCTTCTCTTCGTGAATGTCTGTATTTACGTCTAGGCCACATTCAGCCTCGGGAACATTCAACTGAGTCTCTGGTAGTTCCTTATTCAAGATTTCTCTGAAGTGCTCTGCCCATCTTGTTTCCTGCCCCTGTGCTGTGGTGATGAGTTTTCCCTGCTTGTCTCTTACTAACGTTATATTGTTTGCACCTCGTTTTCCACTGATAGTTTTAGTTATTTTATAAACTGTGCTTTGTTCATTTCTCAGTGCTGCCTCTTCTGTCTGTCTTGCAAGGTCATACAGAAATGTCCTTTTGTTAGCACGGGTTTGACGTTTTACTTCCTTGTCCAGCTGACTGTACTGTTCACTATTGTCACAGAGAGTTTATTGATCTTAAATTGCCTATATCCTCTTCTTTTTCTTTCACCCGTATCCTCTATATTTTATTATCGCTCTTTTATCCTTTTCCTGTGTTTTTCGCATTCGTACGTTTGCGACTATAAACATTACTATTTTCCCATTCTCAACTTTACCGTTTTCTTTCTCATACTGGTAAACGCATTTATGACATAACGTGTCAGAGAGAGAGCGTTAAAATGCATTCTATTGCATTAGGTGTCAGTGGACGAAACTGTGAATATATTCGTCTGGCCAGACATAGGAGCAGACAGATGTCTACAGCATTCCCTGCACCAGACGAAATACACTGTGAATATTCGCTTTCGCCACACCTATAGGCGACAAAGTTGTCTGCATTTTCACCTGCCACAACGAGTTGCATCGGCTGAGCGCTTAGGTGAGGCGCGATAGCCGACATCTCCTCGGCGCAGTTTGAGACATTTGTCTGGAAATCCCAGCTGACAAGGCACTCACTGTTGGCCTGGTCAGCGTGAGGTGTGAAAACGCACGAGTGTCAATTCATGGTAGTCTTCTAGTTGATGTAAGGTGTTTTAGACGGAAAGGGGAGATTATTTCGTTTGGCGAAATAAAGTTGGGACCCTTTGTCTGGTAATAGATATAACCAGAATGTTAAACTTTATTTTCATTCAGTCCTCAAAATTGTAGGGAGCCGCGCTAGCGTAGTGGTTACCACACCGCTCTGGCGACCGGGTGATGCAGGATCAAACCCGGGCGACGGCATTTGAGGATTTTTCGTCGACCGGGATTTGGACTGGATTAACTCGAGACTTGGCGAGCACATCTGAAGGAGTGTTGTCGACCAGGGATTGGTGGCTCCTGAGCCGACCCAGCTCTAATGGGTACCTCCGAAATCGGCGAGTATTTGCCTGAATGGCGAGGGACACCTGTCTCTGTACAAGAAAAAGGGATACTCACGTAAAATCAATGTCAGGTTAGACATTAATAATAACCTGAGATTTCGCCTCGAGTATTAGCGGGCGTACGAAGAAAAAAAAAAAAAAAAAAAAAACCAGAATGTTAAACTTTATTTTCATTCAGTCCTCAAAATTCGCAGTAGACAGGTTGTTCGTGAATAGAATAAGCTGTATAGCGAAGCCCTAGTTTGTTCGGAAATTTACCGAACTCTAGACTTCAAATAAATATATCAGCGTATAATTCTAAAGTGTGCGATTACCTGTAGCTCTGTGTGTTGAGGTATATATAATAATTATCTAATATTTTGTGAAGTTTTTAAAGTGATAATCGCTTATTTCATATTTCACTAGTTAGATTTGGTGCAGAGTGCTTAATTATATAGTCTGTATTATTTTCTAGTGACGTGTTTCAGTGGAAAGCAGAATAAATTATAATTTCTAGCTTAAACAACAATGTAGCTATAATGAATTTAATTTAACTGCTAAATAATCAGACGGGAACAATTTTTCTAAACTAACTTATAAATGCTAGATGCCTCATGAGTGTTGACGGAATACGTATGTATTCCTAATTCATGAGGATTGATGATTTTTAAATATATAACTTATTGCACGGGAAGTTTTAAATGATAAGTCAAGCTGTACGCTTGCATTTTAAAAAAATAAGTTATATTGAGTACATAATATGAAACATATTTCATATGTGTTTTTTCCTTTATTCGGTGAATACTGGGGTAACCCAAACTTTGCCGGCGTTTTGTACAGAGACATACCTAATAAATGCTTATACTGGGCCTTTGAGCCAGTGCGTATTTCTACACTAACTCTAATGTACATGCTGCCTTGTGGCGAGAAAAATTACAGAAAAATCTAAAACATTAACTTTCCGACATTGTTGACAAGTTTGTGGTGAACCAAGATTATCTGTTGAGAGAAGTTGTCCACCGGTCATCTTCCTAATTAAGGGAAACCTCGTGTACTGACATTGTGTGCTCGTTTAAGCCTAATTCTTACCTCGTGAGTCAAGTGACACTAACTTTAGTCTGAAATAACTATCGCATGAAGCAGACGCTCCCCGAATCCATTTTTATGAAACCAACAAACAAATCTGCAGAGCTGGGATCCGCTTCATTAAACGACAGTAACAGATAAAAAAGGTGTGTGAGTGTCCCAAAGTTTGCGCCAGACGGCGAAAAACAGCACGATTGTAAGTATATCAGGGCCCTGATGAAAGAACCGAGTGAAAGTAGACTGAAGGATGTTCTTTGTTGAGTCACCCACGTTGTAACTTCCTTTATGCAAGTTATTGCTAACAACATTTACCCTAAGAATAAAGCAGAGTATCAAGTCTGTCCATACCTTAAAAGGGGGAAACAATAGACTCAATCATATGCATCTGTAACTCCTTGGGGTTATCACTTTCTTCTAACGGGACTGTGAGCTATATATATATATCCAGGGGAGGACCATACAAACGGGTCTATCACTATTGTAGCATTCCTTGATTTTTATGACTATGGGTATGCTTTTGATGTATTTTATATGTTGTGATGTAAGTTTACTATGATAATTAAACTATACCTACATTTATTTCAGTGTTCGTTCCCATAATATATATATAATCCTTGTTATAGTTTTCCCACGTCTGTGTGTCTAACCGTCGTCAATTGTATGTGCGTGCACGTGAGTGGATAGATATATATTAATATGTATATTTTTTATAGACTGTCTGACTCCTCTGGATCTGTTGTAGAAGATAGGCGGAAAGAGAGAGAGAGAGATTCTCGATTTTCCGGGACAGCCTCTATAAATTTCTACCATCTCACTCGTGGAACTCTATTTCTATTATCACATCTCACTGTGGCTATCACTCATTCTAACCTATTCAGAAGGGACCAACCCAAGTCTTAATTTCCCTATCAAAAATCTACGACAGAATGGTGGCTCGTTTGTCCGGGAATTGAACTCTAGTCCTGAGCAAATACGAATATCAGCTCGTTTGCAGGATTAATTTTCTTTATTCTGATATAGAGTAAGAGTGTGATGTCTCGTGGAGTTTTGTTATATTTTGTAAAATAATTTATCCCCTAGACATAACGATCTTTTTATGGGTGTGCTGACCACACAACTAATAATTGTTTTTCCAAAGCATTATTGAGTCATATACATTTGAGTTACAGGTTGATTTTGTCGGAATATATGTTAACTGATGATTTTGTAATACTAAACGCTGGTAAAGTTTGTGAGTGTATAACATTCACAAGGGGTTTTGAAGAAGTAAGTGTTTGAGCAAAGCTAAGGAGTGCGTTCAGACAATTACGTCCTGTAAATTGCCTCCCTTACCCTAACTGTCTTCATGGGTAAACCTGATAGTAGATTAAAAATTAAGGGGATTTTTTTCTCTCTTTAAATTTTTGCAATAATTATTTTGTTTCCACTGTAGAAACTTATTTTTCAGGGAGTAATCTTAACTATCATTTATTTGGCGTAGTCGTCTGTATTAGGTGCTTTATTGCCGATTAATAGCCGCGATAGTTAGAAACTATAGTATAGGAGGAGGTATCCCAGGTTAGAGTATATTCATCTTTTCTTTGGTATTTTCTCGTAAGTGGTAGGAACCAGTGTATTCTTTTCTTATCTCTTTCTCGTCTAAAGTCTCCGCCACTGATTTACTATGGCAGAAAGGGTGAAGCTTAGGCAACTCCTCAGGGACGAGGCAAGAGAAGAAGGTTTGGAAGGAGAAGAAGCGAAAGCTTTTGTCAGAGACGAACTTGAGAGATATGACGCGGAGAGGAAAGCAGCGGAAGCTAAAGAGGAAAAAGAAGAAGCTAGGAGGAAGGAAGAAGCAGACCGTCTATTACAGCAGAAGAAGATTGAGGAAGAAATGGAAATTCGTAGGGCGAACGAACGAGAGAAGGAGAGACAGCATGAGGAAAGAGAGAAAGAGAGACAGCATGAGTTGGCTCTTAAAACTCTAGAATTCCAAAGTCGTGGTGCTGCCTCTACCTCCAGCAATGGAGAGTCTTCTCCTCATTCTTCCTTAACTGATCCTTCTAGCACTCAATCTACTCACCTCACTGCTATGTCTTTTGCGCTAGAATCTTTCCCTTGTCCAAATGAGAAGATTGACACGTATGTAGAAAAATTTGAGAAAATTGCAACTCTGTACGGTTTAGAGAGGTCGCGTTGGAATATGAAGCTTTCTCAGGCGTTGAAAAGCAGTGCGTATGATGTTTACGCCAAACTGGAAAGCAGCCAACAAGACAACTATGATGTGTTGAAGAAAGCGTTACTGAAGCGCTTCGAAATGATTGCTCGAAAATTTTTGCAACTGTTTCGCAACAGCAGGAAGGAGAGCTCTAAAACTTTCCAGCAGTTTTCATCTCGTTTAAAGGGATACTTGACAAAGTGCCTTAAGCTTTCACAGCTCCCCTCTACCTATGAAGGTCTTGAGAAATTTGTTTTAACCGAACAAATAAAGAACACTTTGTCTGCAGAGACCCGGAGATTTTTAGCTGAGCAGGGTGCAGAAAAGCTTGAAGAATCTTAGAAAAGTCTGAGCGATATCACAATGCGCTGGCGGAACTACCGGCCACAAAACGGAAACGGACAGAAGAGCAGTTTCGAAAGAATAATCTAGACCAATCTTCTCATGCCTCAAATCAGAATAACCACAGAGAAACTGGACCTCAAAACCCCCCTCCTGAAAAATCCAAGTTCTACAAAAACAAGTACCCCAACCACAGTAAATAGTCTGATCAACCCGACCGCCCTTCATGGCAGCGCGGCCAGAAAGGACAAGGTGGCAAAGGAAGAACGCCTGAGCACGGGACTAATGATCAGATTGAGCACACCGAGCCTAAACGCATCGGATGCTTACTAACAGTCTCGCAAGGCGGAGTTATTGACAGTGATTCCCAACCTGTTGGGGATACACCCTCAACGCGAGGTACTGTTATATTGAACGGTTCTCAAACTTCTTGATTATTTGACACGGGGCTTTCTTATGATTGCATTGTTGCCAGAAACCTGATCAAACCCGGTCAAGAGACAGCAGAGACCGTCCAATTTTGTGGAGTTCTTAAGAGTGAGGCACCTAAAGCTCTTCCCATCGCACTAGTGGAGATCCACTCTGATTTTGTCAGAGGCGAGATCAAAGCGGCTGTTATGGATGAGCCCATCAACCCTGTCATACTTGGCGGTAGATACGTGTCTATTGGGAAACCGGAAGAGCCGATTGTGGCAGCAGTAACTACAAGAGGGCAAACCAAGAAGGAACGGGAGCCTGCGCCTAATTTGTTACCTATGGAACTTAAAGAAGCGCAACAAAAGGACCCTACTTTGGCACCCTGCTTTAGGAAACTGCCCATGGCTAAGGAACCCAGACAACACGGGGACATTTTTTCTAAGGATGGCGTACTTTATCGCAGAACGGGCAAGCCTGACCAAGGTTACAACCCGCTCCTAGTACCGAAACAGTACAGAACCCAAATCCTAGAAATGGGGCACTCTCTTCCCTTTAGCGGACATATGGGACAGAACGCCACAAACCAACGGATAACCACTCATTATTGGTGGCCAGGAGTAAATACTGATATTATCAGATATGTCAAATCCTGTGCCCAGTGCCAACGTGTACCACCCAAGCAACGGACACCCCCAGTCTCGTTGGGTGAAATGCCAATAGTGGGAACACCATTCGAACGGGTTGTGATCGACATTTTAGGACCCTTAGAAAGGACTAAAAGAAGGAACAGGTTTATCCTGACCTTAGTCGATACATGCACTTTATGGGCAGAAGCTATCCCGCTAACATGCGCAGATGCCAAGCAATTCGCAGAAGCCCTCGTGCAGATTTTCACTCGGTTAGGATTCCCTCAGCAAATGTTGACGGATAACGGATCCCCATACCGAAATCTGTTGATGGATGAGATCGTGAAGATCTTGAGGTCCCAACACATCTACACAAAGCCATATACTCCGGCCAGAAATGGGCTAGTAGAACGTGTTAACGGAAACCTCAACATGATGTTATGTAGACTGGCACAAGTGAAACCTGAAGATTGGGATTGTTGCATTCCGGCAGCTTTATTTGGCTACAGAGAATCTCCTCATACTTCCACAGGATTTCCGCCAGCTACGCTTTTATTCGGCAGGCCCATTAAGGGCCCGCTTGAAGCCTTACTTTGGTCGCTGACAGACCAGAAGGCTGATGAGACAGTCGTCTCAGCAATTAAATACGTATCGGAGTTAAAGGAAAGGTTGAAACTAGGATGGGACCTAGCAACGACTAACTTTAAGCGAGCACGCACAAAGCACGCTAACCGATACAGGAAAGTCGCGAAAAAAAGAAAACTGGAAGCAGGAGAGAAAGTGTTGGTGTTACTCCCTACCGGAAACAACCAACTGAAGATCGGATGGCAAGGGCCGTTTACCGTCCTGAAAAAGTTATCTAAGGCTAACTACCAGATCTCTATTCAAGGAAAGGAGAAAGTTTTCCATTTAAATCTGCTAAAGAGATACTTGGAAAGACCGGTGCCAACCTCCGACCATCTCCTGACGATCGCCAAAACTGACGAAAATGACGATAGTGGCAGGGACATTCCACTGCACACACACGAAATCTTTCAAAAATGTCAAAAGCGGCAACGCTCTTTCAAGCGCGCATGGGAGACATTCCAGAGGAAGGAAACTTTGGGAGTAGACTTGAGTACGAATTGGAGAGAGATGGAGGGGGGAGATGAGAGGTAAGAAGACAGACACCCTAAAGCTACGGATGTAGGAAATTTAATTCCATAACGTAGACATGGAGTGCTTCCATATCTTAAAGGGGGGACGTTCTGTCACAGAGAGTTTATTGATCTTAAATTGCCTATATCCTCTTCTTTTTCTTTCACCCGTAGCCTCTATATTTTATTATCGCTCTTTTATCCTTTTCCTGTGTTTTTCGCATTCGTACGTTTGCGACTATAAACATTACTATTTTCCCATTCTCAACTTTACCGTTTTCTTTCTCATACTGGTAAACGCATTTATGACATAACGTGTCAGAGAGAGAGCGTTAAAATGCATTCTATTGCATTAGGTGTCAGTGGACGAAACTGTGAATATATTCGTCTGGCCAGACATAGGAGCAGACAGATGTCTACAGCATTCCCTGCACCAGACGAAATACACTGTGAATATTCGCTTTCGCCAGACCTATAGGCGACAAAGTTGTCTGCATTTTCACCTGCCACAACGAGTTGCATCGGCTGAGCGCTTAGGTGAGGCGCGATAGCCGACATCTCCTCGGCGCAGTTTGAGACATTTGTCTGGAAATCCCAGCTGACAAGGCACTCACTGTTGGCCTGGTCAGCGTGAGGTGTGAAAACGCACGAGTGTCAGTTCATGGTAGTTTTCTAGTTGATGTAAGGTGTTTTAGACGGAAAGGGGAGATTATTTCGTTTGGCGAAATAAAGTTGGGACCTCTTTGTCTGGTAATAGATATAACCAGAATGTTAAACTTTATTTTCATTCAGTCCTCAAAATTCGCAGTAGACAGGCTGTTCGTGAATAGAATAAGCTGTATAGCGAAGCCCTAGTTTGTTCGGAAATTTACCGAACTCTAGACTTCAAATAAATATATCAGCGTATAATTCTAAAGTATGCGATTACCTGTAGCTCTGTGTGTTGAGGTATATATTATAATAATTATCTAATATTGTGTGAAGTGTTTAAAGTGATAATCGCTTATTTCATATTTCACTAGTTAGATTTGGTGCAGAGTGCTTAATTATATAGTCTGTATTATTTTCTAGTAACGTGTTTCAGTGGAAAGCAGAATAAATTATAATTTCTAGCTTAAACAACAATGTAGCTATAATGAATTTAATTTAACTGCTAAATAATCAGACGGGAACAATTTTTCTAAACTAACTTATAAATGATAGATGCCTCATGAGTGTTGACGGAATACGTATGTATTCCTAATTCATGAGGATTGATGATTTTTAAATAAATAACTTATTGCACGGGAAGTTTTAAATGATAAGTCAAGCTGTACGCTTGCATTTTAAAAACGTAAGTTATATTGAGTACATAATATGTAACATATTTTATGTTTTTTTTTCTTAATTCAGTGAATACTGGGGTAACCCAAACTTTGCCGGCGTTTTTGTACAGAGACATACCTAATAAATGCTTATACTAGGCCTTTGAGCCAGAGCATATTTCTACACTAACTCTAATGTACATGCTGCGTTGTGGCGAGAAAAATTACAGAAAAATCTAAAACATTAACTTTCCAACATTGTTGACAAGTGTGTGGTTAACCAAGATTATCTGTTGAGAGAAGTTGTCCACCTTTCATCTTCCTAATTAAGGGAAACCTCGTGTTCTGACATTGTGTGCTCGTTTAAGCCTAATTTTTACCTCGTGAGTCAAGTGACACTAACTTTAGTCTGAAATAACTATCGCATGAAGCAGACGCTCCCCGAATCCATTTTGATGAAACCAACAAACAAATAATCAGAGCTGGGATCCGCTTCATTAAACGACAGTAACAGATAAAAAGGTGTGTGAGTGTCCCAAAGTTTGCGCCAGACGGCGAAAAACAGCACGATTGTAAGTATGTCAGGGCCCTGATGAAAGAACCGAGTGAAAGTAGACTGAAGGATGTTCTTTGTTGAGTCACCCACGTTGTAACTTCCTTTATGCAAGTTATTGCTAACAACATTTACCCTTAGAATAAAGCAGAGTATCAAGTCTGTCCATACCTTAAAAGGGGGAAACCATAGACTCAATCATATGCATCTGTAACTCCTTGGGGTTATCACTTTGTTCTAACGAACGAACGAACGAACGAACTTTATTTTCGGAGGGTTGAGAATTGGGCGCGCAGGCCCGTGTAACATTCTGCCCTTTCACTCTCATTAATCTTGCATACTATATCCTTTTATTCCCACGTATTACTTTAAGCATTAATTTAAAGGCATGCAACATTATAAAGTTAACATAACAGCATTCATTTACAGTATACAATCATAATAAAACGGGACTGTGAGCTATATATATATATCCAGGGGAGGACCATACAAACGGGTCTATCACTATTGTAGCATTCCTTGATTTTTATGACTATTGTTATGCTTTTGATGTATTTTATATGTTGTGATGTAAGTTTACTATGATAATTAAACTATACCTACATTTATTTCAGTGTGGTGGTCAGTTCGTTCCCATAATATATATATATATAATCCTTGTTATAGTTTTCCCACGTCTGTGTGTCTAACCGTCGTCAATTGTATGTGCGTGCACGTGAGTGGATAGATATATATTAATATATATTTTTTTTTATAGACTGTCTGACTCCTCTGGATCTGTTGTAGAAGATAGGCGGAAAGAGAGAGAGAGAGATTCTCGATTTTCCAGGACAGCCTCTATAAATTTCTACCATCTCACTCGTGGAACTCTATTTCTATTACCACATCTCACTGTGGCTATTGTGGTGAAGTGGAAAGTTATAAATACTTATAGGGAACTTAGTGTACTGACTGAGATCAGCTGTGAAGGTATCTATATCTATTAAGAGTAGTGTATTATAGATAACCTTACTTGCTACCACATATCTATATATCTCAGTCAGAATTATTCTGGAATAGTGTGATGCTACGTTATGTGTCTAGGGTATGAGTATGGTGAAGTGTAAGTCACAACAACAGACAGATAAACAATTTAATTTAATCCACTACTCTTGACAACACTGTGACACTCACATACATATAACACTCTACAAAGATATCTTAAAAGAGTCACTGATAAACTTTCGAATAACAATATGTATTCATTACTGGCATGAATGAATATGTGTCCTGATTCAACTACAAGGGAACCAGGAATCACAATCAATTTAAATTACAAGTTATGTACAGAATGTATTTAATATGAATATTGTAGTGACATATATTAGTACAAATGTTCTATGTGTGTCAGTTGTGTAGTAGTGAAATGAGGTAATACTGGTTTTGTTTTGTTCAAGCTCTGTTGGTATTTGTCATCATGACTTCAATAGTTTGTCTTTAGGGACTATTATTGGAGATGTTCACAGTTCCTGATTTTAAGACAAGTAAATTCCCCTCTGAATAGTATTTTTATAAAGTTATTTCAAGATGAGGGGACATAATGTTGAGCTCAGCTGGCCAACTCTGCTTATCTTGAGTGATGGCGGCAGGAAAGGACTCCTCTGCTCGAATTCTCCTCTGGGCTCAGGAGACACCTCACTGATAGCTAAAAAAGACCAAGGAGTATGCTGTCCGACTCTGGATTCAGCAAATCTCTGACCAGATGCTGCTCAGTACCATCAAGACCACTGTCCCTGAAATCAAGAAGGATGTACCTTCTACTTCATAACTAATTTATATTCTCTTTTACACTGATCACAATACAGCACAAACATTGCGTTCAGAGCGTTAGGCCAACAGTCAGCTTCATTTGAAATACTTTATACCAGCATTACCCTTCTTAATGGTTACTACGCCTCTGCACTTCCAGCATTATTTCTTTCTAGTCAATCATCCAGGTGTCAGTGTACTGTTTGGCCATTCCATGCCGTTTTACTTCTCTCCGACACCCTCTGTTCAGGCTGGAGCATTTTAGGCTTTACCTCACGTTTGCCACTGAACTACACATATATATATACAGGCATAAATCAACAATTCACATTCAATTTTCATTAAAAGATATTAAATGGTTCAAGCTTACCACAATTCATACGAATAAATACAGATACGTTGATTAGCAATGAATTCTGGCACAAACTGGCACAAACTTCCATCTGCTTATCTTCCAGGCTTTTATTGAGCCAAATATAAGCTGGCTTCAACGCACTGATGCTTTATCAAGTGTATTTAAACAAGTGGTTTCGAACTAACGCTCCCAAGTGTGTATATCAGCGAGACTGGCCAATGAGCCACGTTTCGACAAGTGTTTGAAAAAATGTTATCTTTTCCCGTCTCCCCTAACAACCAAGATAGTATTTATAGCCCGACCAATCGTGGTTAGGCTTTCATTTGTTGCGCTCCAATCAATTTGAAGTTTACATGGTAGGCTATTTCTGTAACGTAAATTTTTTTCAAACACGTTAAAAAAAAAATCTTATGAGCAGAAATGATTTTATGCTGTCAGGCACCCCCAATATTTTTATTTTGGGTATAATTTATTAATTCCTGGACTATTTGCGTAACGTTTTACATATTATTTGTCAGCAAGCCCTAAGGAACCCAAAAATACTAATTTAAAGGAGCTACGTGGCTGCGTTCAAAATATGTATTTTCTACCTCCTGTTTCGAAGATATGCTGTCTGGGTACTGTTATGTGTTCAAACGTAAACCCATCTAATGTTGTCTTTTCTAATAAGAGTTTGTTATGATTTATAAACCTAACTCTGGGAAAGGGTAGTGTATTTTATCACTGTCCGTCTGAAAAAGTTAGTGCTTGTAGACTTACACGCGTGATGCCAGCATTTGTATATCGCGCGTCGCGTGTTGCATGCGTTCCTGATTTTCAGCCCTCCCCTCTCGCTATCCTTTTGTCCATCTGTTCGTTCGTTTTGGTAACGTAATATAATTAATGTTAGGATTAATTTAGGTCATTACGCAGTACGTCTCAATGTTTTTCTTAGAAATGCAGCACACGTTTCATTGAAGAAGGCGGGTAATAATACAGTAAGCTTTTATATCAACGTGAAAGCGTTACAATTTGCAGACGAAGCAGAAAACAAGGAGGATTTCGAGTACATTCTTTGAGACAGCACTGTTATTTTACCATTGCTCTTCTCTTTATTAATTTTATTTGTTAGGCTTCATATTTACCTAATAATTTATATATGTGGATTAGAATATTTCATGACACCTCCCCTCTTAAAACAGACATTATATGTCAGTCCTTTATTCTATATACACATAGAGAAATTTATTATTATTTCTGGGGTTTACGGTGATTCTCATCACACGGATGGCGGCTTAAAAAATCCGCTCCCAGATTGGTTTTTCCAGATATATATTCAATGCTAAAATTATATGGAACCAGAAGCAAAGACCATCGGAGTAACCTAGAGTTCTCATGCTTAGCCTGTGCTAAAAACGATAAAGGTTTGTGGTCAGTTTGCAACTTAAATGCCTTCCCATATAGATAAATATTGAATTTCTTTATTGCCCATATTACTGCAAGACATTCTTTTTCGCTAGTTGAGTAGTTGATTTCAGCTTTATTCAACTTTCTGCTAGCATATGCCACTGGGCTTAATTCCCCATCCAATGCATCTGATTTCTGTAGTAAAGTTGCACCTAACCCAATATTACTTGCATCCGTCCTTACTATGAATTCTTGACTTAAGTCAGGTAATTTCAAAATGGGTTTACTTGTGAGCTTTTCCTTCAATTCTTGGTAAGTCATTTCACATTGTGGTGTCCATGTAATGCGATCTGGAAGTCCTTTACGTGTCAATTCCGTTAAAGGTGCACATATGGAATTAAAGTTTTTGATATACTTCTGGTAGAAACCACATAATGAGACAAAGGATCTCACGTCCTTCTTGGTTTGTGGTCTCGGGGCTTTCTGTAGTTTCTCTAAATTCTTTGGGTCAGGGGTCATGTTTCCCTGATAAACTGTGTGTCCCAAAAATTCCAATTCTTTACATCCAACGCAACATTTGGTTGGTCGGGCTGTTAAATTTGCCTCCCTAAGTCGATCAAACAGCATGTTCAGAGAGTCAATGTGTTCCTCAAATGTTTCTGTTGCTATAAGGATATCATCCATAAAATTTGTTATACAGGGATTATTCAGAGGATCCAATAATTTTCTCATCATTCTAGAGAAGACACTAGGCGCATTCTTCAATCCAAATGGCAATCTATTAAACTCATAGTGTCCTTCTGAGGTACTAAAAGCTAGGTATGGTCTAACCTCAGGCTTTACTGGAATCTGATAGTATCCTTTACTCAGATCCACTTTTGAGAAATATTTAGCTTTATTTAACCTGGCAAACAGCTGATTTGTATCCGGCAATGGATCCACCTGTCCTTCTGTAATAGCATTCAGTCTCCTGTAATCTATACAGAGTCTATGTTCTCCAGAGGGCTTCCTTAAAAGTACAACACCGGAACTATACGAAGACTCACTGTGCGAAATAATTCCTTCCTTCAACAGATA
Organism: Oreohelix idahoensis; assembly: GCA_024509875.1. Lineage (NCBI taxonomy): Eukaryota > Metazoa > Mollusca > Gastropoda > Stylommatophora > Oreohelicidae > Oreohelix > Oreohelix idahoensis. The sequence goes on from JAMPIV010017108.1 coordinate 71,304, forward strand.
GTCTATCTCTTCCTTCAAAGCTTTCTCCTTAGCAAATGGAATCGAATATGGTTTCATACAGACAGGTGTGGAGTCTATTAGTTTCATATCATATTCCAATAGGTTTGTATGCCCTGGTCGGTCTGTTAACACCTCTGCATGATTATTTAGAACCTGTTGCACTCTCTCTTTCTGAGTTTTCGTTAAATGTGTACTGATTTTCACCTGTGCTGCTGTCTCACAGGGGTGTAATGGATATTCAAATGATGAAAGTGGTTCCTTTTTCATCTCCATGGCGATGGACAAGGTCAACAAGTGTGTCTCTTCCTGATGTTCTCTTTCCAAATATTTCTTCAGGAGATTCACATGATAGATTTTTTCTTTCCCCTTCTTATCTATCTTATAATTTGTTCTAGACACCTTCTCTAGAACTGTATATGGACCCTGCCATCCAATTTGTAACTTATTCTGACTCCCAGGCAAAAGAAGCAGTACTTTCTCTCCCACAGCCAAATTTCTGTCTTTCGCCTTCCTGTTATAATAGGCAGCATGTTTCTTCCTGGCTTGTTTCAAATTTTCATTGGCAAGTTTCCAGCCAGTTTTTAACCGAGTGGTCAGCTCATTCACATATTGGTATGAAGATGTAATGTTTTCCTCTGCCTTTTCATCAGTCCACGTTCTTAACAAAGCTACATATGGACCTTTAATTGTGTGGACCTATTTGTCCATGCACCGGTATGGTCTCTTCCACTCGAAGCTTTATAGTGATGATTTTTCCTCCCAGAATTATCATTCACAAAACGACCGCTACCAATTTTTCTTTTGGGGCTTTCTCCCCTCTTAAAATTCTTGATGAGAGATTTCCTCTCTACATCTTCTTCCTCCAGTTTGTTTAAGTCCGATTGAGGGATTTTCGGCTTATCCTGGGGTAAGACATCTTTTTGCACTCTCCGCATAGTGGCCATTGTAAAACAGTTAAGTGAAGCTTGTCCGTGAAAAGGGGCTTCCCATTCCATTTGGTCCACTTTATCAAATCTATTTTTCTTTTTATTGTCAGGCCTGATTTTGCCCCATGGCGTGTCCAGGTCCTGATCCATGTTCCCACTTGTGGGTGTTCCCTCATGTGCTATGCTACACCTTTCTACAAAATTCTCAATGTCCCATCTTGCTTTGGGCCAATAATAATTGTGAGCCACCTTTTGAATGATGGTACCTATTTTTCTCATGGTCCCCATCTGGTTTCACATGTAGGCTCCTTATTAATTCTGTCCTGTATCTTTTTGGAAGAACCAGCTGTCCGTGACCATGGGATCTAGTTCCGGCCTTCCTATACATCAACTTGTTTTTCATGTAAAAATCTCCCTTGCCTGGAGTTGTATGACAAGTTGACAATTTTCTGAAACAAGGCTTGAGTGTTTTATCCCCAGCCTGTGCCTTCCTCATCTCTTCTGGAGTGGTATCTAACATAATATCCTCCTCCTGTCTTGAGGTCGACCTGACCTGAAGGGTTGCCATATACACAGGTTTCCTTCTGCAACGGTCAGTGTCATGATTGTCCATCTGACAATTTTTACACCACCTTTTTCCTTGGTTGAAAGATTTTCTTTCATCATATTTCCTTTCATCGAATTGTGGGACTTTATTTTTATTTTCATACCGTGGCCTATCAAATTGGTGCTTACCTTTATTTTGATCCCTAGGATCAAATTTATTAAAGTTCTGTGGTGCCCTAAAGTTATCCACCTGTTTCTTTTTATTACCTGTTACCTCTGCTTGAGCTGCTTGATACCTTTCAGCAACATTTAGCAACTCACCCAGCCTCTCTGCACCTTGTTCCATGAGAAACTTTCTCAGGTCTGGAGCCATGGACTCTCTTAGTTGCTCTATAAGGACCATTTCCTTAAGATCTTGGGTTTTCCCCAGAGAAGTCCATTTCTCCAAGTATGTCTCGATTCGTGCAGAGAACTGGTGATAGGTTTCACCTGACAGTAGTTTAGCATTCCTAAATTTTTTCCTGTAAAACTCTGCATTCTTTTCATACCTTAACAAAAGAGCCTGCTTTAGCATGTCATAATTTTCCTGATCACCTCTGCTCATTTTTGCAAAAACTTCATAAGCTGCCCCACGAAGTCCCTGAGATAACTTTAAGCTCCACCTTTCTCTCTCTAACCCATACGTGGTAGCTAATAGTTCGTACCTATTTATATAGCTCTCAATATCATCGTCTTTCTCAACAAAATGATCTAAATGAAAATTCATAGCTGAGGTTGAGGCTCCTTGAGTAACCGTAGCATCAGAGGCAAAGGGACTGGCACCATTTTCAGGAGCATGGCCTTGAAACTCAAACTCCCTTAGTCGTAATTCATGTTCCCTTTGTAATCTTTTCTCCTCCTTTTCTGCTTCCCTCTCTGCAGCTAATCTCCTCTCTTCCCTTTCTGCAGCTAATTTCTTCTCTTCTGCAGCTAATCTCCTCTCTTCCCTTTCTGCAGCTAATCTTTTGTCTTCTCTTTCTGCCTCCAATTTCTTAGCCTCAGCCTCAATCTGCAACCTCTTAGTCTCAGCCTCAGCTTCAAATTGTAACTTCTTAATTTCCCTTTCAGCCTCTAACCTTCTTTCGGCTTCTTTTTCTAATCTTCTTTCTTCGCGTTCAATAAATTTGTCACATTCCGTTGTGACATAGGCAACCATAACTTGCCCATCTAATCCTAACTCTTTTGCAGTCTGAACCGCAGCAGATCGAAATTTGGCCAGGTCCGCCATTGTCTATTATGTAAATTTATACAATGTCTAACCAACAATTCAATTTCTAACTATATATCTAATGGACAACACAGGCACCGTGAGCTCAACCTTATTTAATTCCACCCAAGGATACCTTCTAATTCTTATATTCCCTGAAGTGAATTACCCCCAATATTTTTAATAGTTAAAGATTCAAAATCCCAAGAGCGAGACCCCAATATATGTGGTGAAGTGGAAAGTTATAAATACTTATAGGGAACTTAGTGTACTGACTGAGATCAGCTGTGAAGGTATCTATATCTATTAAGAGTAGTGTATTATAGATAACCTTACTTGCTACCACATATCTATATATCTCAGTCAGAATTATTCTGGAATAGTGTGATGCTACGTTATGTGTCTAGGGTATGAGTATGGTGAAGTGTAAGTCACAACAACAGACAGATAAACAATTTAATTTAATCCACTACTCTTGACAACACTGTGACACTCACATACATATAACACTCTACAAAGATATCTTAAAAGAGTCACTGATAAACTTTCGAATAACAATATGTATTCATTACTGGCATGAATGAATATGTGTCCTGATTCAACTACAAGGGAACCAGGAATCACAATCAATTTAAATTACAAGTTATGTACAGAATGTATTTAATATGAATATTGTAGTGACATATATTAGTACAAATGTTCTATGTGTGTCAGTTGTGTAGTAGTGAAATGAGGTAATACTGGTTTTGTTTTGTTCAAGCTCTGTTGGTATTTGTCATCATGACTTCAATAGTTTGTCTTTAGGGACTATTATTGGAGATGTTCACAGTTCCTGATTTTAAGACAAGTAAATTCCCCTCTGAATAGTATTTTTATAAAGTTATTTCAAGATGAGGGGACATAATGTTGAGCTCAGCTGGCCAACTCTGCTTATCTTGAGTGATGGCGGCAGGAAAGGACTCCTCTGCTCGAATTCTCCTCTGGGCTCAGGAGACACCTCACTGATAGCTAAAAAGACCAAGGAGTATGCTGTCCGACTCTGGATTCAGCAAATCTCTGACCAGATGCTGCTCAGTACCATCAAGACCACTGTCCCTGAAATCAAGAAGGATGTACCTTCTACTTCATAACTAATTTATATTCTCTTTTACACTGATCACAATACAGCACAAACATTGCGTTCAGAGCGTTAGGCCAACAGTCAGCTTCATTTGAAATACTTTATACCAGCATTACCCTTCTTAATGGTTACTACGCCTCTGCACTTCCAGCATTATTTCTTTCTAGTCAATCATCCAGGTGTCAGTGTACTGTTTGGCCATTCCATGCCGTTTTACTTCTCTCCGACACCCTCTGTTCAGGCTGGAGCATTTTAGGCTTTACCTCACGTTTGCCACTGAACTACACATATATATATACAGGCATAAATCAACAATTCACATTCAATTTTCATTAAAAGATATTAAATGGTTCAAGCTTACCACAATTCATACGAATAAATACAGATACGTTGATTAGCAATGAATTCTGGCACAAACTGGCACAAACTTCCATCTGCTTATCTTCCAGGCTTTTATTGAGCCAAATATAAGCTGGCTTCAACGCACTGATGCTTTATCAAGTGTATTTAAACAAGTGGTTTCGAACTAACGCTCCCAAGTGTGTATATCAGCGAGACTGGCCAATGAGCCACGTTTCGACAAGTGTTTGAAAAAATGTTATCTTTTCCCGTCTCCCCTAACAACCAAGATAGTATTTATAGCCCGACCAATCGTGGTTAGGCTTTCATTTGTTGCGCTCCAATCAATTTGAAGTTTACATGGTAGGCTATTTCTGTAACGTAAATTTTTTTCAAACACGTTAAAAAAAAAAATCTTATGAGCAGAAATGATTTTATGCTGTCAGGCACCCCCAATATTTTATTTTGGGTATAATTTATTAATTCCTGGACTATTTGCGTAACGTTTTACATATTATTTGTCAGCAAGCCCTAAGGAACCCAAAAATACTAATTTAAAGGAGCTACGTGGCTGCGTTCAAAATATGTATTTTCTACCTCCTGTTTCGAAGATATGCTGTCTGGGTACTGTTATGTGTTCAAACGTAAACCCATCTAATGTTGTCTTTTCTAATAAGAGTTTGTTATGATTTATAAACCTAACTCTGGGAAAGGGTAGTGTATTTTATCACTGTCCGTCTGAAAAAGTTAGTGCTTGTAGACTTACACGCGTGATGCCAGCATTTGTATATCGCGCGTCGCGTGTTGCATGCGTTCCTGATTTTCAGCCCTCCCCTCTCGCTATCCTTTTGTCCATCTGTTCGTTCGTTTTGGTAACGTAATATAATTAATGTTAGGATTAATTTAGGTCATTACGCAGTACGTCTCAATGTTTTTCTTAGAAATGCAGCACACGTTTCATTGAAGAAGGCGGGTAATAATACAGTAAGCTTTTATATCAACGTGAAAGCGTTACAATTTGCAGACGAAGCAGAAAACAAGGAGGATTTCGAGTACATTCTTTGAGACAGCACTGTTATTTTACCATTGCTCTTCTCTTTATTAATTTTATTTGTTAGGCTTCATATTTACCTAATAATTTATATATGTGGATTAGAATATTTCATGACAGCTATCACTCATTCTAACCTATTCAGAAGGGACCAACCCAAGTCTTAATTTCTCTATCAAAAATCTACGACAACTATATATTGCCTTTAACCTGGGAGACTTAGCTTCTGTTTTCTTTCTTTTCATTTCCTTTATCTTCGCTATGGTGTTTGGCGTTTTTGGTGTTATCCAATCTTGGCTCTTTCTTTCCTAGAATCCGAAGCATGACTCGCTGCTTTCCTTGTATATTGTTGAGATGGTGTGGAATTTCTGGTCAAATCATCGGTCTCTGTTCTTTCCTGGCTTTTGGCTATCTGATTTTGTCTCTTTACGTCAACCACAAAAGCTTTTCTAGTGAGGGGGTCCTTAAGTTTCGTGATGTTGTATCTTTTCTAGTTGACTGCAACTAGTCCAGCAGCTCTGAGTTTCAACTTCAGCCTTGCTACTACTAGATGATGATCACTTATCACACCTGCGCCTCTTCTTACTATCACGTCTTGTAATGCATGTCTCCATCTGCCATTTATCATTATGTGATCTATCTGGTTTCTGTCCTGTCCGTTTGGTGATTCCCATGTTAACTTGTGCACTTCTTTGTGTGGAAAAAGTGTTCCTTCAATGACCAGGTTGTTAATACTGCAGAAGCTTATTAATTTGTCCCCATTCTCATTAACTGTTCCACTGCCACATTTCCCCATTACTCTTTTCGTTATAATTTGTGTGTGTTCCAACTTTCGCGTTGAGGTCTCTCATTATTATAATAAGATCGTGATTGGGTGCAGTTTCCATTTCCGTTGTACCTGTTGATAGAACTCATACTTGACCTCTTTATCGTTTGTTGGTGCATAGCAGTGTTTAATTGTGGTGTTGGTGAATCTCCCTCTCAGTCTTGTTCTTATCAGTCTGTTGTTGATGGGTTTCCATTCCAGCAAAGGCCTTTCCATTCCTTTCTTCAGGATAATGGCTACACCTTCGTTGTGCTGACCATCCTCTCTACCAGAGTAAAGTACTGTTTCCCCTGTAGCTGTTTTTTTTTTCTCCCTGTCCCGCCAAAATTAGTCAGAAAATAATAATGGTGTGCGCTTTCCGCTGCATGCTCCGATGACGGTAATAATTCTCCAGTGGTCATTTCATCATTTCCTTTTTGCTTTTGAAGTATATCTATGACATGGAAACAGTGGCACGAAAGCGTGGAAGCATCATCTCTGATGAACAATGATACTTTCCTGACTAAATATACTGAAGCACATTAAGAACGCACCACTATTATATATACTGATGCCGAGATGCTGGCAAAAAAAAGTGTGGGAATGGATTTTCCCCGTGTTTGCCATGAGGTAGAGAGCGAATGGCTGCTGGAATGGAAAGTGCAAGATTCAACCCATGGGTGTGTGTACAGACTACATGAAAACGATGAAAGTTACACGTGCAACACGATTCTCAACAGCTATGACCCTGAAAATGTGTACGCGTTGTGGCAGTATACTCGGTATAAAAAGGCCGTTGAGACAAAACACCCAGTACATGTGCTTGAAATGCCACGACTATCTGAAAACGACCGCCAACGAGCCATTGGTATGTTGGAGACCGGAATGAGCTCGCGGGCCATTGCCAGAAGGATGAATTGCCACCACAGCACTATTGTACGTCTCAATGAACGTTACGGAACCACTGGCAGTGCCCGGGATAGACTTCGGAGTGGCCAACCACGAGTTACTACCCCTGCGCAAGATCGTCATATTGTGCTGAGTCACCTAAGGAATTGACTCTCCCGGCAAGTCAAACAGCAAGAGCAATAATGGGTAGACATGGGCAAGTCTCTCGAATGACAGTCATACGACGACTCAGAGATACAGGCCTTACTGCAAGACGACCTTATGTTGGCCAAACTTGACTCACAGACATCGTTAGCAGCGCCTGCAATGGGCAGAGCAACATATCAGATGGACTAGACTGCAGTGGAATGCTGTCCTATTCACAGAAGAGAACAGATTCAACATATCCTTTGCAGATGGACGTATGCGGATTTAGCGACGGTGTAAAGAGCGCTTTGCAGATTGCTGTGTCAACCGATTTGGAGGTGGCAGTATTCACATTTGGGGAGGATTCAGTTTTCACCATCGCTTGCCTCTTCACGTCTTCCGTGGAAATGTTAATGCTGTGATATATCGAGATGAGGTTCTGGATGCACTGGTTGCTCCTGCGTTCACAATTTATCCAGACTTGCAGCTTCTCCAGCAGGATAACGCACGTGCATTTTTTTGTATTTTTGGTTTTCTCCCTTGCCTGCACAGAATGCAATGAATTTCATAACAATCAAATGTACAAATTAATGACCAGCATGGATTCATAGGAAAATGAATAAAGATTCCAAATATGTAAACTTGTACACACTTATATTTACATTTCACACTCTGTTCTTGGATTATACAGGTGGTGCGTTTTTAATGTGCTTCAGTATATATAAATATACAATGAAGTCATATATTTATACTTACCCGGAATGTTTAATATAAAGGGAGACAACCTCCGAAATAGTGTCACACGACTGTACAAACAATTAAATTGAGGCCTAATGTATACTAAAATAAAACAAATATTACATATCTTGCTTGATGTATAGCTGAGTGAAGATTCATAACTGCATAGATCATGATGTTATAAAATGCAGAGTTCTTACAAATGCGACTGAATGCAGTAATAGTCATTAGTGACAAATGACAACGGGCTTAAAACGTCACATAGCACGTAAGATCGCTTATAGTGCAAAAGGCCAGAACACATGACAACACAGGTCACGAATTCAACAAGCTGCTACTTCCAGAGTTGTCTTCAGGTCTTTCTTAACAAGTCTCAAGTCGAGTCTTAGTACAAGTCTTAGGTCCCTAACAGTAGCTTTCACGTTGAGTCCTATGTCGAGATGTCGAGTGTCATTTTTGATTTAAAACTATTTATAATCACAATCGCACGTTATTGAAAAAATCACATCAACCACAATAAATAATAATGAAAAATATTTTATAAAACTATTTTATTTACTCACCCGTGTGTTACCGGGGCCCGAAAGGGGAGCAAAGAATAGTAACACTGTCCCCTGCCAAGCATGTCGTAGAAGGCGACTAAGGAGGGTTGGGCATGGGGCCGGTTACCCCATCCTGTAAAAAAAATTTAAACCACAAAAAACTTCAACAAATATGGACAAGTCAAATAAAGAAAATAAAACACAGCCATCCAAGACAGGGGAAGGTCCTCTCGCGGGGAGGCGTATGATGCAACACAGAGAAAGCCGAAAGGAGTCTGTGTTGCTGACTAACCTTCTTTCTTCTAGGAGAACTTCCAGATTTGGCACCTGGAATGTTCGGACATTGAACGAACAAGGGAAAGTGGCACAAGTAGCAGCAGAAATGAGGGAATACAAAATCGAGGTTCTGGGAATGTGTGAAACAAAGTGGAAGGGGGTAGACAGGAAGAAACTCATCACAGGTGAATTGGTGCTGTCCTCAGGACACGAAGACGAAAGTTCACACCACAGTGAAGGGGTAGCTCTTATGTTATCTAAAGAAGCACAGAAAGCACTCATTGAATGGGAAGCTGTGGGACCCAGAATAATAACAGCTATTTTCAAAACAGCTAAAAAGAAAATTCATGTCAATGTCATCCAATGTTATGCACCAACTAATGACAAAGAAGAGTCTGTGAAAGAAGCATTTTATACTAAACTACAGGAAATTATGGATAAAGTAAAAAGAAGAGACATCACAATTTTGATGGGTGACATGAATGCAAAGATAGGTACAGTCAATACTGGATTTGAAGAAGTCATGGGAAAACATGGGCTAGGAGTAATGAATGAAAATGGAGAACTATTCGCAAACTTCTGTGCTTCAAATCAACTGGCTATAGGAGGAAGCATGTTTCCACATAAGAGAATACACAAGGCAACATGGATATCACCAGACCATAGAACAGAAAATCAGATCGATCATATATGCATAAAGAAGAAGTTTAGATCATCATTGCAGGATGTAAAGGTATATAGAGGAGCAGATGTGGCATCAGATCACCATCTTCTGATAGCCAAAGTAAAAATGAAACTCAAGAGATATGCAACAATGCAAAATTATAGACAACAGTTTAATGTAGGACAGCTAAGAAATCAAGAAACAAGAGACAAATTTGCGGTCACAGTATCCAACAAATTCCAAGTGCTCCAACAGTTGGAAGATGTAGAGAATACAGAAGACTATTGGCAGCAGGTCAAAACGGTATGGAAGGAGACATGTGAAGAAATACTGGGGAAAAGGGAAAGACAACAAAAAGCATGGATAACAACAGAAACCATCAATAAGATAAAAGATAGAAAAAACAAGAAAGCAGAGTTAAACACAAGCAAAACCAGAAGTTCCAAAGCCAAGGCTCAAGAAGTGTACACAGAAGCAAACAAAGAAGTAAAAAGAAGTATCAAAAGAGACAAGAGGAAGTATATTGAGGAGTTGGCAAGAGAGGCAGAAGATGCTGCAGCCAAAGGAAATATGAGAGAACTGTATAGCAGCACAAAGAAGCTAACAGGGAAATACAAGCAAACAAGTTGCCTCATAAAAGATAAGAATGGGAAACTGCTCAGCAATATACAAGAGCAAATGAAGAGGTGGACAGAATATTTTGGGGACCTTCTCAATAGACCAGCTCCACAAAACCCGCCGGACATCCAGCCAGCAGAAGAAGAGCTACAAATTAACGGTGAAAGACCAACGAAGGAAGAAATAAAGAAAGCCATAAAGCTTCTAAGAGATGGAAAAGCGTCTGGACCTGATAGCATTCCAGCAGAGGCCATCAAAGCAGATATCGACACGGCTACAGAGATGTTATATAAATTACTTGGTAAAGTCTGGGAAAAAGAAGAGATACCAGCAGAATGGAAGGAAGGATATCTGGTTAAGTTGCCTAAGAAGGGAAATCTACAAGAGTGCACAAATTATAGAGGAATAATGTTACTATCAGTGCCAGGAAAGGTATTGAACAGGATTATCCTTGAGAGATTAAAGGAGTCCATAGACAAGAAATTGAGAGATGAACAAGCAGGTTTTCGACAAAACAGATCATGTACAGACCAGATAGCCACTTTGAGAATAATAGTTGAACAAAGTCTGGAATGGAATTCACCACTATACATCGGATTTGTACACTACGAAAAAGCATTTGACAGTGTGGACAGAGAATCACTTTGGAAATTGATGAGGCATTATGGAGTTCCCCTGAAAATCATTAATTTAATAAAGAAAACCTATGAAGACATGACGTGCAGAGTTCTTCATGAAGGACAGCTTACAGAACCATTTGGGATAAGAACAGGAGTGCGACAGGGATGCCTCTTGTCTCCATTTCTTTTCTTGCTGGCAATAGATTGGGTTATGAGATCATCGACAACACACAACAGAAATGGAATCCAGTGGACTCTGACTAAGCAGTTGGATGATCTGGATTTTGCTGATGATTTGGCTCTCCTGTCCCATAACCGTAATCAGATGCAGGACAAATTGAAAACACTCGATGAGAGGTCACAGCAATTGGGTCTGAAAATACACAGGGAAAAGACAAAAATAATGAGAATAAATGCAGGTAATGAAAACAGGGTTGAACTTGAAGAAACGCCAATACAAGATGTAGAATCATACACATATCTTGGCAGTAATATAGACAAAGTTGGAGGGACAGACAGCGATATCAAAATAAGAATACAAAAAGCAAGAGGAGCTTTCATTGCATTGGGAAATATATGGAGATCAAGAGAAATAGGATCCAACACGAAAATAAGAATCTTCAACTCAAATGTGAAGTCAGTCCTATTGTATGGCTCGGAGACATGGAGAACAACAAAGACAACAACCAAAAAGCTACAGACTTTCATAAATGGGTGCTTGCGTAGAATAGAGGGATTAAAATGGTATGACAAGGTTACCAATGTGGAACTGATGACAAGAACTGGACAAGTGCCAGTGGAACAAGAGATGAGAAGAAGACGATGGCGATGGATAGGACACACACTGAGGAAACCTGTTGATAGCATTACAAGGCAGTCCTTGTTCTGGAACCCCCAGGGCAAGAGAGGCAGAGGAAGACCAAGAAGTACATGGAGAAGAGAGTTGGAAACAGAGGTGAAAATGATGAGGAGAACATGGAAAGAACTTGAGATGATGGCACGTGACAGGAGGACTTGGCATGTGTTTGTTGAAGGCCTATGCTCCTTTGGGAGTGGAGGGTTATGAATGAATTTTATTTACTAACTTTTTTTACTTTATTAAAGTTATATTTCCTTATTACATTTTAGAAATACCATTTTCTCAAACATAATGTTCCCCAGCTTATAACAGAATGGATGGAATAATACACTTGCTCAGCCCTAGATCTCGCTTTCGTTGTTTTAATAACCTGTGCTGCAACTTTTTGCCCGCCGATAATATTTCTCTATCTAGCGCAAGATGTATTCCGCCTCAGATATGTTATTATTCAGGTTCAGAACTAGACAGCACGCCCACGTTCATCCAACAATAATGCCCAATATGTCTGATAACCTGAGTACATTTTGTACTTGCACAAAATAGTTCTGGTATGTGCTGCGATACTTGGATGATGCCTTCAACAAAACCGTTTTTGGTTTCTCCTGTAACAGTGCGTTGTGAACGAGGACGGGGAGTCCGTTTACCAAAATTCGCCAGACCCGATTCGAGTTGAGTCGCTAATGTCTAACCTATGAGTCGAGTCTGAATCCAGCCGCTGGGGTAACTTAAGTCCGACTCGAGTCCGAATCAACTAACTCGAGTCGACATTGACCACTTCTGCTTGACACAATGTAGACGATGATTTAAAGACGAGATTCCATTTTACTCGTTAAGTAATGATATAACAAAACTTCACAGTTCATATAAACACTGTCAGTACACTAATGACACTCTCTCTGGCCGAAAAACAAATCAGTTATTAGTCTGCTTGAATGTCTGAATATATTTAGATATGTATTTTAACCACTGAAACATAAACGCCAGAATTGTCAGCCTATAGTATGTGTGCTTTATCATATAATTTCCAATCAATGAATGTTGAGCTAATTCATTTGAAATAGTTCTTATCATCTGATGGTATTCCCGCGAACAATTTGGAGCAGGAGATAAACATAAGTGTTTTATTAAACGGACAGGTGTCAAAGCCACACTTTGTAGATGAAGAGCAGGTATATTCGTCGTCAGCATTATTATCAGCGTCATTTTAGTCAATCAATATAATTTAGCTCCCCAAGGAGCATATGCTCTCAATGTACACGTGACAAGACCTATTTTCACGTGCCACATGCTCAAATTCTTACTAGATCATTTACCCTTCTGTGTTCAGTTCTTTTCTCCATGTGTTTCTTGGTATACTTCTGCCTCACTTACCCTGTGGGTTCCAGATTGTCACGGATTTGCCTCCCCTGCTTTGCAGTAGTGGTCCAACAGTGGCCAAAACTCAAGAGTATTTAATATGGGTCTTCAAAGGTGTCTACATTCGCACAAGATTGCTCTTGGCAGACTTGTAGATAGAAGGATAATGATGCTTCTATCTCAAGGGAGTTTTCATAAGATATTTCAGAAGTCAAGAACAATGCTGCATTGGCAGGGCAACTGTTAACTTATATCGGTCTGCCGCTTTTTTTATGAAGAATTAAGCAATTATTAATTTCAGCTCGTTCAAGCCCCCACCCTGATTTACTCAGTCTGAATTCTTATTATTATGGTATAGCTCTGTTTAGCGTGTATTTATTAAATTGACTGAGACAAACATGCAGTAAATTCAAATTGATTAAATCAACGTTAGATTTGTATATTTACAAATAACAGATTTAATAGTCATTTAGGTTTTAACAAGGTTTTAAAGAAATGAATAATTTTTTTTTTTTTAAAGTTTATCATCACAGTTGTGATGAGATAGAAATGTGTAAAAGAGGTCACTTGGCAGCTTTTATGTGTTACTTAGCTGTCAGTGACGGTTATGCTCATTCTGATGGTTTGGTTCTTGGTAGACTGATCACGTTCGTCGCTGGTCAAGGTCGTAGGGCGCTTGGCGTTTCTAGAAATGCCAGGGAGTGTGTACGAAGTTGGTCCCTTGTCTTTAAGCTCATGCCACTTTTCCCTTCTTTTTCCAGAGGTAATATCCTCAACTGGTACCCCCAACAACTATGGTAAAAGAATAGAAACAAAAAGCTCTCCTGAGTATTGCGTTTTCCAACATATAGTTATGGGTCCCTTTCTCCTATTCCACCATCTACCTCAGAATTTACCCTAGATGAGAATTAAGCTGAATCCCTCGAGAGAAAACTTTCTTTACATTTGAAATAAATAGCTTTATATTTACTTTACATTCAAATGAAAAGGTTAATAGTATAGATAGAGTATGGTTACGTTAACATCTATACTGATTGAAAAATGTTCACAATATAGATTGAATATGTTTTCATTTACAACTACACTGATTGAAAAGCTTTGAAACTGTCATTAATTTTAAAGTGAATATGTTTACACAGACATTTACACTGGTTTGAAAACGTAAGTATTATAATTATACTGTACATCATGTCTGTCAGCTTTCCCTCCCTGCTCCATATGGAACTTGGGACTACCCATGCTTTTGGTTCTCTTTACGAAAATAGCAATAAAGCAGTCACCAGCCCTTGCAGTGGTGGTTCATGAAATCATTATTCCATATGCTGAGATTGCCAGCCTCAAATGACTTGGACATCCACTAGCACATTTCCCATATTAATATTCACATGGCAATATATACATATTAGTTCACATATTAGTAATGATAAATATAAAATGTAAAAAGTACAACTTACGCCAAGGCTCACAGACTGATTGCTCAGAGAAGTCGGTTTAAGGCACTGGCAGATGCCTTTTTCACGTGTCTTGGTGGTCGTTATGTCAGCACTAAACTCCCACTATCACTCTGTGTTTTAGTTTCCTAAGATGCCGGTCTTCCTCATTAAATTGGTTTTCCTTGGCATTTTTTAGAGGAGGAGCGGGATGCACTTTTCGGTGGAAATCGAAAAAAATAAGGAATTTGGGATTAGTCCATTTTCTGAATCTAAATATAACAGAATTAAGTGTCAAAATGCATTCTAACAATATGTATTTTGACTTTGAAAAAGGTATGGTATGGAGAAATTTTCTTAGACTCGAGAAAATATGTCTAATTAGGCATAGTTTCTTCCATAGCAACCAAGCTTACACTCGTACATATTATACATCGTTTGATTCGCCTAGATCTAAGCATTCCTGTGATACAGGTCATTTATTTCGGTAACAAAATTATACCGGCAAAAATCGAGAATTTATAGGTCGCGTTTTTACCGATTATTTCTATATATGGAAATCGTCGGGCGTTCGTCGACATCGGTTTTCTCCGTGTAGGTAGAGTACGCTATTCTGAACTTTTCATTGGCTGTGTGAATCAACATGACTTGCAACCGAGGTGTTTACACGGTATGGCGTCATACGATAAATTATGTATACACATTTAGTTAGTCTCATTTTTCGGAATTATTTGTGTGAAAATGCCTCGAAAAACGAATAGATCAAGTCATCTCCAACTGGAAAAGGCCAGAGGGAAGCGATCGAACCAAGACTCGCCCAACAGTGCAGGTAAAAGTCGCTAATTTTGTTATGGTAATGGGAAACCATTATTCATTTGTAGAAAGCCAGGCAGTCACATGTGGTGAGGTCACTGTGATAAGTAGGGTGTATGTGGATGGATGTAGAAGGTTAGACAACACTTATACACCGTTCGTCTAGCTCACTGTCTAAGGAATAACTCCAACAGCCATATCAATCTCCAACAATATATTATATTCACAATAAGTCACAATGGGGGCAGGGCCATTACAAATACTGGAGACATCACCAATCCCGAGTATCCTGCAAACACTCTGCTTCTCGGAATCACTACAATCACCGAATAGACTACTTCATAAATAACTACTGCAACATCCACCCTTCTCTTCTCTACACTCTTCGCTGTCTCCTGTCTACTCTCTACTGACTCAACTCTCTACTAACTCAACACACTACCGGCCCAACACACATCTCTCTCTCTCTCTGACTGACCCCTTTCATTCGTAATCACCAAACACGTGAAAACCTTCCACGCTCCACTGAGCTTCATTCACTCCTAACTACAGCTAGCAGTTTGTCTTGATCTCCGCTCACAACATTGCTTGTTGTAATGTTATGATGTATGTATATAATCATTACCTCGTCATCTACACAAGCACACACGTTTCAGAAGGGACTCAGTAAAAGCATGTTCAATTCGTAGCCATGTTTATTTACAGCATATCGTACATGTCAAGATTCGCATTATATTACAATGTGTGGTTCGTACTTTAATGTATTCATATTACATCCCCCCTTTTTTGAAAAAAAAATGTGTGCAAACATTTCCAACGAAATGTTTCATGTGAGAAAGGATAAGTATGTGTAATGCTCAGTGTGAGTATATATGTCACTGTCTGTATCGGCTGGGAGGTGTCACTGTACGGCCAGAACGAGTGGTGTAAAGTGCTGGTGGTTCTGCGGAAGTCCCTGGTTTAACTTGAGTTGGTTGTGATTTCGGCCTTGGCGCTTGTTGGTTTTGTGGGGCACCAAAGTCTGGAGTTACTGCATTGTCTGTTGAAAGCATGGGAATTCTCTGTTCTGTTGTATTCTGTGGGATTTCTCTTATGTCCACTCTGTTTCGCCTCAGGAGGTTGCTGCTGCTGTCTGGTCTTAAAGTATAGCTCCTGGGTTCAGGGTTTCTGGAAATGATTGTTGCTTTTGACCATGTGTCATTGTTGTGGTTGTAGGTAGTCACATGCTGACCAGGATATAATGGTGGTAAGTCTTTAGCACATTTGTCATAGTTGGATTTCTGAACTTGCTGACGATGCTGAAGTTGATCATATGTGCTATCTCTATGTTGTGGACGGAAGTGGACCTTAGATGGTAGGAGGTCTTTAATTCTTCTATCAAACATAAGTTCTGCTGGACTGTCGATCTTACTGTCTACCGGTGTTGTTCTCCATCTCAAGAGTGCTAGGTGTACATCCTCTGTTCTTGTTTTCTTCATGATTGACTTGATAGTTTGTATCTGTCTCTCAATGAAACCATTAGATTTAGGGTATCTAGGTGATGATGTTGTGTGTTTCATCTTCCAGTCCTTAGTGAAGTTTCTGTATGCTTGACCTGAGAAATGTGGACCGTTGTCTGATCTAATTTCATCTGGGATGCCAAACATGCTGCAATACTTCTTTGTAATGTCTGCAATAACAGCTGATGGTGAGGGTTGTGGAAGTTTCTCAATGATGGGAAATTTGCTGTAGTAATCAGCAATAATAAGATAGTCATTATTGTCGATTGAGAAAATATCAGTTCCTATAATGCTCCAAGGGCTCAATGGTATGTCTGATGGTATGAGAGGTTCTCTGCACTGCCTATTTGCATGTTCTTGGCAAATTGAACAGTTTTTACATAGTGTTTCTATGTCCTTGTTTATCTGTGGCCAGTAAACATCTTTCTTTGCTCTCAGTTGTGTCTTCACAATACCAAGGTGACTATTATGGAGCTGTTTAAGGATGATATCGCGTTGTGTTTCTGGTACAACAATGCGATTTCCTTTAAGGATCAGACCATCTTCGATGCTTAATTCGTCCCTCATCGAGTAGTATGGACGGATGTGTGTTGGAACTTCCCTGATAGAGCTTGGCCATCCATGGTATATCAGTTCTTTGAGAGAGTTAAGGATAGGATCTCTCATTGTGTCTTCTCTGATGTGTTCAAGCCGATTATCGCTAAACTTGACAAAATCAACTTTGATGTTTGGGGTAAGATCTGCTGTCTTGTTGGGGTTTGGTAGTCTGCTGAGAGCATCTGCAAGACGTATATCCTCTTTAATGTTGTTAATAGTTACCACACTCAGCTTCTCGCACATTGGTAAACCCAAAATTGCAGGTCCTTCAACATCTACCAAGTAAAATGTTGACGATGTCCATTCAGAGTCTCTGTATAAACATTCAAGTGTTACTGCTCCGAAACAGTCTATACTTGTTCCATTGTAAGCTCTTAGCTTTGTCCTGCCACTCCTACGTTTTACATCCCTTGTGGGAAATCCTTGCTCATCCACCTTGTCAGGCATGATCTGTCTGAATATTCTTAAGGGTAGAGTGTTACCTTGGGCACCTGTGTCTATCTTGAACCGAATGTTTCTTTCTTTGTGCATTTTAATTCCTGGTATTCGGAATTGTACCTTGCAGAAAGCCTGCGTTCTCTTTGGTTCATTACTGAAAGTTAGTATCTTCACAGTATCAAAAGTGGAAGGATCACTTTCTTCCCTGGAGTCAAGGTCCTCAGTCATCATAGAGTGTGTTTGTTTTGACGACTTTCTGCTGTGAAGTTTGTGTTGAGCACTGTCTTGTTTCCTCTTGAAACATAATTTTATCCAGTGGCCCCTCTTTCTGCAGTAATGACATGTAGAGTCTTTAGCTGGACAGTGGTTTTGTATGTGGTTTAGGCCACAACATTTACACATAGCACCTCTGCTTGTGTTGTGTTTTTTCTTGTTGTTTCGAACCAGTTGCTTTGTTGTGTCTAGGTTTATAGCTTTTCACTGCATCCACCTGGGCTGCTAATGTACCTTGCTGAATTTGTTTAATGTTTAGTGCTTGTGCCTCGTGTTTCCTGCCTTCATCCAGAAGTTGTTGTAAAGTTAGCGTATCACTCTGGCTCAGTAGCCATTTCTGGAACTCTGGCATTGGTGTGCTAAGAAGAATCTGTTCAATAATTCGCTCTTTTTCTTCTTCGTTGCTAAATTTACATACTCTTGTTTTCTCCTTAATGCGAGTGAAGAAATCATCTAGGCTTTCACCACGTTTCTGTCGCAGGTGGTGAAGCTCTAATCTTGCCGCTCTAAAGTTTGTGTGCTTTATGATCAGACGCTTTTCAAATTTGTCCAATATGGCTACGGGGTCGGTTGCCGACTCAACCGGCATGGCGGTAGCAAAACTGTTGTAGATTTTCAAACCTTCATCGTCCAATGCTTCTAGGATATATGGAGTTAGGGTTTGTCCTTCCAGACCAGTGGTCTTGGAATATAGATCTATGCGTTGACGCCATAACAAGAAAGCTTCACTCTTATCATCTTGACCGGCAAATCTCATTTGCGGTGCGCTGCGGTAATGTTTAGCTGCCATTGTTGACCTCGATGACGAAAATTAGCCGAATACTGTACTCACGTGTTATCGTGTAGCTGTTTTGCGTCAGTCCGGTATCGACCGCTGCCACCATGTAATGTTATGATGTATGTATATAATCATTACCTCGTCATCTACACAAGCACACACGTTTCAGAAGGGACTCAGTAAAAGCATGTTCAATTCGTAGCCATGTTTATTTACAGCATATCGTACATGTCAAGATTCGCATTATATTACAATGTGTGGTTCGTACTTTAATGTATTCATATTACACTTGTAACTAAAATATTACAAGGCAAGCATTCCCAACTCACAACAACTCACATGACTAATAAACTCCCGCTGGAGCATGGGAACATTCATACATGCAAAATACCCTCAAAACACTCCGTGACAGTCACACACAAAAAACGTTTACACAAATTTGGTTTTGATTTACTGTTAAGACTGAGTGGAAGGTGGGAAGAAGGTACATATTTGGATATGGGAAATCTGACTTAACTTTCTTGAATTAAGGCCAGGAGCGGGCATTAAATTAACGTCAAAATACAAAAATGATGGATTTTGGGATTAGTCCATTTTCTGATACTTTAACATCTCCTGAATCTAAATATAACAGAATTAAATGTCAAAATGCACTCTAACAATATGTATTTTGACTTTGAAAAAGGTATGGTACAGATAGATTTTCTCAAACTCGAGAAAATTGGCCTAATTTGACCTAGTTTTTCCCATAGCAACCAAGCCTGCACCCCTACGTATTATACATCATTGGATTCGCCTAGATCTGGGGAATCCTGTGATGTAGTTCATTTATTTTGGTAACAAAATTATACCCGCCAAGATCGAGATTTTATGGGTCGCTTTTTTACCGATTACCTCCATATATGGAAATCGTCGGACATTCACTGACATCGGCTTTTTCCGCTCACTATTCTAAACTGTTCGTTGGCTGCGTGAATCCACGTGACTTGTAACCGCAGTGTTGACAATATGGCGTCAGATTGATAAATTCTGTGTACATATTTAGTTAGACTCATTTTTCGGAACTTTTTGTGTGAAAATGCCTCGAAAAAAGAATAGCTTTCGTCATCTAAACATGGAAACGGCCAGGGAGAAAAGATGGAACCAAGATAGTGCAGGTAAAAATCGCTAATTTTGTTATGGTAATGGTAAAAATGAATCACTGTAGAAAGCCAGGCACGCACAACACATTTAGGCTAGGCCTACAGAAATTTAGTTTTGATTGACTCTGTTAGAACTGAGTGGAGGGGGAAGAAGGTACTATATTTTGATATTGGAAATCTGACTTAATTTTCTTGAATTAATACACAATATGTCCTTATTATAACCCATAAAGGGTTCAACGATATACTTTTTAAAAAAAAATGTCACATGTGAATAAGCTATTATTTTTTAAAATTAAATTTATGTATTTGCAAGGTTTTAGTAAACGCGTTGGCAGTAAACAGTGATCACATTTTTCTGGTTTGACAAAATGACATGATTCCACATTATACGATAAATTATCATTGTATTTATAAGCATGTGACATGTTTCTTGAGCTGTGATTATTTCTTATGTACTTTTTTCAGAACTAAATGGTCCCCCTAATGAGCCTAGTCTGCCTGAGGTTATACTGTCAGCTTCAGCTGTAAATGAAGGAGCCAGCACAAGCTCTTCTACAACTTCTACCTCTTCACCCCACAGCACACCACGGTTCTGTAAAAAGCTGGAACTAAGTGCCTCATCGGTGCAAGAAGCTTCAACGCCTTACAATACGGTCTCCAGAACTATAGTTGATATGTCTGAGATATGCAACCTTGTTAGTCAGCTTGCATGTCCAGAATGCTATGGGAAGCTGTCTGCAGAAATTAATAATCAGGCCAAGAGAGGTCTTGTTCAACACATTCATCAAAGTGAATTGTTATGTTTGCAACAAAACCGTTGCATCAACGTACACATCATCGGTTGATGAACATAATTCATTCAGTGTGAACAAAGTTGCAGTTCTATCATCATTGTTATCAGGAATGGGACCCTATAAATTTAACTACTTTGCACATAACATGGATATGCCTGGCCTGCATCAAAAAACTTTCAACACAATTGCAAAAAATATTTATTTGCAAACACCAGAACTCACAAAATTAATATTTGATCATGCTGC
Organism: Oreohelix idahoensis; assembly: GCA_024509875.1. Taxonomy (NCBI): domain Eukaryota; kingdom Metazoa; phylum Mollusca; class Gastropoda; order Stylommatophora; family Oreohelicidae; genus Oreohelix; species Oreohelix idahoensis. Next base: position 92,058 of record JAMPIV010017108.1, read on the forward strand.
TAAGCTAGCATGCAGTGTAAACTGTGCTCAGAGCAATCAACCATATCATGAACATATTATGGATATTGGAGTCAGTTTTGATGGCAGCTGGGGCCACAGTTCAAAAATTATTATTGGATGTGTTGTGGAGATCTTGACAGGTCTTGTTATAGATGCCCATGTGCTTTCAAAATACTGTCAGACATGTGCTGCAACTGGTTCTTGGTACCAGAAGGAAGCCCCGGGAAACTTCAGCAAATGGAAAGAGGAGCATGTGAAGCAAGGATGTGATATAAATTTTGAAGGTATTTACTTCTGAATCTTATTTTTGATTTCTCCTTCTCCTTGTCTAAAAATTTAAACTGATCTAATTTTAATTTCTCCATAAGTATCAGTTTTAGTAACATAATTTATTACTTACATGTGTTTGCTTTGCTTCCTTTGTACTACATTTGCTTCTACATTGTAAAGGAAAGTGTTCAATGTCTGCTTACATCATTATTTTAAGTTTTACTAATTCATACCTTTTCTTCTTTCTAGGAAGTTCAGGTGTAATGGAGGCTGAGGCAGCTAGTGTTTTATGGAGCCGGTCTGTGACACGACACAAATTTTGCTACACCACCATGTTAAGTGATGGTGATAGCAAAGCACACATCTCAACAGAAATCCAGACAAGAAGCTGCAGAGGAAGCTGGATATATGGCCGGTATGTTCTGAATGACAAGTAAGTTATCTTTTTGCTGTAGTATTACATACTTATTTAATTGTTGTCTTCTTATGTATAAAAATGCGGTTTTCTCATAATCTATTTTTTTAATCCTAATTTTCTTATAATTTCCACACTTATGTAAGAATTGGAACATATATTGCCCATAATCTTTTAAAACTTTTTATGTGATGGATTTTAAGTCTCTGATCAAACTTTTGATTAATTGACAAAAGTAATGTAAAATTTAGTAAAATTTGTTACTATTTTTAGACACTATTTTCAAAGTCCTACAGCTTTTTTTGTATTAAAGTTATCAAAAATCCATCACAGGAAAAGTAAGAATTAGAACATATATTGCCCATAATCTTTTAAAACTTTTTATGTGATAGATTTTAAGTATCTGATCAAATTTTTGGTTAATTGACAAAAGTAATGTAAAATTTAGTAAAATTTCTTAATATTTTTAGACGTTATTTTCAAAGTCCTACAACTTTTTTTTGTATTAAAGTTATCAAAAAATCCATCACTGGAAAAGTTTTAACATATAATGATAAACATTGTGTTCATATTTGGTATTCATAGCTTAATAAATAAAAAAGCTTTAGCAAATTGAAGTAGAACAAAGAATCCAATATTGCTCAGCTCTAAAACGGCAGAAAACTGCACTAAGACAAGGAAGGAAATTAGGCACAAATTTCAACAGAAAGCCAGATAGGAAGCTGCAGAGGAAGCTGGCTATGCAACCAATATGTTCTAAATGACAAGTAAGCAATTTTTCAGGGGCAATATTACAGACTTATTTAATTGTAGTCTATTTATGGAGAAAAATGCGATTTTCTCAAAATCTAATATTTTCATCCTAATTTCCTTCAAACTTCCACACTTATGTGTTAATTGACATAAAAATTGGCACACATGTTGCCCATAATCTTTTAAAACTTTCATACTGCTGGATTTTGAGTATCTGATCAAACTTTTGATTTATTGCAAAAAGTAATGTAAAATTTATCAAAATTTGTTACTTTTTTTAGACACTATATTCAAAGTTCTACAACTTTTTTTGTATTAAAGTTATCAAAAATCCACCAATCGAAAAGTTTTAAAATATAATGATAAACGTTGTGTTCATATTTGGTATTCATAGCTTAATAAATAAAAAAGCCTTAGCAAATTGAAATAGAACAATAGAATCCAATATGGCCGCCGTTTCTATGGCAACCAGTAGTGCAGTGCCATAAAACTCTTCATTTTTCGTATCTAGTATTGATATAGGTTAAGTCTGTGCATTTTCATTGAAATCCAGCAATTAATAACGAAAATAGCATTTCAGGGTAGCTCCTCCATACACCATATGTCCTAATTATAACAAACAAAGGGTTCAACGATATTCTTTAAAAAAGTCACATGTGAATAAGCTATTAGTAAACGAAATGGCAGTAAAGAGTGATCACATTTTTCTGATTTGACAAAATAACACGATTGCACATCATACGATAAATTATCATGGTATTTATGTGACATGTGTTTCTTGAACTGTGATTATTTCTTATGTACTTTTTTTTTAGAACTATATGGTCTCCCTAATGATCCTAGTCTGCCTGAGGTTATGATGTCAGCTTCAGCTGTAAATGAGGGAGCCAGCAGAAGCTTATCTAAAACAACGTCTACCTCTTTATCCCACAACACTCCGCGGTTCTGTAAAAAGCTGGATCTAAGTGCCTCATCGGTGCAAGAAGCTTCAACATCTAACAATACTGTCTCCAGAACTAAAGTTGATATGTCTGAGATATGTAACCTTGTTGTCAGCTTGCATGTCCAGAATGCTGTGGGAAGCTTCTGTAGAAATTAATGATAAGGCCAAGAGAGGTCCTGTTCAACACATCAAAGTGAATTGTTGCGTTTGCAACAAAACTGTTGCATCAACGTACACATCTTTGGTTGATGAACATAATTATTTCAGTGTGAACAAAGTTGTGGGTCTATCATCGTTGTTATCAGGAATGGGACCCTATAAATTAAACTGCTGTGCACAGAACCTGGATATGCCTGGCCTGCATAAAAAAACATTCAACGCAATTGCACAGAAAGTTTATTTGCAAACACCAGAACTTGTAAAATTAATATTTGATCACGCTGCAAAGCTCGCACGCAGCGTAAACTGTGCATAGAGCAATCAACCTTATCATGATGATATTATGGGTATTGGTCAGTTTCTAAGCGCAGTTGGTGAATTTAATGAATGCCCTGAGACTGCTATATTTTTCAAGAAAGTCCTGGGCTGAACAGTGGAAAAGAGGTTTGTCGACTGGCAGGAGCAAGAAAGCGTAAACGTCTCGTGCTCAGCTCTAAAACTGCAGAAAACTGCACTAAGAAAAGGAAAGAAATTAGGCACAAATCTCAACAGAAAGCTAGACAGGAAGCTGCAGAGGAAGCTGGATATGCTGTGGGTATGTGTAGTGAAGTGAATCCGTATGACAACACGCTCAAATTCCCCGCTCAAAAACAAACTAGCTATCGTATTTTTAAATCTATAAATAACTACAGTATTTGAAATTTTTCGGAAGGGCCAGTCAAATTTACCGCCAACAATTTATCTAGTGTTTTTGAATTTTTATAGGAAACAAGTAAAACGTTACCGCCCACCCCAAAAATTATCGAAGAGCATAGTATAAATTTAACAACCAATCAAATCGTTTCCATATTTTGTAGTGGTAAGAAAATTTTGGTTGACGAGAAATAAATGCCTATTTTGTGTTTTTGACCGAACGTAGATAATTTATTTCTTAATAACTAAAGATAATTAAAATGAAAGGTATATCTCAAATTATAGCGCTGATATTGCTTAACATATACACATAAAGATTACCTCATAAAAATTTTTTTATGGTAGTAGAAAATTTAATTTAGTGAGATTTTCACATCAGGGTAAGGCCCGATTTAATTTCAAAAAAATTACCCACATTTGAATGCAAAGGAATAACTAAGGGAAAACTATATAGAACGATAGGGGAAATTGGCCGTTTGATTATCACTTTTGATAATTTAAATCGGTCCCCAACTAAACTATATATATAATATTCAAATTTAGTCAGATCATACAGACACGCTTAGAATCGCATAAATACTAGTCTCAAAAATTAACTTTTTGACTGTCCTCTGATTGGTTCGGTGTATTGCTATAAATAGTTACAAACGTTTGTAGTTTTCCGCCATTGAAATCATAAAAATCACGCCGAGCTGACGTATACTAAACAACTGTATGACCAAGCCTTTGCCGGTTTGACTGGTAGAGCAGGCTAAGAACCCTTTTACAGCCAGTCAGCTTGAGTGTGTGTGAACTTATTTACCTGAGAGTAAGATTGATAATTTTATTTGCATACTTTGTTAAAGAATTGACCTGTAAAGTAAACAGGCTATGTGTGCCATATTTGTTCGAAAGTGTAACTGAAGGCGAGATGTGTTGAGTCACGCTGACCTACGTAGGAGTGTGTGTAGTAGCAGACTTGTTCGACTTGAAAAATTGGTGTATAGTGTTTGCAAATTTACGACAGTGAGTGTTAGAAGCGATTTAATGTAGTATTTTCTTCTGGAGTGACACACTGTTCATACATCATGTGATAAACATATAGGGAAGGTTAGAAAGAAGTAATCAACAGGTCACATGCTGTATTGTACTTGCCATGATTATTGTATGGAAGCCAAACATGGACGAGGTACCCAAGCATTGGTTAACCCAAAGATAGAGTTATGGCATGAAAACTGATGGTAGACAATGGAATTCAAGGTCTTGTGCAACTTGTTAGCACAAAGGACTGACCATGGTAAGTTTTAATATTGTTTAGGGGTGAATTGATTGAGGCAGATCTCTACATGGAAGGGGTTGTCCTTCTATTTCAGGTTATATCACGAATTTACCTCGTGGCTGCAGTTACTTGAGAAGAAGAGCGTGTGGGAGTTGAGAGCTCCATATAAAGCCTGGAGATAGACCCCATCTTCTCAGCCAGGAGTCACAGAGTTGGTGATCCTGACTACTATTCAAAGAACTGAAGAAGCAACATTCTGAAGATAAGTCCTTTAGAAAGGCAATGGCGATTCATCCAACCTCATTCACCCAATAAAACTTAACCACTGTGGGATGATGACAGTAGTAGACCTTGCAGTGTAGGACTGGTAGCAGTATAAATATTAAAATCAGAAACAGTACGTGTAGTCATTCCAGTGACCCTTTAAAAGAAATGGAACAGATTTTCCAAAATATTTATTTCATTTTGTAAATAATCTTTCTTGAGTTTGATAATTCCTGACCCAAAAGACTGAGGTTCAGGACAATTAAATTGTACAGAAACTTTCATACAGTCTTGCTTAATTAAATTTTATAAAGTTGAAGTTCTGTTTGAAATTAATCATTAAATAAAGTAAATACATTTCCCCTAGACCCGTAGCTAAATCATTTGGGATCAGTAGAGGTAGCGGTTAGGGACTCAGAGATCATCATCATCTACTCTGAGAACTTACATAGCTTGACCCCATCTTGATTGTCTATACACCCTTGCTCTTTTCAGAGAAGGGGGTATTTCTTATAAGGCCAGTCTCTTATCTGGCACTATCCTGGTATCCTCTGATACACCTATTTGTCCAGGATAGCCTATACATTTAGTAACATCTAAACCTCTTATGACATAGTGGTGTCCTGTCCGGGATTATTCCACCATACCCTGGGGCTCTAACTGTAGGGAATAATAACGCTAATAAAATTAAACAACTTGTGGTGAATTGGATGAGCTGTCATTGACTATAGTTAAGTAAATTAGTTAGTATTTGCTAATTGATAATATAAGTTGTTAATAATTTGTGTAAGAGTGAAAGAGAACGGCAGACTTGGCAAAATTTAGATCTGCTACAGTGCAGGCGGCAAAGGACTTTGGCCTGAGTGGGGACGCTCTGATTCAGTATGTTACTACTGAATGTGATAAATTTATAGAACGGGATAGGGAAGATAGGAAGTTAGAAGCAGAGAAAAGATTACAAGCAGATAATGAAGCTAAAAGATTACAATTAGAAGCTGATAGGGAGGCTAGGAAAGTAGAGGCTGAAAAGGAGGCTAAAAGATTGCAGATGGAGGCTGAAAAGGAGGCTAGGCAGATGGAGGCTGAAAAGGAGGCTAGGCAGATGGAGGCTGAAAAAGAGTAAAAGGCGTTTACAACGAGAACATGAGTTAACACTAAAAGAAATGGAACTTCAAAGACATGTTATAGATAATGGAAGCAGCCCAACTACCTCTGACTCTAGTGTAAGTCAGGGTGCCTCAAATGCAGCCATGAATTTCCACTTAGACCCATTTGTAGAGAAAGACGATGACATTGAGTCATTTCTCAATAGATATGAGAGACTAGCTACTAACTATGGGCTAGAGAAAGAAAAGTAGAGCCTAAAACTATCACAAGGGTTGAAGGGAACTTCGTATGAAGTTTTCTCCAAATTAAGTAGAGAAGATCAAGAAAATTATGACCTCCTAAAACAAGCATTGTTAGTTAGGTATGAGAAGAATGCTGAATTTTATAGAAATAAATTTAGAAATAGTAAGCTGATGTCTGGAGAAAAATACCACCAATTCTCGGCAAGACTAGAAACCTACTTGGAGAAATGGACTGCTCTGGGGAAAACCCAAGACCTGAAAGAAATGGTCATGATGGAGCAGTTAAGAGAGTCCATGGCTCCAGACTTGAGAAAATTTCTCATGGAACACGGTGCCGAGAGATTGGGGGAAGTTCTCAATGTTGCTGAGAGATATCAGTCAGCCCAGTCAGAAGTAGCTGGTGTGAAAAAGAAACAAGCAGATAGTAACAACACCCCACAAAATCAGAATAAGTTTGACAATAGGGATCAACCACATAGATTTAAACCAAGTTATGATAGGCCTAGATTTGATCCTAGAGACAGAAACGCTCAGCTAAATGAAAAGAAACCCTACAGACCAGAAGGAAAATGGTGTAAAATTTGTAAGTTAAATAATCATCATACAAAAGACTGTAGGAAGAGAAACCCTCCATATTTCGCTGCATGCCTTAAAACAGGAAACATGGGAAAGAAGGAACTGTCTACAGGACAGCAAGAACCTCATCATCCCCCTGTATGTGAAGAAGTAGTATGTAATGGGGCCACTATCAAGTGCCTTTATGATACTGGATTGGATTTTGACTCCGTTGTGTGTTCTAACCTAGTGCACCCAGATCAATATACCACAGAATCAGTGGAGATACAAGGGGCAACTAAGGACGTAGCAACCATGACACTTCCCATTGCAAGAATAAATGTAAAAACTCGCTATGTGGAAGGAATGATTAGAGCAGCAGTGATAAATGAACAAATCTACCCTCTGATATTGGGGTGTAGATATGTGTTTTGGGGAAGTCCCAAAAGACCAGTGATTATGGCCGCAGTACAGACCAGGTCACAGTCAAGGATGGAGGAAGATAACCCAATAAATACTCATCCAGAGGAGATGAGGAAGGCACAGGCTGAGGATAGGTCACTAAAGCCGTGTTTCAGGAAACTCCCAAAAAGCCATACCCCTCCAAACAAAGGAGAATTTTATATGAAGAATAAGTTGATGTATAGGAGGGCTGGAACAGGATCCAATGGTCATGGACAACTAGTTCTTCCATCTTCATATAGGGAAAAGGTGATGGAGTTAGGCCATGCTATCCCCTTCAGTGGTCATATGGGGATTAGCGCCACAGGACAGCGTATAGCTTGTCATTACTTCTGGCCAGGGATAACTGAAGATATAAAAAGATATGTAAAATCCTGCCCAGAATGTCAAAGGGTAGCTATAAAACATTGGACTGCACCTGCAACTCTTGGTGAAATGCCAATCATGGGAACCCCTTTTGAGAGAGTTGCAGTGGATATTGTTGGACCTCTCACACGAATCAAGAGGAGAAACAGTTACATTCTTACTCTGGTGGACACTTGTTCTACGTGGGGAGAGGCAGTAGCCATGTCATCAATTGACTCTAAACATGTGGCAGAGGCGTTACTTACAATATTCACAAGGTTAGGTTTTCCCCACTGTAACAAAATTAACCGTGATACAACGTTAAAATATCTCCAATGATACAACGTAGGGACAAAAACTAATGCGTAAGCTGCTAGAATACATGATCGCCCACGCCGCGGGTCATCACCTGCCATGGAAATTAAATTGTTAGACTTGAAGGCAAAACGGAACGGGATGAGAACGGAGATCAAAAGGAAAAATCTGACTGAACGCGTGCTTGAAACTAGCGAGGCTAAAAGGACGCAAATTGGTGGGGAAAGGAGGAAAAAGTCACGTTCCCCAAGTTGACATAAAGTAAAGAAATCGACAAAAGGGACCTTGGATATTATACGCCACAGTCATTTTTTGGACGCTTTTGCGATAACTTAGTCCGTTTATTTGAATGCAGTGATGAACGCATTCCAGAAGATTCTAGAAAATATTTGAAAAGTAACTTTTCTTAATAATAATGTTAGGAATATAAAACCTAGCTGGCCGGATGGCCCATCTTGAGCAGTGAAATAATATGCTTTCATTTATACAGACGGACAGATAATAAGAAAGATATTGACAAAAGACTGTGTTGTTCATATCAACGATCGTCTGCATTGAAATAAAACATGTCACTAATTTTCAAAAAATTGTGGCCTTGAAGACGCAAGTGCTAAAATCTAGTTGGAATGAAGAGACGGGGTGGGATGGAGAATTGTGGCTAAAAATAACTTTAAAGGGCAAAATTGTGTAGGGGAAGGCAGAGTTGGTTCAAAAAACAAGTGTGTTTTTTTGTGAAACGCAAGTAGAGACGGACGGACCAACAGACAATAAGGCATACTTGACTGAGGTATGACTGAAATGACTTTTTGGTAGGATATTTGAATTTGAAAAATAAAAGGCAGTGATTGGCCATAGATGAATATATTATCGGCGCTCAGACGCGCATTTTGTTCCAGTCATTATAAGTTGTCCTAGTAGACACAGTGAATTATTAAGTGGTGTAATTCCCAGAAGCTATTGAAATATTTAGAGGGACGCCATCCTAAGGCCAGCAGCTCAGCTGAGTTTTGCTAGCATTTAACTGTGTACTATATTCATAATTCTGGCAAGACTGAAATTATTTCTTTGTACATTTTAATATTTGTTTAAGGTTTCCAGTGATTTGATACTGCAATAGCATAATCTGTCCCTTACAACAAGTAAGGATTCGCTCTAGACCCCCCACCCCAGTTCAGGGTCTAGAGACAAATAAAATACATAAACTCCAGCAAGGATTAGGAAGGACAGATCAAGTGTTGAGATCAGTGAAACATATCACCTATCCTATTCTATGGCAGGAAGCTAATGAACATATTTCAGAATACGTAGTCTGGGAGAACTTATCCTATGTGAAACCAACTTGGTAAGATGTGTTGTTTGGTCAGAAAGATCTGACCCGTCTATGTGGTGTTGTTGTTGTGTAGGTTGTGTCCAGAAATGGTTAGAGGATGGAATTCTGACACATGACTAATACTTTGATTGCAGAACTGTGAGTTTCAGTTGGCACCAATGCGGTGTCAAATGAGTTGTTGAAAATTACAAGAGTGGACCCGTGCAGTAACATTTTGTCAGAGCAGCCTATTATAGCCCCCAAGCACGGAGAGGTGGGGCCACCAGACCTCTGATATTGCCCCCAAGCACGGAGAGGTGGGGCCACCAGACTTCTGATATTGCCCCCAAGCACGGAGAGGTGGGGCCACCAGATCTCAGCACCAGAGCTACACCTTCAAGCTACGTGAGCGTCTGGTCTGCTGAGAATTCACCAACTCAACTTATTTCCTAACACACCCATAAAAGTTCCATCAATTAACTGGACAATGTGTAGTCACCATAGACAGGGAGTGATGAGGCCACCCCAACAGCACATCCATTAAATGTTCTCCCAAAATAGATTACAACTATAAACAGTAGTAATATTAACTAGTCTAGTAACATACATATGTACACACCTTGCATTTATTATGTAATATTCATGCATTTCTTTCATAATTGCAAAACCTTTCATATGTTCTGACCAAATTAAAACCTTGGTTCAGAACAAATAAATTTAAAGAAAATTACTATCAAAATTTTACACACTTGAGTTAGTTCAATGTATTATAACATTTATTAATATTATTAGACTTAGTAAATATCTGTGTGTGTATGTAAACTACCACAACACATTACATATCATTACCCTAGACATTTAACCCTCTATTGGGCCATTTATGAAATAGTTGGAAAAAAAATTCTTGGAGTGGTTTTTGTGGCTGTCCCATGTCTGAAAAGTGGTGTGAAGGTTAATTTTGGGCAAAAAAATGTTTAGTTAGATCAGGGTATGTTGCCAATTGGCAACAAATCACCATTAAGGTTGGGAACATTTATTGTTGCCATTTGGCAACATATATCTTTTAACTATGTTTTTATGTCTAACAACATCTATTTCACCTTTTTTTACTCCCTACCTACATTTAATATTTAAACAGTAAATAGCAGACAACAAAATTTGTGAAACTTCATGAAGTTAAGTGTAATTTATACAGAAAATGCCACACATACAATGAAACATATAGTTACTAAAAAAAAAAAATCTTCTGTCTCGTGACTCAATCACAGCTCCACACTCATGTTTCATGAAATACTTTGAAACAGTTTGAATGTTTATTGAGGCACAAGTGTAGGTTACACTTCTCACAGACAGTTCTGGAGTACCCCTTGCATCCAGGAAGTTTGCATCTCCCTTTGTTGGTGACGGAATTGGGGCTGTGGCCAACATTGTCAGTTCTGACATGAAAAGGAGGTACATTTGCTGTTTGCCCTCTCTTCTTTTTAGCCACCAGCTGTGTCTCAGTGCTTCCTGATGGCCTTCCCCTTTTATTATTTTCACTTTTTCCTGCTTTTAGGAGACACAAAGCAATCTGCAACTTGAAATCAACTAATGGTAGTCTGTCCTTTTTTTCCATACCATCCTTACACACATCTGAACAATAAGTTAGCCAAGCTTGCACCACAGAAACATCCAGGAAATGAAACAATATTCTGTGGTACCATTTCTTGGATCTAATAGGTATACGATAGAGTGCCAGCAAGGAGTCCAGCAAATCTACCCCTCCCATGAACATGTTATATTCTTTCACAGCTGCAGGGCAAGAAATGTGTATTTCCTTCTTGGCTTTTCTGTCCCATCTTCTGACTACACATTCTGGTTCAACTGCTGCATAGGTGCTTAGCAGTGTGACTGCTTTATTGTCATACCATTTGATAGCTTTCAATGTGGCTCCGTTTGTTGCTGCAGTACAAACAACAGATGACCCTCTTCCTTTCGTTTTCAGTTCCTTATCGGAACACAGATTACACCCTTTCAGCCGGTTTGCACGGACAGTGCCAAGACATGCAATGCCTTGTTTCCAGAGGCATGCCTGCAATGCTGGCGAATTAAACCAGTTGTCAAAATATACTTTATGCCACACATTTTTAGGGATACGTTGAAGAAGTCTCAGCACGATATTAGCTGATGCTCCTAAATCAGGTTGGCCAGGACACACGTCAATTTTTCCAGTGTAAATTTCAAAATCATGAATCAAACCAGAAATGCTTGAACAAACGAAGACTTTATAGCCCCACTTTTTGGGTTTCTTTGGGTTGTACTGACGCAGAGATGATTGACCTTTGAATGGGATAACTTGCTCATCAATGCTCAGCCTTTCTGCTGGTTTGATTGAATTGAATTTCACTTTCAGAGCGTCAACTAAAGGTCTTAATTTGAACAATTTGTCGCCTTCATTGTCTTGCTGCTTGTTGTTGTCATTGCAGTGAATGTTACTTTTGATTTCTTTAAACCTCTTGTTCGTCATAGTATCAGCAACAAGTCCATAGCGCGTTGTAGAGTCCCAGTACAATTTACAACTGGGCATTCTAACAATACTCATCATAAACGCAATTCCAAAAAACTGTTCCAGTTCTGGCTGGCTCAATCTGAGAGGCTTCATGATGTTTTTCTGGATGCTGTACTTGTTTGATTCAGTGACCATATGTGCCATTGTATCATCATCAATGAATCTGCGGAAGTATTCTATTGGTTCTGAGGTAACTGATACGTGTGCCGAATCACCAGAGAAGGACGGAGCTTCAGAAGATACATCTGAGGCTTCACGGTGTCTCCATATCATCCGACGACGATCAAAGGTTACATCTGTGTCCTCCAGCTCTGATGCAGATGATTCTGAAAAAAAAGAAAACAAAGATATTAATTATCTGGCAACATAAACAATCATTTATTGGTATACTGGTGTACATGTTATTATTCTGATAATAGTAATAATGATAAAAATTATTCTAATCCACATTATGGTATAAAGCGTTCCACAAGTAAGTCTCCGTCAGCCGATATTTAGTACCTGATGGACTAGGCTGAAACTGTACATAGGTTGTACACTGATGGACAAGGCTACAACTGCAGTCTGAAATAAAGTGGCCACATTAAAAAAAAAAACATCAATTAAATTCAACAAACCTGAATCGGTTGTGTCCGAGGAAGGGCCGGGTTGCCACGTGTTATCCAGGATGTCTTCAGCCTCACTGTCTGACAGCTCACTATCGCTAGAAGCCTCAGGTATTGGTCTATAGATTGTAGTCTTTTGGCTGTAAAACTTTTGAGGATCCATTGTGTTTAACTGTAAAAAAAAATTAAAAAAAAATGACAACATATACATTTTGTAATTCAAAAGTTTTTCATCACAAAATTGTTTAATCTCATCTGATGATACATTATGTTTTGTGATTACTGGCAATTTTAGTGGTTATCATGTGTAGTTTAGTTCTAAAAGTCAAGTCTAGATGAAGTAAATATGTTTTATTCATTTACAATATTATTAGTAATTTATACTGGTAATTCTACTATTTACATTGACCTTTTTAGGATACATAAAATTGCAAATAACAACTTTTTTTTAAATGATGAAGTTTAATCAATTATAATGAGAATAAAATACTAATGTTGTTGATTACAGAGAAATACAACATTAAATATCATTTATTAGGTAAAAAGCAACTGTTGCCAATTGGCAACATGAAGTGGTTTTTATTCCTTAATCGACTTTTGTTGCCAAATGGCAACATACCTAAAATGTAAAATAAGAGTAACTTATTTTATTTATTTATAACTATTAAAGCATTTGTTACAAAGATAAGTGGTTTAAGTTACTCAACATATTTTTTTATACACCGTTTTCATAAGGAATTTTAAAAAATAATGTGAAGTAAACTCACCTCTCAATTCGATCTTGCAAACCAGCTACCATGCCTTGACAAAAGAGTGCGTGAAAAAAAAGTATTTCTCCGACAAATGAGTTACCCGGTAATTTAAAATTGGGAATGTTTCTAGAACACAATAAAACAAAAAAATTATTAATTTGAACGCCGGATAGTGAAATAGATGACTTTAAACGGTATGTTGCCAAATGGCAACAAGGCCCAATAGAGGGTTAACGTAGCCACATTCATTAGTAAAAAAAAAGATAGGTGTGAGGTCGTAGTGGTAGCAAGAAGGGCCTTCTGACAATTCACAGCTACATTTTATCTCAGGAGCCTTCACAGCTGACCTCATGCATCACACTTAGTAATATCACCATCATACAATACCATCAAACCCACTACACCCACCAGATATTGACTGATAATGGATCACAGTTCAAGGGGAAACTAACTGAGGAAGTTTTCAGGATCTTTCAAGCCAAGCACTTTCACTGTAGTCCGTATCACACCCAAGGGAACGGGCAAGTGGAAAGGTTCAACGGGACACTAATTTATATCCTGAGAAAGCTGGCACATGAAAAACCTGACACATGGGATCAATACTTATCCGCGGCCTTATTTGCTTATCGGGAAGTCCCCCATAATTCAACAGGAATGGCACCGGCAACCTTGTTATTTGGCCGGCCCATAAAGGTCCATTGGAAGTCTTATTGAGGACATAGACAGATGAGAAAGCAGAAGAGACTGTAACCTCATCATATCGGTATGTGAACGAGTTGACCTCTCGGTTAAAAACTGGCTGGAAACTAGCAAATGATAATTTGAGAAAAGCCAGAAAGAAGCATGCTGAGTATTATAACAGGAAAGCGAAGGATAGGGAGCTTGCTGTGGGGGAGAAGGTGCTTCTTCTGTTACCCGGCAGCAGCAACAAACTTCAGATAGGATGGCAGGATCCATACATAGTTCTGGAAAAGGTATCTAGAACTAATTACAAGATAGACAAAAAAGGGAAAGGAAAAAGTTTATCATGTGAACCTCCTCAAGAAATACCATGATAGAAGAGTTTTGGAAGGGGCACATTTAATGACCTTGGCCATAGCCATTGAAATGAAAAATGAACCTCTCACCTCATATGAATACCCACTGAAACCCTGCTAAACTCTTGCACAGGTAAAAGTCAGCAATCACCTGACAAAAGGGCAGAGGGAGAAGATTCAGAAGGTTCTGGAGAATCATACAGACGTGTTAACGGACAAACCGGGGCACATCAACTTGTTGGAGAATGATATGGAATTGCTAGACCCAACACCCATCTGTATGAGAGCCTATACTATCCCATTCGCTAAAGAGCAAGCTTTAAAAGGAGAGATAGAATATCTATTACAGGAAGGAATTATTTCTCACAGTGAATCTCCTTATAGCTCCAGTGTAGTATTGTTGAGAAAACCCTCTGGGGAACATAGGTTGTGCATAGATTATAGGAAACTGAATGCGGTCACAGAAAGTCAGGTGGATCCATTACCTAATACTAATCAACTGTTTGCCAGGTTGAATAAGGCAAAGTATTTTTCAAAAGTAGATCTCAGTAAGGGACATTATTAGATTCCAGTGAAGCATGAGATTCGACCTTATCTGGCCTTCAGCACCTCGGATGGGCATTATGAGTTCAATATGTTGCCTTTTGGATTGAAGAATGCTCCGAGTGTGTTTTCCAGAATTATGAGAAAACTATTGGATCCCCTGAAAAATCCATGTATTACTAATTTCATGGATGACATCCTCATTGCCACTGAAACATTTGAGGAACATTTAGACTCCCTAAATATGTTATTTGACAGACTCAGAGAGGCAAATCTGACCGCTAGACCCACCAAATGTTGTATTGGATGCAAGGAATTGGAGTTCCTGGGACACACTGTACATCAGGGTAGTATGACCCCTGATCCTAAGAACTTAGAAAAATTACAGAGAGCACCCCGACCACAGACTAAGAAAGATGTGAGGTCCTTTGTCTCACTTTGTGGGTTTTACCAAAAATATATCCAGAATTTTAACTTGGTGTGTGCTCCTCTGACAGTTATAACTCGTAAGGGAAAACCAGACAAACTAGAGTGGTCAGCAGAATGTGAGCTGGCATATAATGAGCTGAAGCAGAAACTCACCAGTAAGCCCATATTGAAGTTACCTGATTTGAGTCAGGAATTTGTGGTGAGAACGGACGCTAGTAATGTGGGATTGGGAGCCACGTTGTTACAAAGGTCCTCAACAAAAGGCGGAGAATTGAACCCAGTTGCTTATGCCAGCCGCAAATTGAACAAAGCGGAGAAAAATTACTCCACAATAGAAAAAGAGTGTTTAGCCTTAGTCTGGGCAATAAAGAAATTCCAAATCTATCTGTATGGTAGGCAATTCGTGGTGCAAAGTGATCATCAGCCACTGGTTTTTCTTGCCCAGGCAAAACATGGTAATGCACGATTGTTAAGGTGGTCTCTTCTCATACAACCTTACTTATTTACCATTGAGTACATCCCTGGATCGCAGAACGTTGGGGCAGATTTCTTGAGTAAGCACCCACCTGCAGGAATCCAGGATCACACTAAGGCATAGTGGAGTCTATTTGAACGTGATTGTATACAGATATGAAAGCTGAACTAGTGGTTCACGCTTTTCTAACGGGGGAGATATTTAGTGAAGTGAATCCGTATGACAACACGCTCAAATTCCCCGCTCAAAAACAAACTAGCTATCGTATTTTTAAATCTATAAATAACTACAGTATTTGAAATTTTTCGGAAGGGCCAGTCAAATTTACCGCCAACAATTTATCTAGTGTATTTGAATTTTTATAGGAAACAAGTAAAAAGTTACCGCCCACCCCAAAAATAATCGAAGAGCATAGTATAAATTTAACAACCAATCAAATCGTTTGCATATTTTGTAGTGGTAAGAAAATTTTGGTTGACGAGAAATAAATGCCTATTTTGTGTTTTTGACCGAAAGTAGATAATTTATTTCTTAATAACTAAAGATAATTAAAATGAAAGGGATATCTCAAATTATAGCGCTGATATTGCTTAACATATACACATAAAGATTACCTCATAAAAAAATTTTTTATGGTAGTAGAAAATTTAATTTAGTGAGATTTTCACATCAGGGTAAGGCCCGATTTAATTTTAAAAAAATTACCCACATTTGAATGCAAAGGAATAACTAAGGGAAAACTATATAGAACGATAGAGGAAAATTGGCCGTTTGATTATCACTTTTGATCATTTAAATAGGTCCCCAACTAAACTATATATATCATATTCAAATTTAGTCAGATCATATAGACACGCTTAGAATCGCATAAATACTAGTCTCAAAAATTAACTTTTTGATTGTCCTCTGATTGGTTCGGTGTATTGCTATAAATAGTTACAAACGTTTGTAGTTTTCCGCCATTGAAATCATAAAAATCACGCTGAGCTGACGTATACTAAACAACTGTATGACCAAGCCTTTGCCGGTTGGACTGGTAGAGCAGGCTAAGAACCCTTTTACAGCCAGTCAGCTTGAGTGTGTGTGTGAACTTATTTACCTGAGGGTAAGATTGATAATTTTATTTGCATACTTTGTTAAAGAATTGACCTGTAAAGTAAACAGGCTATGTGTGCCATATTTGTTCGTAGAAGATAGGTGAGAGAGAGAGAGAGAGAGAGAGAGAGAGAGAGAGAGAGAAGATTTCTCGCTCTCAGAGACAGCTTCTATCACAATTCTACTACCTCGCTCGTGGAAATCTATTTTGTATTTCTACCTCACACTGTGACTATCACCCATTCCAATCTATTCAGAAGGGACCAACCCAAGTCTTAATTCTCCTATCAAAAATCTACGACAAATAACTCCGAGGTATTTAAAGTGGTCGACCTGCTCCAGGACCTGTTCTCCCACCTTATATATATGAACATTTGTTCTTTAACAGGAACCCATAACTATGGGGTGGGAACGCCATACTCAGAAGAGCGTTTCGTTCTTTTCTTTTTACCATAGTTATTGGTGGTACCAGCAGAAAGTACTATCTCTGGAACAAGAAGGGAACCGTGGCCTAAGCTTTAAGACGCAGGACCCATGTGGTAGACTCTCCTTGACGTTTCTGGGAAACGAGCTACCCCCGACAACCTTGATCATAGACGAGCGCAAGCAGAGTGAAAAGAACCAACAGATAAGAAGGAGCAGAACCGTCATTGGCAGCTAAGTTCAAATATATGCTGCCAACTGAACTTCTTATAACATCTCACATTCCCCAAAGACTGTGATGATTCATTTTCTTGATCCATAACTATTCAAATTATTTTGCGACTGTTAAAACCTAAAGTGATTATTAAATTGTGTTATTTGTAATGTTACAAATTTAACTTCGATTTAATCATTTTAAAGGAGGACATGCACACCATCATAGCTGGCAGACGCTGGAGCTGGGTTGCTGTTGCGTGATAAATTCTCGCAACATCGTTTTATTTCAATATCTCTTTTATAACGCAAGGGCAACAACTGCTTGAAATTTATAGTCACTTTTCTCGGTAAGCATTTGTCTTCTCGCGTTGGTATCGAATGCAGTTAAGTTTGAGCTGTGGTCATTTTGCGCTGGACTGCGCATGACTTGTCTTGCTTCTTGGTCGATCGGTTTCCGCCCACCACTAGTGGAGTGAGCGATTTGGAATGGCGAAAGAGATGCCTCGTTGAAGAGGGGATCTCCGCTATTTTTTTTGTTCTGTCAGGAATGTGAGAGTCCTCTTATGGATATTTCGTTTATTCGAGATAATACCTCTAGTGTATTTGCACATGCCGGGAGGCATAATATTTCTGTGTATTTCCGGAAGGCAAGGTAAATTAACATTTTCATTAACTCTATCGATTTTTGGGCGTGAACGATTTCTGGTTCATCGCCTGTCTTCGAAAGTCGTCGTCACGAGATGTTTTCCTAGCTCACATGTCGCTGTATTGTGCTGCATCGGTTGACGCAGGTTCCAAGGACCATTACTTGCTACTTTGTTAAATGAACTAGGTTTGAAAAACCTTTATTATCTAGAGGATATTTTTGAGGACATTATTCATACTTCGGCAGACGTGTCTGTCTTGCTGAAGTCAAACTAAGGAGAGTGAACTGATCTCATACATCTGGTTATCTCCTGGCTGTTATAGAAAAGGATGGAGTTTTTTCACCTGACTACATTTACAGCACTTTGAAATATAACATGCATCTGACTCATCATTGTAATGCTGTCTACCGTCTATTGCTGTATTGAATGTTGCTGTGATAATGACTGTTTGATGTGCCTACATATTCGCGTAACAATTTTGTCACTGTGGCGTCCACAATAAATAATGAAGAAAAACGTCAACGGCTGTTACAAGAATCATTGACTTTATACGTCGTGAGTTTACTGACGTCCTATGTGGATTGCCCTGTTATTTTTGTATGAACATTGTTTTGACTGAACACATCTGCACACCACACAAAACCAGACATGCGGATACCATCCATCATCATATGGCATCACGCATCATTTGGTGGCCATAAGCTGGTTTGATTCTGGTCCCAGCAAACACGGGGTCCCTTACCCACTTCATTTTCAACAAGAATTCATCAGCATCCTTCAAGAAATTAACATTCTTCAATACAGTCAACATCTTCAAAATTTTCAAAGTACTCGGCGTTGCCCGGTAAAAGTCAAAATTTCAACTTTTTGACGGAAACAAGAATTTGACAGTACCCGGCGTTGTTACATGTTGCCGGATAACTCGGACTGCTGTTATCTTTTACGCAAGTCAAGCAAGTTGCTGCTGTCAAGGTTCCAGTGCTGTCGTTTTTGTGAAGGTCAAGTGCCGGTTGAAACGGGTTGTTTTCTGAAGAAGGCCAATTACCGATTTCCATCAACTTACTTTTGGATTAGAAGGTCAAGTGCCGAAACAACTCAACACACAGTATTTCAGAAGCTCTTGTACCATCGTGTTAGCAGTGGAAGCAGTTCAGATGTGCCATCATCGTTGGAGCTTCGCTCTTTAGGACGTTGATTGACATCCGTTTTTCTGCTGTTCTACGATTGGAAGCCTATAAGTTAAGTGGCCTGTTTGTATGTAAACTGTGCCCTTATACTTCTGCTGAGTCTTCTGTGTATCATCTCATTCTATATGTTATATGTTTATATGTTATTCGTATATTTATATGTTTATATTTCAGCGGGTTCTCGGTTGGGTGGTGTCTCCGTTAGATTATGCCACGTCATAGAGGTCGTCTATTGTGAGCGTTTTCTGTAGGGTTTGCAAATTTCCAATACTGGAATTTGCTAAGCGACTTCTGTTGCTATTTATGTTAGCTGTGATGACATGTTTTAATATTGTTTTCGTTATTATTTCGCATTCTTTAGTTTTGTTTTGATTTGTTTGTATTTGTTAGCCTACTCTTGTCTATAATTTAGTTTCATACAACATTTTTGTTTATACACTGTGGTGTCATGTATTTTGTTTAATTCTATCGCAGATATCGTCACATTTTTTGTGATATTTCATTAATTTCTGCTTTATTTTTAGTTGATTTCTGCGAACGTTTTTTGTATTGTTGCTGATCTTTGTTATTGTTTACATTGTTATTGTTTACATTGTTTGTATTGTTTACATTTTCAATGTTTACATTCTGCATGTGTTTACATAGTCATTGTTTACAGTTATAGTAATTAGTTAATGGGCTATGCTAATGCACTGTTACTACTACACTGATGATAAATGAATGATGAATAGTGTCGTGCACTATTGAATGAGAAGTGCACTTATGATCAAGAATTGATTGTTGATATTTCATATACAAGTTCTTTGATTGGAGACTTGTTTCCCACAGAGACTGGGATAATATAAGGTGATGTGAATATACAAGTGCTTAATTAAGACTTGTTACACTTAGGTTTGAAATAAATTAGTTAATTATTTCAGGTTTTGGACTCATATGTTAGACAACATGTCTACATTTGAGCACTTTATTGAGCAGGGTAAATTGCTTGGCAAGACTGGTGATAAGTTAGAAGAATTTGCAACTGCTCGATATGATAAAGCAATGGAAGCTGAACAAAAGAAACTGCATATGGAAGCTGAACAAAAGAAACTGCAGATGCAGGTGGATGAAAAAAGATTCCAAATGGAAATGGAAAAACAAAAAAGGGAATCAGAAGCTGAGGAGAGAAAACTCCAGCTACAGCTAGAAGCTGAAAGACTTCAAAAAGAGGCTGAAAATAAAAGACTTGAAAAAGAAGCTGAAAATGAAAGACTTCAAAAAGAGGCTCAGGTTGAGGAAAGAAGATTACAGAGAGAGTCTGATGAGAGGAAAGAGAAAGCAAAAATGGAACATGAAGAAAAGGTCTTAGCTTTAGAGTTGGAAAAATTGAAATTGACGAGCATGAGTAATGGTAATGATTCAAACAAGGGTTCATCTTCTGGTAAGGCTAATAATGATACTTTTAAGATTAAGTTACCAACATTTAGTCCTTCCAGTGATGACATAATGTTCTATCTTGATTTGAACAAGCATGTACAGCTCATAACATAGACAAAGCAAAATATGTTTATCAGTTATCAGGGATACTGACAGGTAAAGCTCTAAGTATATTAAATATGGTGGATGAACCTGACAAGAACAATTATGAGGTTGTCAGGGCCGCTTTGTTAAAGAAATATCAGCTTAACGAAGACGGCTATCGTCTACAATTTAAAAACATGTTACCTGAAAATGGAGTTGAATTCTCCGAGTTTATTGCAAGAATACGCATTACTTTCTCACGATGGGTTGAACTATCTAAGACGGAAAAAACTTATGAAGGACTTATGGACTTAATGCTTAGAGACAAAGTCATGTCGTCTGTCAATGAGTCTTTCCTTGCTTTCCTTCATGAACGTAAACCTAAAACAATAAAAGAAATGGAAGATTTCTGTTGCCAATACGTAACTGCGCACCCACACATAACCATGGGTAACTCTAAGGTGAAAGAAGGTTTACCAGTTGCTTCGGCAGCTCCGTATGGCCAAAACTTTGCTCGTAGATTCCAACAAAATTTTGATAGAAAGAGTAGCGGTAATTTCTGTCAAAATCATGGAAATCAATTTCATGGTGATTCTTCTTCGAAGAATTGGAGACAACCTGATAGTACTCGTTACTATCACCCTAATAATTATAAGCATTTCAAAAGAGGATATGGTAATAGAGGTTATTCCTGCCGAAGACCTCAGAACCAAACAAATAGATGTTCGCATCAATGTGAACATGATAGTAATCGTGGAAACTGGAATTCGAACCAGGATAACAATTACAATAGAGACAATAATAACTGCAGAGATAATAATAACTTTGATAACTTCAGAGGTAATAATAGTCGGGGTAGATCTCAACACAAAAAAAGAGATATCAGCAGGCTAATGCTGTACAACAGGAAACTGAGGGAGCCTGTAATCATGTTGTTGATAGTAAAAACTTTGACGCTGTCACTGGTTCTGCTTTTGACTTTGAGAGAGCAAACAAATGCCCCCAATGCAGTACTTTATTCGAACCGGGTACCATAACTACTTTGAGTTGTGGTCACCCACTTCCCGCTCTTCCTGCTGCTGTTGCGCATGACGGGAGGGGTTCTTTAATCCTACATAAGGGTCTTGTTAATGATACTCCGGTCTCACTACTTTTCGATTCCGGATGCACCACTATTGGTGTTAGACAATCGCTTGTAGATCCATCTTGTGCTACAGGAAGGGTTATTAAATGTGTCACATTTGGCGGCACTCTAGAAAAATATCCTACTGCTGTAATTCGCATTGCCACTCCTTTCTTTACTGGAGATGTGCATGCTTGTCTCTTACCTAATCCTATTGCGGACCTTATTATTGGTCGTATTCACGGAGTTAGGGAGTGTACCCCACAGCAGATTGCTGCTTGGGAAGATAATAACATGCAAGCTACAAATGCAGTAGTTACAAGAGCACAAGCTCTACAAACACCCGAAACTTCACTGAATAGTGATAATGAAGTTGATAGCCAAGATAGTCACTTAGTAATCACTCGTGACTCTTTCATAAAATTGCAAGAAGAAGATCCTTCTTTAAAAAAATTCTTCGTTCTTGCGAAGAAAGGTGATCCGAATCAGGATACAAATAGAAAATCTTGGATTGCAATGAGAAACGGCGTACTTGTACGTATGGTACAAGATTCGACTACGTCGGCACATTCGCAAATTCTTGTTCCCAAGAGCATGAGAGTCCAAATATTACAACATGCTCATGACTCGCAATGTGCTGGACATATGGGTTTTGCCCGTACGAAGTCGAGAGTCCTTGCGGCTTTCTTTTGGCCTTTTGTCAATAAGGACATTCGTATTTACTGCCGATCATGCAAGGTATGTCAGGAGGTCAAATCTAGAGGACCACGACATGCTGCGCCTATCCAGGCTGCTGACATTCCTATTCGGCCGTTTCAGAAAATGGCCATAGATATTATTGGTCCTTTTAAGGTCAAGTCGGCCAGAGGACATCAGTTTATCCTTACATGTGTCGATATGTGCACACGTTGGCCAGAGGCTATTCCTCTTAAGAGCATATCTACTACAGATATCGCAGATGCTCTTTGGTTGATATTTTCTCGCTTGGGGTTCCCCAGAGAAATATTGTCAGACCATGGCACTCAACTCATATCTGACACTATGTCACAGGTAATGTCTACCTTACATATTGAACGATCTCTCAGTAGTATCTACCATCCTATGTCTAATGGGTTAGTTGAGCGTCTGAATAGAACGCTCAAGACTTTGCTTGGTAAGATAACTGAAGATCATCCTCAAGATTGGGACAGGGTTTTACCCGCGGCTCTCTTTGCCTATAGAGAAGTCCCTAATGAACACACAGGATTTTCTCCCTTCGAACTTGTCTTGGCGCGCGTCCACGCGGCCCTATGTCTTTATTACACGATCTCATCACTGCCGATGATATTAGCGATGAAACTCAATCCTCATATGAGTATGTCATTGCTCTTAGACAAAAGATCATTGAGGCATGTAAGCTAGCAACTGCTTCATCAGAAATTGCTAAAGAGAAGGCAAGACAGTTTGCTAACAATAATAGATGTCTACGACAACTTTGTCCAGGTGACAAAGCATTCGTCCTACTCCCCAGTAGGGAAAATAGACTTCTTATTGCATGGAAAGGTCCGTATGCAATAGTCTCTCGGATTTCCGATGTTGACTATGTGATCGATATTGATGGAAAGCATAAAACTTTCCACATAAACATGCTTTCGGAATTTCACGAACGTCCGGACTATTTGCTGCCTATTTTCCAGGCAACGGATGATGCTCCTGCACCTCACGGTCATTATTCATCCCTGTCTGTCATTCAGGATGAGGAAGCTACCTTCTCTGATGTCAACCTTCCCCTTCCAGTGGTTCCATTACATTCCACGGAATCTTGGAAAAACGTTTCTGTTTCTCCTAATCTTTCTGGTGACGAACATCGACAAGTCTCGTCGATGTTACAAACATTTCAGGATGTTCTCACTGACATTCCTGGACACACAGATGTCATAGAACATGACATAATTCTTACCGACAATAATCCAATTAGGGTTAGGCCGTATCCTATTCCTATACACTTTCAGTCGCAAGTGGAAAAGGAATTGGATGAAATGATTCAATTAAATATAATTGAACCATCGACTTCACCATATTCTTCTTCCATGGTTATTGTCCGGAAGAAGGATAAGAACATACGAATTTGTGTTGATTATCGCAAATTGAATCAGGTCACAAAGTTCGACGCTGAACCGATGCCTTTGTTAGAAGATCTACTGATTAGACTTTCTAATTCTAGATTCTTCACTAAACTTGACTTGTCTAAAGGTTATTGGCAAGTGCCTTTAGCAGAGCATGCCAAACCTCTTACTGCTTTTTCTACACCTAGGGGTCTATTTCAATGGAATGTTATGCCTTTTGGTCTCATGAACGCCCCTGCAACTTTCGTTCGCATGATGCGTCGAATTCTGTCACATCGTTCGGATGTCATCGCATACTTAGATGACATCTGTCTCTTCAGTGATACCTGGGAAGATCACTATTTAGGGTTATATGACTTACTGTCCACTCTACGTGAGAATAATTTGACAGCAAAACCTTCTAAAGCTTTTGTTGGTTTTGGTGAAATCTCTTTCCTGGGTCATCGTGTGTTGGTCATGGTCTCTTGAAGACAGAAGACCACAATACTTCCAAAATACTGAACATCTCTGTTCCTAAAACGAAGAAACAAGTTAGGAGTCTCTTAGGTTTAATTCAATTTTATGGGAGATTTATTCCAAATTTATCTTCGATCATGGCACCTCTATCAACATTGTTGAAGAAAGGTTCGCCTAATCTGGTCCGTTGGTCTGGAGAATGCCAATCTTCACTAGACCAAATCAAGAATATATTTTCTTCTCCTCCCATCCTAAGATTACCTACTCTTGATAGAACTTTTGTTCTTCGAAGTGATGCTTCATCCACTGGGATTGGAGCAGCACTGATGCAAGAATATGCAAATACTCTGCATCCTGTTATGTACATTTCTAGAAAACTAAATGCGGCAGAGAGGAACTACTCGGTTTTAGACCGTGAGTTGTTAGCGATGGTTTGGTCAATTCTAAAACTACAAAGATTCCTCCTGGGCGCACATTTCATTCTAGAGACTGATCAGAAAGCTCTTACAGCTATTCAGACTAAGAATTTGAAGAGTTCGAGATCCACTCGATATGCTATAGCTCTTCAACCTTTTCACTTCACGGTACGAGCTATCCGTGGTGCGGATAATGTGATGGCTGACATTTTGTCTAGATGCCCACATGACTCCAACTAATACTTCTGTCCTATATTTCCATATATTACAGAGTCATAACACACCTATATTTCTACAATAGATTAGCACATCTGTACTCACTTTATATGTACACACTATCGTGCTTTGTTGTCATCTTCTTCTGTTCGTTTTTTAAGATGATAGAGGAGGACTGAGTAGTTAATATAAGGGCCGTTAGTTTACTAAACAGCCACAATTATTAATAATGTATTGTACCTTATGAAGCATATTAGTTATTAATTAGCATTATATTGCTTGTACTTTCTCAGAATGTCATTGTTGAGCTGAGGACTTACCTTACTAGTATCAAGCATGACGAGTTCTAGATTGTGTACTTACCCTCGGAATACCAGAGCATATGTCCTGGATCGTCATGTAGTTTAACTTTACTATGTACTTATGTCATTACATGTCAAAGAATGTACTATTTAAATTTTCCTATCAGATTTGTACATCCATTTTTAAAGACAATATTAGAGTATGCTGTTTAATGATGATTATAGTAACTTGCATACGTATATTGTGTTTACATGCTAACGTGATGTGTGTTGGTGACACCTCCCCGATGTGAATATTTTTTGAGACATATTTATTTTTCTGTTGAGGTATATCCTCACCAGACACTCTATAATTAGCCTATTGTTTGGCAATTTAGTTAATTATCAGCGCATAATTCGTGCGTTTTGAGCCGCTTATCGCATGCTCTTTGATATTGAAAAAAAAAAAAATATGTTCCACATTTTTTTTTATCGGGAGGAGGTGGTGATATGTTGCGTGATAAATTCTCGCAACATCGTTTTATTTCAATATCTATTTTATAACGCAAGGGCAACAACTGCTTGAAATTTATAGTCACTTTTTCTCGGTAAGCATTTGTCTTCTCGCGTTGGTATCGAATGCAGTTAAGTTTGAGCTGTGGTCATTTTGCGCTGGACTGCGCATGACTTGTCTTGCTTCTTGGTCGATCGTTTTTCCGCCCACCACTAGTGGAGTGAGCGATTTGGAATGGCGAAAGAGATGCCTCGTTGAAGAGGGGATCTCCGCTATTTTTTTTGTTCTGTCAGGAATGTGAGAGTCCTCTTATGGATATTTCGTTTATTCGAGATAATACCTCTAGTGTATTTGCACATGCCGGGAGGCATAATATTTCTGTGTATTTCCGGAAGGCAAGGTAAATTAACATTTTCATTAACTCTATCGATTTTTGGTCGTGAACGATTTCTGGTTCATCGCCTGTCTTCGAAAGTCGTCGTCACGAGATGTTTTCCTAGCTCACATGTCGCTGTATTGTGCTGCATCGGTTGATGCAGGTTCCAAGGACCATTACTTGCTACTTTGTTAAATGAACTAGGTTTGAAAAAACCTTTATTATCTAGAGGATATTTTTGAGGACATTATTTATACTTCGGCAGACGTGTCTGTCTTGCTGAAGTCAACTAAGGAGAGTGAACTGATCTCATACATCTGGTTATCTCCTGGCTGTTATAGAAAAGGATGGAGTTTTTCACCTGACTACATTTACAGCACTTTGAAATATAACATGCATCTGACTCATCATTGTAATGCTGTCTACCGTCTATTGCTGTATTGAATGTTGCTGTGATAATGACTGTTTGATGTGCCTACATATTCGCGTAACCATTTTGTCACTGTGGCGTCCACAATAAATAATGAAGAAAAACGTCAACGGCTGTTACAAGAATCATTGACTTTATACGTCGTGAGTTTACTGACGTCCTATGTGGATTGCCCTGTTATTTTTGTATGAACATTGTTTTGACTGAACACATCTGCACACCACACAAAACCAGACATGCGGATACCATCCATCATCATATGGCATCACGCATCATTTGGCCATGTCCTCAGAAGAGACCCCGATGCCATCACAAGAACAGCTATGCTATGGACCCCTGAAGGAAAACGAAAGAGAGGCCGACCAAAAACAACCTGGCGGAGGACTGTGGAGGCTGAGATGCAAAGAATGAACCAGAGTGGGGGCACTGTACGAAGGATGGCCGCCGACCGAGCAAAGTGGAATCAATTTGTTGTTGCCCTACAAGACGCCACCAGGCGTAATGGCCACTGACTGCTTTGACGGTCGGCGGCTAAGGATCAAAGAAGAAGAACTGAACTTCTTATAACATCTCACATTCCCCAGAGACTGTGATGATTCATTTTCTTGATCCATAACTATTCAAATTTTTTTGCGACTGTTAAAACCTAAAGTGATTATTAAATTCTGTTATTTGTAATGTTACAAATTTAACTTCGATTTAATCATTTTAAAGTTACTGCATGTTTGTCTCCGTCAAATTACTACACACACTCTAAACAAAGCTGAACTAGAATAATAGAATTCCACTGAGTAAATCAACTTAAACGAGCTGAAAGTAATAAGTGCTTAAATCCTTCACAAAAGCGTCGGCAGTATTACAGAGTTAACATACTCAGCCAAAGCAGTATTGTTCTCGCTTATTCTTAATATCTTGTGAAGACTCCCTTTGTAATAGAAGTGTCATCACCCTTCTGTCTACATCTCTGCCAAGAGCAATTTTGTGCGAAGGTAGATACCTTTGAAGCCCATATTAGATACTCTTGAGTTTTGGCCACTGCTGGACCACTCCTGCAAAGCAAGGGAGGCAATACCGTCCCGTAATGAATATGTTTTACATTTACACTTGGTTGAAAAGGTTGAAACTTTCATGACATTTCGAGTGAATATGTTATACATTTACACTGATTGAAAAGGTTAATAACATAACAAGTATGTACTCGTACATCATTTCTTTCATTATTCCCTTCTTGCTCCATCTGGAACTTGCGACTACTTCTGCTTTTCGTTCTTTATAAGAAACTCACAATAAGGCAGTCACCAGCCCTCGCAGTGGTGGTTCATGAAATCATCATTCTACACGCAGAGGTTGCCAGCCTCAAATGACTTGGACATCCACTAGCAATTTTCACATATTAACATTCACACGTCAATATATACGTATTAGTTCACATGTTAATAATGAAAAAAATATAGAATTAAAAATTTTACAACTTACTCCAATCTTTAGGCTCACAGACTGCTGCTAGCTCTGAGAAATAGTTTAAGGCAGCTTGACGATGCCTTTTACACGTGTTCTAGGGTGTTGTTATTTTAGCAATAAGTTCCCACTTTTGACTCGTATTCAGATTCCTTTGGATGCCGGTTTTCCTTGTTAATGCAGGAAGAGTTTTTCTGGGAGATAATTCCTCAAGATGCTCAAACAAAGTCCTGTCCGATAAATGAAATTCTTATTTCAGTATTAACTCTGGCAAGGTCTGGTTGTCTTCTTGGCGTGAGGTAGATTTTCACAGTGTTCTAACCTGGCTAAAGAGTCAGGTTACATTGCTCCTTTCGTTTTTGGAACGAGTTGTTTACTATTAGACCAGGCCCAAATCAGAAATGTAGCTCTGTTTACATCTCGAGTGCCGGCCAATAGTTTCAAACATGCGTCCACTATCTTAATTTTATGCCTTCACCTACTGATATCTTATCATCGGAAGGACTACCCTACACCATTCCATATGTTACCACTTAGCCAGACGTGAACAAAACCGTCAATGCTTAAGCCATCTTGACGGGCTGATTCCGTATGTGTGCCAGTCTGGAGTGTTTGGTCAGATAAACTGAAACTTTAGTGGGTACTGTTATCACGAATTAAGTGTCTGGACACCAGTCAGCTTGGGTGTAAGATGGGGGATTTAATTAACATGTGTCTAATTTTGCCCATCATTATGTCTGACACAGGAACACATGACAGAATCAGTTCCGGCGAGATCTATTATCCTAATAACAAGGGATGGGAAATAAGGGAGAACAACCTTGAAGAAGAGATTTTCAGAGATACTAATAATGGCAGGTCGTATGACATAACTGTTACCGGTAAGGGTACTAAATATCTTCACTGCCTTATATGCCGATGTCGATAGTAATCCCTGAAGACGAAATACCCGCTCTACAGTACAATCGATGTGTTGATAACAATTTACTAAAATAAGACATCTAGATTTGTGGTTGGCTAAGTGAACGAACAGGAGAAATGAGCATTAAGAACTACAAGTTGAGAGAGCCAGAAGTTAAGATCAGATATCAGGGCTTATTGCTACAGTGGTGAGAAACACAGAAGAACAGGCTGATGACCTGGAAACCCTCTGGCTTAAGTGCAATATGTATAGTGAAGATACATAGACAATGAACAAGCAATTAGAAAAAAAAAATTGAGGCCCTTGAAATGTGGATATACAGAAGAACAGGGCCTATCTAATAGACAGAGGAGAAAATAAGTAAAGGGGTGTCACGAGTATGAGAATAGAGAATATCTGAGATTAGACAGAATATGAATGAGTAAAGTGAAAGTAGACAAAAGTTAAAGTCACTAATGAAAATGTGGAGAGAGGTAAGACTTCTGAGAAGAAGAGCCACCATACTTCTCAACCATACTCGGACTATGTTTAAGTGTCTTAAACCCAATCCGTCCTCCAAATGTTAAATAGGATATAATCTATTACAGTAAGTACATACATCAGTGAACATTAAACGACAGTTAGAAGAGAATTGATTCTGAACACATATTACATATAATATGTTTATTAAAAAAAAACCAAAACACCAAAGAAAATAAGTAATGTCTTCACTATCTCTGAAGGCTAGTGAATATAAATACACTGTTCAAAAAAAGAAACGTATAGCTACTGAAGGCACACACATAGCCATAATTTTGACATTCAATAACTTTTTTTAAATTTAATGAGTTAATTGTTCAAATTGCACACAATAATACCTTAGGGTTCAACCAATCAATTGACAGTTGTTTTGCATCTGGGTCACGAGAGTTTTTTGGCGTACGGGCTTTCCCGTTAGTATGGTGTGTGGCCTCCTCTTGCATCGATCAGCGACTGGCATCTCCTGGGCTTGGATGCGATCAGACGTCTGATGAGGGCCTGTGGGATGGCTGCCCACTCTTCCTGGAGTGCCAGGAAAAGATCACGACGATTGGCTGGAGCAACGTCTCGGCGACAAACACGTCAATGCAGCTCATCCCACAGGTGCTCAATCGGACTCATGTCTGGAGACATGGATGGCCAGGGAAGGGTGAGAATGTTGTTGGCAGTCAGGAACTGCGTGGTCAACCGTGAACAATGGGGTCTGGCGTTGTCCTGTTTAAACACAGACCTTTGGGCAGCCAAAAGTGGAAGGAAATGGGGACGAAGAATTTCATTGACGTATCGTTGCGCATTCAAGCCTCCTTCAATGTGCACAAATTGACTCCTTCCATTGTAACTGATCATTCCCCACACCAATGCACCTCCACCACTGTGCGGTGGAGCTTCATCAACGCAATTTCGGGCAAAACGTTCATTTCGCCTACGGTAGACCCTACGCCGTCTATCATGACGCTGCAACAAAAAGAAAGATTCGTCACTAAACCAGACCCGTCTCCATTGATTGTCAGCTGCCCAGGGACAATGCTGGTTGGCCCAAAGAAGTCGATTTTGGCGATGGCGGCCCCTCAAGGACAGGTCCTCAGTGAGGTCGTTGTGCCCAAAGTCCAGCGTCATGCAGTCTATTCCGGACAGTTTGATCAGACACTAGTAGGGTATGCGCAACTTAGCATTCTGCAGGCGCGTGACTTTTATATAAGCGCAATCTGCAGGCGCGCTGCAGGGGTAAGATGGCGGACTTGAGATAACAAGGGGGAGATAACTAGGTTGTTGTATTGCATGACTTTTTATATAAGGAAAAATGTGGCAAGATGGCGGATTTGAGATAACAAGAAGAGGGGAGATAACAAGATGGCGGGATGACTTTTATATAAGGAATTGAGGAGGAGGAGAGGAGGAGGCGCATGACTTTTTATATAAGGAATTGAGGAGGAGGAGAGGAGGAGGTACATGACTTTTTATATATAAGGAAAATGTGCAGGTGGAGCATCAGGCGGGGGGTGATGACTTTTTATATAAGGAAAATGTGCAGGTGGAGCATCAGGCGGATGCGTATGACTTTTTATAAAACATGGCGGACTTGAGATAACAAGAAGAGGTTATATGGCGCAAGATGGTGGGATGACTTTTTTATATAAGGAATTGAGGAGGAGGGTAGGAGTAGGTAAATGACTTTTTATATAGTAATATATTAGTGGGGTTTTTTTTAGATAACAAGAAGACGTTATTTATAGACATATATTAATTCTGCAGGAGTGATGCAGGGGCAAGATGGCAGGATGACTTTTTATATAAGGAATTGAGGAGGAGGGTAGGAGTAGGTAAATGACTTTTTATATAGTAATATATTAGTGTTTTTTTTTTAGATAACAAGAAGGCGTTATTTATAGACATATATTAATTCTGCAGGAGTGATGCAGGGGCAAGATGGCAGGGTGACGTTTTATATAAGGGAAATGTGGTAGCGCTTTGTGATGGCGCGTGACTTTTATATAGCACTATATTAGTTCGCTAATAGTGTGTTGTGGTCGAGTGGAGGTTTTTTTTTGTGGTGGGGGTGACGTTGAAATTTCAGGAGGTGAACAAGAGGGCGGGGTGATTTTTATAAAAGGAAAATGTGGTGGAGCGCCAGCGGAGCTCAGACCCAAGATGGTGGGGTGACTTTTTTATATAGTAATATATTAGTGTTTATTTTTAGGTAACAAGAAGACGTTATTTATAGACTTGAGAATTTTAGATGTTGAGGGAAGATGTGGTGACGTTGTCAGGATGCATCTGTGTACATTTTTGGGGTGTAGCAGGCGAGTGGACCAGCATTGAGAGGTGGGAGTGAAGAGACGTCGGTGACGAGGTACGGGTGTAATATCGCAGGTGGGGTTAGGTTAGGGCGGATTTTTGTGTGTTGTGGAATTGTTTTGTTATGTGTGTTGGTGTGTTTGTTTATACAGTCTACAACCACGTGCCTTTTATATAACGAAAATGTGTTGGACGAACGTGGAGGAGAAGTATTGGTATATAGTAATATATAAGTTCATTAATGGCGGGCGTGTTGTGTGATGCTTATTTCACAAACAGTTATACGTACATATTACAGATAGGTAGCCAATATTACAACAGTTAGACGCTATTTAGTTATACATATATATAAATATAAAAGAGAAAACACTAGATACATTTTATATATTTATTGACAAAGTTAGTTGATCTATGGGTGACGTATAACCGCACTTCTTTTTCGTATACCACTAGGAGCCCTCAGAACACAGGCGGTTCGGATTACTTGACGAGTCTGTCACGTCTTTTTTGTGTAACCATCTTCAACAAGGTGAGTGTCTGTCGTTATCACGCCATTGTCTATGAAGGAAAAAAACAGGCTTGGGGTGGGTTAACCAGGGTCTGACTAAACGCGTAATTAATCGCGAGAGGTGTGTTGTATTATGTGTTGTATGGTTTCTTGATTGTTGTACAGAGTGGAAGATCTTGTCGGCCAGGTAGTTTATGTGTTGGTGCATATGTGTTGTATTATGTGTTGTATGGTTTCTTGGTTGTTGTACAGAGTGGAAGATCTTGTCGGCCAGGTAGTTTATGTGTTGGTGCATATACCTGTAGGTATCTATGTGTGTGTGTCTGTAGGTAGTTGTATACAGAGAGTTTAGATCTTGAGCATCACCATATGTCTCTTTAGCTTTCTTGGTTAACATAGATTGTACAGGGTTAAATATTTTAGAACAGTTGTGCCCCGATTGATCGTGTACAGAATACTTTATTATAGAACAACGTGTCTCAAACGGTTTAGTCTAAGAACCCCATGAGGTCTTACAAATTATTGAGGTCCCAGAGATCTTTTGTAGATAAGAGTTGTACCGCGAGGATATGACAATATCAAAGAAGGTGTTCGATTACAAGGAACATAGTGTTCACCTCGCTGACCCCCAAAAAGGCTTTCCGCGCACCATATTTTGAGAATCACCGTTCGTATGTCTTTCTTTATTCAGTCACCGCCTTCCACGCGAACCCAACTTAGAACACGGGGATAATCGATAAGAAATTTCATTACAGGCCATGTTTAATCAGAACGAGATGTGTTTGCTTAAACGATCCCTTGTCGAAAATATGACTTATTTTAAACAGCTGTTACCCGCATGTCTTTGTTACAAGGTTCACTTATCGAGAAGAGGAAGCATATTTCTCATTGCGGTCAGTGTATTTTTTTTTCCGGAGTATTTTCAGTTGTCTTCAACGTACTTTCAGTCGTCGTAAATGTACTTTTAATTGTTTTCATTGTAATTTCAGTTGTCTTCCTTGTACTTTTAATTGGCTTCATCGTACTTTTCAGTTGTCGCTTACGTACCTTAATTTGTCTTCAGTGCCCTTTCTGATGTCTCGAACGCACTTATGTCTTGAACATATTTGCAGTTGTTTTCATCGTACTTTCAGATGTCTGCCGTACTTTCTATTGCAAACTGGAGTCTAAATAGTCTTTTTACTCAATTGTTAGTTTTAGTTATTGATTTGTAATGAAAACACACTCGCAGATAATACACTTGTGGGGCTGTCGAATCGTGGGGTGTGTTGGGGTATGGGTTTTTGTGTGCCAGTATTTTAATTGTTGTATATACAATATGTATAGATCGGCGTGAAGTGTTAGAGACCTGTACTAGTTCTACCATCGAACTTGCGTCCTGGTAGTGTGTGTTGTTTATTTTACATATAGACAGGTATACATACACACGATGTTACAGCAGTTATACGCTAAATAGTCATATATACATAGGTGAATAATAGGAAGACTTTGAGATTTTTAGATAACAAGAAGACGATAATAGGGAGACGATATATTTAGACTTTGAGATAATAGGAAGACGATGTATTTAGATATATTAAGTTATACATATATTTAGACTGATTTTTTAAATGTATGTTACAACAGGTAAAGGATATTGGCGGTATCTGTGGATACGTAAGCTTGTACCTCGTGTAAAGTCTTTCCGAAAGAGCTCACAAGAAAAACGAGGCATAGAGTGCATGGTTTTTACAATGACTTATGAACGTCTTGGCGTGGGGGGAAAAAACCCAGATAGCAAAAATACACACACCTGTCTATTGATCTCTTCCTTTGGCTATGAAACCAGCCTTGTTTGCGCGCTAACAACTTGCTTAATCGAAAAACTAAGCGATAAAAATTATTTAATTTACTCGGTCATACATTTTTTTCTAAGATACATTTTAGCTGTCGCTATCAGGAAATCTTATACTAACTGTTTCGCCTCTTAAATTTACAAGCTTATTTTTGTGTGAGAGAGTGAATTGTTAGAGACTTACCTATACTACGTCTACCATGAAGAGGTGGCGTGATGTGTTAGAGACATGATTATACCAGGTTCGGGAGTGAGAGGTGAATGCGTTTCGTGGTAACAGCTGGTTGATTATCCAGAAGCCTAATCGATACCCAACGTGCTGTTGAACAAATATTCAGTGTTAAGTTTCTTGATTTGCGAGAGTCTGTCATTATGAGTTATCTGTAAGATTTTACATAGTTTTGTTAAGGCGTTTATTTTCTAAAATATTGTGTGTGTTCGTAAGCAATAACACGGGCTTTACAAATTGATTGTTCCAAAACCTTCAGGCAACTATGTTACTACTTGACTTGAGAAAAAGAACTTTTTATAAACACTCTTGAGAAAATTCCCATTTCTTTTCCCTACCAGCTATAGAATAAAGAGGGAAATATATTTTTAAAACTAATACCTGTTATAGAGGTAGATGAGTAAGGGTTGGTATGATGGGGAGGTTTTTGTGTTGTGTTGTGTGTGTAGCTAGTGACAATATGATAGGGAATTCCGTTGTTGGGTGAATGTAACTACATATTAACACATGCACTCGGTCACGTGGTAGTTTTCTTTATTATTTATATTATATCATGAGTAATAAAATCTACTTACCCCAATGTTCAGTTAATGTTATGTAAAGCCATCTCGCATGTGGTGGATATGTTCAACACATCGTAGACTTCCCTGTCTCACCCGGTTATACAGACTTTGAAATCCAACACGGGACAACACCTCAACACTTGGTGGTTTATCTTTCGACGAAATACCGACGAGGTCCCGCAGACACGGTAGATGGAAGGTAGTGAAACTTCTTTCTTGCTTAGTTGTATTGTCGTGCAATTTTCAAACTTTAGTGAAAGGTTTTCTTCCAAACACCAAAGACGATCCCAAAATTTTCTCCCAGGCCTCCCCAAAGTGGCCAACCTATAGGTAAATAGATCAACCGTCAAATACTTCTTTAAAAAATTTCTCACCACTTGTCAAAAAAATACTGCCCCTTGTCAAAAAAATATATCCCCCTTATCAATCAAATTTCGCCCCCTCGACAAAGAAATTTCGACCCTTTGTTAAAAAAATACTACCCCTTGCCAAAAAAAAATACTACCCCTTTGTTAAAAAAATACTTCCCCTTGCCAAAAAATATTCCCCCTTATCAATCAAATTTCGCCCCCTCGACAAAGAAATTTCGACCCTTTGTTAAAAAAATACTTCCCCTTGCCAAAAAATACTACCCCTTTGTTAAAAAATACTTCCCCTTGCCAAAAAATACTGCCCCTTGTCAAAAAAAATTTCGCCCTATTGGTAATCAAACTTCTTCCTATTATCAAAAAATACTCACCCTTGGTAAATACCTACAGTTCCGGTCTTCAACCCGCTCCCCAACGGTTTAAACACTTCATCACTTCTTGTCGTGTGATAAATTATTCTATCCAGAGACTGTCCTTTCTCTCACACGATCACCTTGTGATAAAACTATTTCTTACCCCTTACTTTCACATTGTCATCACTATCATCTCGGCTCAGACAGGCCTATAAACATCTATTACCTACGTGATAAAAGCTACGACAAACGTTATCTACCAGTTGTATAGCAACGCTCTTTATCAGTTGCATATAAAGTAACTAGAGGGATGACGGGATATATTTTGGATGATCCCTTACGAACCTGCTTACCAAAACAAGTTAACTAATCTTTTAAATTTCTCGATATATACATAAAATAGGAAGATATATTTAGACAATAAGAAGACTTTGAGACAATAGGAAGACGAGAATAGGAAGAGGTTAATAGGAAGAGGTTAATAGGAAGACGATATATTTAGACAATAGGAAGATGATATATTTATAGATAACAAGAAGACGATATATTTAGACATATATTTATATACATATTTTACAACAGTTGGACGACCAGTTATACGATATATTTAGACAAACAATTAGACGATATAGGTAACAAAAGAAGTATACACAAGGTATGTGTGATGCACCGCACACAACCCGGGAGGGCAGACCCAGTTTTAACTGGGCACCAGAGGAACTCTGGAACGGTTAAGGAGGCCGCCACGATGGTGGTTACACCATCGCGCCGGCTGACTTAACACCATGTGCATCACACATACCTTGTGTATACTTCTTTTGTTACCTATATCGTCTAATTGTTTGTCTAAATATATCGTATAACTGGTCGTCCAACTGTTGTAAAATA
Organism: Oreohelix idahoensis; assembly: GCA_024509875.1. Lineage (NCBI taxonomy): Eukaryota > Metazoa > Mollusca > Gastropoda > Stylommatophora > Oreohelicidae > Oreohelix > Oreohelix idahoensis. Next base: position 128,459 of record JAMPIV010017108.1, read on the forward strand.
TGTATATAAATATATGTCTAAATATATCGTCTTCTTGTTATCTATAAATATATCATCTTCCTATTGTCTAAATATATCGTCTTCCTATTAACCTCTTCCTATTAACCTCTTCCTATTCTCGTCTTCCTTTTGTCTCAAAGTCTTCTTATTGTCTAAATATATCTTCCTATTATATGTATATATCGAGAAATTTAAAAGATTAGTTAACTTGTTTTGGTAAGCAGGTTCGTAAGGGATCATCCAAAATATATCCCGTCATCCCTCTAGTTACTTTATATGCAACTGATAAAGAGCGTTGCTATACAACTGGTAGATAACGTTTGTCGTAGCTTTTATCAGGTAGGTAATAGATGTTTATAGGCCTGTCTAAAGCCGAGATGATAGTGATGACAATGTGAAAGTAAGGGGTAAGAAATAGTTTTATCACAAGGTGATCGTGTGAGAGAAAGGACAGTCTCTGGATAGAATAATTTATCACACGACAAGAAGTGATGAAGTGTTTAAACCGTTGGGGAGCGGGTTGAAGACCGGAACTGTAGGTATTTACCAAGGGTGAGTATTTTTTGATAATAGGAAGAAGTTTGATTACCAATAGGGCGAAATTTTTTTTGACAAGGGGCAGTATTTTTTGGCAAGGGAAAGTATTTTTTTAACAAAGGGGTAGTATTTTTTTTGGCAAGGGGAAGTATTTTTTAACAAAGGGTCGAAATTTCTTTGTCGAGGGGGCGAAATTTGACTGATAAGGGGGGGGTATTTTTTGGCAAGGGGAAGTATTTTTTTAACAAAGGGGTAGTATTTTTTTTGGCAAGGGGAAGTATTTTTTTAACAAAGGGTCGAAATTTCTTTGTCGAGGGGGCGAAATTTGATTGATAAGGGGGATATATTTTTTTGACAAGGGGCAGTATTTTTTTGACAAGTGGTGAGAAATTTTTTAAAGAAGTATTTGACGGTTGATCTATTTACCTATAGGTTGGCCACTTTGGGGAGGCCTGGGAGAAAATTTTGGGATCGTCTTTGGTGTTTGGAAGAAAACCTTTCACTAAAGTTTGAAAATTGCACGACAATACAACTAAGCAAGAAAGAAGTTTCACTACCTTCCATCTACCGTGTCTGCGGGACCTCGTCGGTATTTCGTCGAAAGATAAACCACCAAGTGTTGAGGTGTTGTCCCGTGTTGGATTTCAAAGTCTGTATAACCGGGTGAGACAGGGAAGTCTACGATGTGTTGAACATATCCACCACATGCGAGATGGCTTTACATAACATTAACTGAACATTGGGGTAAGTAGATTTTATTACTCATGATATAATATAAATAATAAAGAAAACTACCACGTGACCGAGTGCATGTGTTAATATGTAGTTACATTCACCCAACAACGGAATTCCCTATCATATTATCAATAGCTACACACACAACACAACACAAAAACCTTCCCATCATACCAACCCTTACTCATCTACCTCTATAACAGGTATTAGTTTTAAAAATATATTTCCCTTATTATTCTATAGCTGGTAGGAAAAAAAATGGGAATTCACTCAAGAGTGTTTATAAAAAGTTCTTTTTCTCAAGTCAAGTAGTAACATAATTGCCTGAAGGTTTTGGAACAATCAATTTGTAAAGCCCGTGTTATTGCTTACGAACACACACAATATTTTAGAAAATAAACGCCTTAACAAAACTATGTAAAATCTTACAGATAACTCATAGTGACAGACTCTCGCAAATCAAGAAACTTAACACTGAATATTTGTTCAACAGCACGTTGGGTATCGATTAGGCTTCTGGATAATCAACCAGCTGTTACCACGAAACGCATTCACCTCTCACTCCCGAACCTGGTATAATCATGTCTCTAACACATCACGCCACCTCTTCATGGTAGACGTAGTATAGGTAAGTCTCTAACAATTCACTCTCTCACACAAAAATAAGCTTGTAAATTTAAGAGGCGAAACAGTTAGTATAAGATTTCCTGATAGCGACAGCTAAAATGTATCTTAGAAAAAAATGTATGACCGAGTAAATTAAATAATTCTTATCGCTTAGTTTTTCGATTAAGCAAGTTGTTAGCGCGCAAACAAGGCTGATTTCATAGCCAAAGGAAGAGATCAATAGACAGGTGTGTGTATTTTTGCTATCGGTGTTTTTTTTTCCCCACGCCAACACGTTCATAAGTCATTGTAAAAACCATGCACTCTATGCCTCGTTTTTCTTGTGAGCTCTTTCGGAAAGACTTTACACGAGGTACAAGCTTACGTATCCACAGATACCGCCAATATCCTTTACCTGTTGTAACATACATTTAAAAAATCAGTCTAAATATATGTATAACTTAATATATCTAAATACATCGTCTTCCTATTATCTCAAAGTCTAAATATATCGTCTCCCTATTATCGTCTTCTTGTTATCTAAAAATCTCAAAGTCTTCCTATTATTCACCTATGTATATATGACTATTTAGCGTATAACCGCTGTAACATCGTGTGTATGTATACCTGTCTATATGTAAAATAAACAACACACACTACCAGGATGCAAGTTCGATGGTAGAACTAGTACAGGTCTCTAACACTTCACGCCGATCTATACATATTGTATATACAACAATTAAAATACCGGCACACAAAAACCCATACCCCAACACACCACACGATTCGACAGCCCCACAAGTGTATTATCTGCGAGTGTGTTTTCATTACAAATCAATAACTAAAACTAACAATTGAGTAAAAAGACTATTTAGACTCCAGTTTGCAATAGAAAGTACGGCAGACATCTGAAAGTACGATGAAAACAACTGCAAATATGTTCAAGACATAAGTGCGTTCGAGACATTAGAAAGGGCACTGAAGACAAATTAAGGTACGTAAGCGACAACTGAAAGTACGATGAAGCCAATTAAAAGTACAAGGAAGACAACTGAAATTACAATGAAAACAATTAAAAGTACATTTACGACGACTGAAAGTACGTTGAAGACAACTGAAAATACTCCGGAAAAAAAAATACACTGACCGCAATGAGAAATATGCTTCCTCTTCTCGATAAGTGAACCTTGTAACAAAGACATGCGGGTAACAGCTGTTTAAAATAAGTCATATTTTCGACAAGTGATCGTTTAAGCAAACACATCTCGTTCTGATTAAACATGGCCTGTAATGAAATTTCTTATCGATTATCCCCGTGTTCTAAGTTGGGTTCGCGTGGAAGGCGGTGACTGAATAAAGAAAGACATACGAACGGTGATTCTCAAAATATGGTGCGCGGAAAGCCTATTTGGGGGTCAGCGAGGTGAACACTATGTTCCTTATAATCGAACACCTTCTTTGATATTGTCATATCCTCGCGGTACAACTCTTATCTACAAAAGATCTCTGGGACCTCAATAATTTGTAAGACCTCATGGGGTTCTTAGACTAAACCGTTTGAGACACGTTGTTCTATAATAAAGTATTCTGTACACGATCAATCGGGGCACAACTTTTCTAAAATATTTAACCCTGTACAATCTATGTTAACCAAGAAAGCTAAAGTGACATATGGTGATGCTCAACATCTAAACTCTCTGTATACAACTACCTACAGACACACACACAGATACCTACAGGTATATGCACCAACACATAAACTACCTGGCCGACAAGATCTTCCACTCTGTACAACAACCAAGAAACCATACAACACATAATACAACACATATGCACCAACACATAAACTACCTGGCCGACAAGATCTTCCACTCTGTACAACAATCAAGAAACCATACAACACATAATACAACACACCTCTCGCGATTAATTACGCGTTTAGTCAGACCCTGGTTAACCCACCCCAAGCCTGTTTTTTTTCCTTCATAGACAATGGCGTGATAACGACAGACACTCACCTTGTTGAAGATGGTTACACGAAAAAGACGTGACAGACTCGTCAAGTAATCCGAACCGCCTGTGTTCTGAGGGCTCCTAGCGGTATACGAAAAAGAAGTGCGGTTATACGTCACCCATAGATCAACTAACTGTCAATAAATATATAAAATGTATCTAGTGTTTTCTCTTTTATATTTATATATGTATAACTAAATAGCGTCTAACTGTTGTAATATTGGCTACCTATCTGTAATATGTACGTATAACTGTTTGTGAAATAAGCATCACACAACACGCCCGCCATTAATGAACTTATATATTACTATATACCAATACTTCTCCTCCTCCACGTTCGTCCAACACATTTTCGTTATATAAAAGGCACGTGGTTGTAGACTGTATAAACAAACACACCAACACACATAACAAAACAATTCCACAACACACAAAAATCCGCCCTAACCTAACCCCACCTGCTATATTACACCCGTACCTCGTCACCGACGTCTCTTCACTCCCACCTCTCAATGCTGGTCCACTCGCCTGCTACACCCCAAAAATGTACACAGATGCATCCTGACAACGTCACCACATCTCCCCTCAACATCTAAAATTCTCAAGTCTATAAATAACGTCTTCTTGTTACCTAAAAATAAACACTAATATATTACTATATAAAAAAGTCACCCCACCATCTTGGGTCTGAGCTCCGCTGGCGCTCCACCACATTTTCCTTTTATAAAAATCACCCCGCCCTCTTGTTCACCTCCTGAAATTTCAACGTCACCCCCACCACAAAAAAAAAACCTCCACTCGACCACAACACACTATTAGCGAACTAATATAGTGCTATATAAAAGTCACGCGCCATCACAAAGCGCCACCACATTTCCCTTATATAAAACGTCACCCTGCCATCTTGCCCCTGCATCACTCCTGCAGAATTAATATATGTCTATAAATAACGCCTTCTTGTTATCTAAAAAAAAACACTACTATATTACTATATAAAAAGTCATTTACCTACTCCTACCCTCCTCCTCAATTCCTTATATAAAAAGTCATCCTGCCATCTTGCCCCTGCATCACTCCTGCAGAATTAATATATGTCTATAAATAACGTCTTCTTGTTATCTAAAAAAAATAACACTAATATATTACTATATAAAAAGTCATTTACCTACTCCTACCCTCCTCCTCAATTCCTTATATAAAAAAGTCATCCCACCATCTTGCGCCATATAACCTCTTCTTGTTATCTCAAGTCCGCCATGTTTTATAAAAAGTCATACGCATCCGCCTGATGCTCCACCTGCACATTTTCCTTATATAAAAAGTCATCACCCCCCGCCTGATGCTCCACCTGCACAATGAGTATTTCCTTATATAAAAAGTCATGCACCTCCGCCTCTCCTCCTCCTCAATTCCTTATATAAAAAGTCATGCGCCTCCTCCTCTCCTCCTCCTCAATTCCTTATATAAAAGTCATCCCGCCATCTTGTTATCTCCCCTCTTCTTGTTATCTCAAATCCGCCATCTTGCCACATTTTTCCTTATATAAAAAGTCATGCAATACAACAACCTAGTTATCTCCCCCTTGTTATCTCAAGTCCGCCATCTTACCCCTGCAGCGCGCCTGCAGATTGCGCTAATAAAAGTCACGCGCCTGCAGAATGCTAACTAAGTTGCGCATACCCTACCTGCAGGCAATGACTGGGCAGTTGAGGAAGCTGTTCTAAACCTTTCTCTGAGGTGACGAAGCCGAATAAAGCGATCCTCCGCTGCTGTTGTCACTCTGGGTCGTCCACTGCGATGCCGGTCTTCAACTGAGCCAGTGGCTTGGAACCGGTGCCAAAGTCGACTGATGGTACTCTGATGCACGTTTAGATGCCTGGCAACCTGACTTTGACTTTCGCCTGCATGCAGTCGGCCAATAGCAATGTTCCTTAAAATTATCGATAGAGACGCCATAAATGTCTGCTTGAAAATGAACTGAATTTTGTGTGTGTAACGTTATCCTTTTATAGGGTTTCAGTTGCGCAGTCAGTAAATAGTATTCACCCCAAATTTTGTTGCTTTCACGTGCGCGCAACATGAGCTGTGGTCAAAAATTGCGTCATAAACACTATTGACCACTGCGTTGTAACGATTACAATAACGAACGCAATTCAGGACAACACGTGCATTTGACACTGTAAAGAACATTTGAGGCTGGTTTTTATATACCCTAGCACCAAATTTTAAATACAAACTCATAAAAACCCGCCCTCGGATAGCTTATGCGTTTCTTTTTTTTTAACAGTATATCATAACACAGAAAAATAACACCAACGCTTTACTAATCACACCAACACACGTCTCACACCAGACTACCAACGCCCGTACATTTTCTCATACCAGGATTGTCAACTTAAAAGGGGTTAGGCCCCTAGCTTCCTTAAAGGAAGCGGCCTGTCCTGTAGGTATAAATCAGGGTAGGTGAGGTAATCACGCTGGGAAAACCAACACAACACTGTTCCTCCTAATTTTCGATATTAACTTTAAGGTAGAGATAAGCACTCTCTCTCTCTCTGGGAACAGCTTCTAATAATCCAAGCGCACCCTCCTTTACTGTGGCGGGTGAAGGAGACGATACTAATGCGAATATAAGTGCACCCACTGCTACAGCAAAATATTCAAGCAATAATGATCACTACTGGTAAGACGAATATATATGAGGGCACTAAGGGATGCGCCTCTATTTGTTGGATAAAGGTGACTTGAGCTTCAGGCAGGCGATTATTACTGGCAAGGTGACGATATCTGCAAAATACGCCAATCTACTCCTGGTTTACTGGCTGTCAATGGGTCTGACAGTGTTGCCGACACGATAGATGGCAAGGTGGCAGCCCGTCTGGCTGGAGATGTATATCCTGCTAAAGACTGTGAGTATGTACTCCAAGGTGACAGGACGTAAATGGGTCTGACGATATTGCCCCGAAGACTTGGTGGAAAAGGCAACGACCCGCATGCACTGGAGCTATAGATCTGTATATTGCAATAGGCAGTGAGTATGTAATCCACAATGACCACCTTGTAAGCTGAACAAATAACAGAACGATTGGTCTGCCGTGGGATATATATATATATATATATATATATATATATATATATATATATATATATATATATATATATATAGAGAGAGAGAGAGAGAGAGAGAGAGAGAGATAGATAGATAGATAGTTAGATAGATAGATAGATAGATAGATAGATAGATAGATAGATAGATAGATAGATAGATAGATAGATAGATAGATAGATAGATAGATAGATAGATAGATAGATAGATAGATAGATAGATATGTGACAGTGCAGTGCCATAGTCATCTCGCCTGTTTTTCCACCGCCATTTTGTTTTTATGGCAGCCATCTTTGTTTTGCATGTAAAAATAGCTAACTTAGTAATGGCGATACGGATAGCAGCCAATCAGAGAAGAGAATCGTCCAGGCTAGCGCGGCAGTTGAAAATTCTTTATTCATTCTGGTCGCCGTCGCAGAGAGAGAACAAGCTTTGAGAGCTGAAGTCTAGTTCAAGACCATGCCTAGGACTTAAAGTCTACGAACACTGTCTGGGTGTTCGGTAGTATTAAATGTTGATCTGTATAAGTGTCACGAAGTGGTTTTACTTTTATAGAGTGTGCCTGAATGAAAGCAAGACCCTAGTATGAGAAAGTCTGAGAAAATAGAATTTAGATGGAAAATGACATGCCTGTGGACAGATGAGACTACTGGCTCAAGGGATAGAACCAGGATTTGATTCGCCCTTGCCGCTTCGTGACGTCAAACTGGCTATAATCTCACCCTCCTCTGACTTCCTTTAAATACAAGGAGATAAGGTGTATAAAAACGACCACAGACACCGCTATACAAACAATATAGAGTAAGTATAGTAAAGAGTAGAAGCTGATCCAGTGTACAGTAAATATATATATTTATTTACAAAAATCAAGCATAAAATTGTCATCATACATAAACTACAAAAATAGCGTGCACTGTTGCACGCCCTGGAAAAATCAAAGTAACAATTAGATTGAGAGACAAAAAAAAACCCACTCGCATTCACTCTTCCTGTCACCCTGCTGAGGAACAATAAAATGGTTAGTGATTACAACAACTCTAATATGGTGGGGCTGTCAACTCTAGCCTCCACTCTCTAACACTAATAAATTTCTACTGTCTCAGTCCTGGTGATTTTTCCTCAACGAATGGCTACACAGCTTTCTATTTGTTGGGCGATATGCGCCGATAACAACACCACAAGAATTGCTAAAATAATAGACTTGGCTTTAGCTGATGGCTCAGGGTCTATCTGTCAAATGAATACTGAACAGACCCTACTGGTCCTGTCTATTTTCTCCCTCCTCTATCTCTCTCTCTCTCTCTTGGTCTCAGTGTCTCTCTATCTCTATCTTTCTTGGTCTCAGTGTCTCTCTAACACTCGAGGACTGATGATGCGGCGTCTCCGCTACTCTCTTCTCTCGTTACTATCAGGACCCAGGGATGTTAACCCCCTCCCCTGCTCCTGAATTCGGTGCTTGATTTACTGTCAAAATCTTCTCTGCCGCTGACTAACTTCCCTCTTTTAACTCGCTCCGGAGTTAGAGGAAAACAAGGCCTTGATTTCTGGCTGTACGAAATTGAAACCGGTCTCGCTGCCACGTGTCGTTGCTGGAGACTATAATAGCGATGAGCTCGGGCGATGTGATAAATAACCCCCGTTCCCGCTCCTAACTGGGAAAACCCGTAAGTTGGTTTTTCTTTTGCTTCTGACGATAACTCGAGTCCACTGACTACTGAGGTATGTCCTTGTGCCGTGGGTAAATTGGTATTTCCAATTTACGCTCCCCCACTGATTCGCCGGGACTCGCTGAAATTAAAAGAAACAGCGACTCATGTACACCCACTCTAAAATCACTTATCTCTAACATATACGATGCATAAAATAATTCTATCCACGTGTCACTTCATTCTCACTCCTTCTCTCCCCTTCTCTCGTTCTGCATAACAATACATAAAATAATACTATCTCACGTGGCACTAAAATCACACTCCTCCTCCCCTTCTCTCGTTCTGAAAACCGATACCTAAAATATTCCGACCCACGTGTCTCTCTATCTAAAATCTGCCAGGTAAAATAAACAAAAGCCCAGACACCGTCTGACAGGTTACATGGCCGTTACGCATGGCCGATCACGTGTTCACACATGACAAAATAGGGACATCCTTTTACCCATTAACACAGGAGTTTCCCTGGCTTACTCCAATTTAAATTAAACCTCGCTGTAGGAATGATTTATTTCCCCAAGCCGTATAATTCACTGATAGCATAAGCTCACTGCATTTCTCACATTTAAGGCTCAGAAAAATTAACGTACACACCAAGGATTTCCCAATAAAATTACATTAGAAAATATACAGGAATAAATGGGGGGTTCCCAATATTCTACCATTAGGAGCACACGTGTCTCTCATAACTTCACACTCTCCGATCTACTGCCAAAAAATCCTAAAAAGACTTATGCACACTTTTTTTCGTTTACATCGTTCTACAAAGATAATAATTAATGGCGCTACCGTTTAAACTTTAAGTTAATGTCTCCCACGAACTTAACTTACGGGCCGAGATTTCTCAAAAACCCACTAAGTAAAACGATTAAAAAAATAGTTACATACCTATTATCGTTTTTTGTTCCCACAATGGAGACGATAATACGAAGTCTTGCGGCTGACACTTATTTCTACATAGAGACCGAATCCCCGTTTTCTGTCTCATTATATACAAGAGAAAACACCCACGCAAATATACTCCTACGTATCTGCTCGGACCAATGGCAGCTCTAGGAAAATCAATACTAGCCCTTACGCAAATCCCGCGTTGTCCGAAAATTTGCGTCACATTACGTGATGGCCACGTGTGTCTGGCGCGTCATACAGGCGTGCCCGAAAATATCGATTTTCGTGAACAATGAAATTTACGGGAATCGCGAAAAATCAGAAGAAAGTAAAACTGGCCGAGTGAAAAATAAACCTACCGACCTAAAACGAACCCATTAAAATTACCTCCTCAAAAATACCGAACACGATATATTCACATGAGAAGAAACAAGGCAAACCCATATAATTACAAAGTGGAGAGAAATGGTGAAAACTCAAACTAGAACCACAGAATCGGGCCTGTTAAAAGACAGAATTACAGTGTAGCATCACAATAAGGCTTTGTGTTGCTTGAATTGCTATATCTGCTGCTGAGAGGGTTGCAAGCAACCAATAATTGCAACCCCTGTCAAACGATCCTTAATAAATTTTCTTAGTGCATGGGTCTTGGGTGTGAGGTAGCCACATCGACATAAGTTCACCTCAACCACAGCTAGCCCTTGTCACAAGTGGCGTCGTCGACAGGATTGACAGACAGCACGCAGTGAAGCAACTCTACAGTAATCAGAGTAACAACAGCCGAAACAGTAGAACACCCAGTTCAGTGCAAGGCAAGGGACGGGATCATCCAGTTTGTCAATATTTCTAGTCAACTCTCTAGCAACAAGATGGCGACACGCAGCACACGTGCTGCTGGTAGATTAGATAACGAAGATGTGGCTGAGGTGGATGACCCTGTAGTGGGGCTGGATCGTCAACCAGGACGAGTACGGTACATCATGGTACCTACTCACAAGAAAGTGCGGTGCTTTGGGGAGCGTACGGGTCCTACGGCCGAGGAATATGTCAGAGAGGTTAGAGCTGCCTGGAGAGTAGGGATGATGAGTAAAGAGGACCAGGCAGATGTTATTCTTGACAGTGTGACCCCAAGTGTTCGCAGGGAGCTGAGGATTCAGGCTAATGATGATGACTCAGAAGCAATGCTACATTCCATTCTTAGGGTGTATGGGGAGCGTCGAAGCATCCCAGAGCTAATGGCCACTTTTCACTCTACCCAGCAAGGTGCAAGGGAGTCTCTTTGGGAATTCTCCCATCGCATCCACGAGGTGTTCGAAAGTGTGGTAAGGGCACAAAAGCAGATTAACGTCACTCCTTTGGAGCCATCCTTTCTTCGTGACCAGTTTGCTGTTTGTCTGAGAGATGATCTACTAAGAAAGCTTGCAAAGGAAATGATCATCAAAGAGCCTACAGCTCGTTCACGTCGGTGAGAGACTATGCCCTACGGTTTTTAGAGACTGAACCCACTTCTGGGGCTGGTGTTGCCAGTGTTGAAGTGGCAAGAACAGAGACTGTGTCAGATACACATGCATTAAACGCAGAAGTAGAGCGGCTGAGAGCACAGGTGGCTCAATTAGAGGCTAAAATTGATGCGATGTCTCAGGAGCAGGGGAGACTTACCAGGACATTTCGTTGTTTTAGATGCAGAGAACTAGGCCACGTACAGAATCGATGTCCACAGGCATTAAACTAGACCTCCCTGCAGCTGGGAGTCAGGTTACAGAAGGGGAGCAGAATGACTCAAAGATAATGATGGTTGGTGGTCGACCGGAGCGTGAGGTACTTATAGCAGGAAAGAAAGTCAAAGGCGGCCAGGAATGTAAGGGTAGCAGGAGGCGACCCAGGGCAAAGAGGAAGCCTAGGAAAATAAGATGCTTCAATTGTGGGGACTTTTCAGACCACATGGCAGCCAAGTGTCCTCGGGGCCCGCTTCCGAAGCGATGTTTTCAGTGCAAGTCCCCAGGCCATTTGATATCGGTTTGTCCCTCAAAGATCACTCTCTCTAGGCGTACCAACACCTCTAGGTTGCCGTCAAGGTGCAAGCCAAGAGATGGCCGTGGCAACTGTCACCCTAAGGGCGCCAAGAAAAGTGGTCGACATTCAGAGGAGGAGACTCATCTAAAACACGTTGAAGGACACGTTTCCAGGCTACGAGGGGCGCACATAAGAGCAGAGGCACCGTTGCAAAATTTTGTAGCAGTACGGAAAGAGAGATGTGACAAGGTGTCGTGTTCTAATCCACTACAGGTGGGAGAATTGGTGAGGAAAAGAATGCACTATGCAGAGAGATTCAAAATTCGTGACATGTGGTCAGAAGAGGAGTACATTGTTGTTCGTGCTCCCACAATGACAGGAGGTCCATATGTCATCCAACGAACAGATAGAGCGATTCCGAGCATTAGAGTCACTGGCAACAAACTGAGACGAAGTGAAGACAAAGATGATTCTCCAGATTTGGTAGATACGACACTAGGCCTACCTGAATCGCCTAGCTTAGTGCAGTTGTCGGGTTGACAACAAAATCAGGCGGAGAATATGTGACAGTGCCATAGTCATCTCGCCTGTTTTTCCACCGCCATTTTGTCGTTATGTGGCAGCCATCTTTGTTTACATCTAAAAATAGCTAGCTTAGTAATGGCGATACGGATAGCAGCCAATCAGAGAAGAGAATCATCCAGGCTAGCGCGGCAGTTGAAAATTCTTTATTCATTCTGGTCGACGTCGCAGAGAGAGAACAAGCTTTAAGAGCTGAAGTCTAGTTCAAGAACATGCCTAGGACTTAAAGTCTACGAACACTGTCTGGGTGTTCGGTAGTATTAAATGTTGATCTGTATAAGGCTTTGTGTTGCTTGAATTGCTAAGTCTGCTGCTGAGAGGGTTGCAAGCAACCAATAATTGCAACCCCTGTCAAACGATCCTTAATAAATTTTCTTAGTGCATGGGTCTTGGGTGTGAGATAGCCACATCGACATAAGTTAACCTCAACCACAGCTAGCCCCTGTCACAGATAGATAGATAGATAGATAGATAGATAGATAGATAGATAGATAGATAGATAGATAGATAGATAGATAGATAGATAGATAGATAGATAGATAGATAGATAGATAGATAGATAGATAGATAGATAGATAGATAGATAGATAGATAGATAGATAGATAGGTAGATAGGTAGGTAGGTAGGTAGGTAGGTAGGTAGGTAGGTAGGTAGGTAGGTAGGTAGGTAGGTAGGTAGGTAGGTAGGTAGGTAGGTAGGTAGGTAGGTAGGTAGATAGATAGATAGATAGATAGATAGATAGATAGATAGATAGATAGATAGATAGATAGATAGATAGATAGATAGATAGATAGATAGATAGATAGATAGATAGATAGATAGATAGATAGATAGATAGATAGATAGATAGATAGATAGATAGATAGATAGATAGATAGATAGATAGATAGATAGATGATACGTATTAGCCGTAGATATACTGTAGGTGGTGACAAATATTAAATAAATACCAGATGTATTCCTTGACGATGCAAGGCGCCCAAATAAGAGAGCACAATAACAGGCTGTGACCACGCTCTGCAAAAATACAAACAAGTCAAAAATCTCTTTCGGTAACTGTACAGCCCTATCCTTATTGTTTACAAACAAATTACACGTTTCATTCTTTCACGAGATCAAAACACAACGCACCCTCTCTCACCCGTTCTCATTTGCTTTACTTAGCCTAGCGCTTAAATCAATAACACAGGTAAATTCAGCCATTACTTCGCTGGCCCGCTCTCTGTGCGTGCGGGTCCTAACTGACCCCGCTTCTACGCATACACACCACGACTCATACTCTAGGCTGATGCGTGATGCCATATGATGATGGATGGTATCCGCATGTCTGGTTTTGTGTAGTGTGCAGATGTGTTCAGTCAAACAATGTTCATACAAAAATAACAGGGCAATCCACATAGGACGTCAGTAAACTCACGACGTATAAAGTCAATGATTCTTGTAACAGCCGTTGACGTTTTTCTTCATTATTTATTGTGGACGCCACAGTGACAAAATGGTTACGCGAATATGTAGGCACATCAAACAGTCATTATCACAGCAACATTCAATACAGCAATAGACGGTAGACAGCATTACAATGATGAGTCAGATGCATGTTATATTTCATAGTGCTGTAAATGTAGTCAGGTGAAAAACTCCATCCTTTTCTATAACAGCCAGGAGATAACCAGATGTATGAGATCAGTTCACTCTCCTTAGTCTGACTTCAGCAAGACAGACACGTCTGCCGAAGTATAAATAATGTCCTCAAAAAATATCCTCTAGATAATAAAGGTTTTCCAAACCTAGTTCATTTAACAAAGTAGCAAGTAATGGTCCTTGGGACATGCATCAACCGATGCAGTACAATACAGCGACATGTGAGCTGAGAAAACATCTCGTGACGACGACTTTCGAAGACAGGCTATGAATCGAAATCGCTCACGACCCAAAATCGATAGAGTTAATGAAAAGTCAATTTACCTTGCCTTCAGGAAATACACAGAAATATCACGCCTCCCGACATGTGGGAAACACTAGAGGTATTATCTCGAATAAACGAAATATCCATTAAGAGGACTACACATCCCTGACAGAACAAAAAATAGCGGAGATCCCCTCTTCAACGAGGCATCTCTTTCGCCATTCAAATCGCTCACTCCACTAGTGGTGGGCGGAAACCGATCGACCAAAAAACAAGACCAGTCATGCGCAGTCCAGCGCAAAAAGACCACAGCTCAAAACTTAACCGCATTCAATACCAACGCGGGAAGACAAATGCTTACCGAGAAAAGTGACTACAAATTTCAAGCAGTTGTTGCCCTTGCGTTATAAAATAGATATTGTAATAAAACGATGTTGCGAGAATTTATCACGCAACATATCACCACCTCCTCCCGATAAAAAAAAATGTGGAACATATTTTTTTTTTTAATATCAAAGAGCATGCGATAAGCGGCTCAAAACGCACGAATTATGCGCTGATAATTAATTAAATTGCCTAACATGAGGCTAAATATAGAGTGTCTGGTGAGGATATACCTCAACAGAAAAATAAATATGTCTCAAAAAATATTCACATCGGGGAGGTGTCACCAACACACATCACGTTAGCATGTAAACACAATATACGTATGCAAGTTACCATAATCATCATTAAACAGCATACTCTAATATTGTCTTTAAAAATGGATGTACAAATCTGATAGGAAAATTTAAATAGTACATTCTTTGACATGTAATGACATAAGTACATAGTAAAGTTAAACTACATGACGATCCAGGACATATGCTCTGGTATTCCGAGGGTAAGTACACAATCTAGAACTCGTCATGCTTGATACTAGTAAGGTAAGTCCTCAGCTCAACAATGACATTCTGAGAAAGTACAAGCAATATAATGCTAATTAATAACTAATATGCTTCATAAGGTACAATACATTATTAATAATTGTGGCTGTTTACTAAACTAACGGCCCTTATATTAACTACTCAGTCCTCCTCTATCATCTTAAAAAACGAACAGAAGAAGATGACAACAAAGCACGATAGTGTGTACATATAAAGTAAGTACAGATGTGCTAATCTATTGTAGAAATATAGGTGTGTTATGACTCTGTAATATATGGAAATATAGGACAGAAGTATTAGTTGGAGTCATGTGGGCATCTAGACAAAATGTCAGCCATCACATTATCCGCACCACGGATAGCTCGTACCGTGAAGTGAAAAGGTTGAAGAGCTATAGCATATCGAGTGGATCTCGAACTCTTCAAATTCTTAGTCTGAATAGCTGTAAGAGCTTTCTGATCAGTCTCTAGAATGAAATGTGCGCCCAGGAGGAATCTTTGTAGCTTTAGAATTGACCAAACCATCGCTAACAACTCACGGTCTAAAACCGAGTAGTTCCTCTCTGCCGCATTTAGTTTTCTAGAAATGTACATAACAGGATGCAGAGTATTTGCATATTCTTGCATCAGTGCTGCTCCAATCCCAGTGGATGAAGCATCACTCCGAAGAACAAAAGTCCTATCAAGAGTAGGTAATCTTAAGATGGGAGGAGAAGAAAATATATTCTTGATTTGGTCTAGTGAAGATTGGCATTCTTCAGACCAACGGACCAGATTAGGCGAACCTTTCTTCAACAATGTTGAGAGAGGTGCCATGATCGAAGATAAATTTGGAATAAATCTCCCATAAAATTGAATTAAACCTAAGAGACTCCTAACTTGTTTCTTCGTTTTAGGAACAGAGATGTTCAGTATTTTGGAAGTATTGTGGTCTTCTGTCTTCAAGAGACCATGACCAACACGATGACCCAGGAAAGAGATTTCACCAAAACCAACAAAAGCTTTAGAAGGTTTCGCTGTCAAATTATTCTCACGTAGAGTGGACAGTAAGTCATATAACCCTAAATAGTGATCTTCCCAGGTATCACTGAAGAGACAGATGTCATCTAAGTATGCGATGACATCCGAACGATGTGACAGAATTCGACGCATCATGCGAACGAAAGTGGCAGGGGCGTTCATGAGACCAAAAGGCATAACATTCCATTGAAATAGACCCCTAGGTGTAGAAAAAGCAGTAAGAGGTTTGGCATGCTCTGCTAAAGGCACTTGCCAATAACCTTTAGACAAGTCAAGTTTAGTGAAGAATCTAGAATTAGAAAGTCTAATCAGTAGATCTTCTAACAAAGGCATCGGTTCAGCATCGAACTTTGTGACCTGATTCAATTTGCGATAATCAACACAAATTCGTATGTTCTTATCCTTCTTCCGGACAATAACCATGGAAGAAGAATATGGTGAAGTCGATGGTTCAATTATATTTAATTGAATCATTTCATCCAATTCCTTTTCCACTTGCGACTGAAAGTGTATAGGAATAGGATAAGGCCTAACCCTAATTGGATTATTGTCGGTAAGAATTATGTCATGTTCTATGACATCTGTGTGTCCAGGAATGTCAGTGAGAACATCCTGAAATGTTTGTAACATCGACGAGACTTGTCGATGTTCGTCACCAGAAAGATTAGGAGAAACAGAAACGTTTTTCCAAGATTCCGTAGAATGTAATGGAACCACTGAAGGGGAAGATTAACATCAGAGAAGGTAGATTCCTCATCCTGTATGACAGACAGGGATGAATAAGGACCGTGAGGTGCAGGAGCATCATCCGTTGCCTGGAAAATAGGCAGCAAATAGTCCGGACGTTCGTGAAATTCCGAAAGCATGTTTATGTGGAAAGTTTTATGCTTTCCATCAATATCGACCACATAGTCAACATCGGAAATCCGAGAGACTATTGCATACGGACCTTTCCATGCAATAAGAAGTCTATTTTCCCTACTGGGGAGTAGGACGAATGCTTTGTCACCTGGACAAAGTTGTCGTAGACATCTATTCTTGTTAGCAAACTGTCTTGCCTTCTCTTTAGCAATTTCTGATGAAGCAGTTGCTAGCTTACATGCCTCAATGATCTTTTGTCTAAGAGCAATGACATACTCATATGAGGATTGAGTTTCATCGCTAATATCATCGGCAGTGATGAGATCGTGTAATAAAGACATAGGCCGCGTGGACGCGCGCCAAAGACAAGTTCGAAGGGAGAAAATCCTGTGTGTTCATTAGGGACTTCTCTATGGGCAAAGAGAGCCGCGGGTAAAACCCTGTCCCAATCTTGAGGATGATCTTCAGTTATCTTACCAAGCAAAGTCTTGAGCGTTCTATTCAGACGCTCAACTAACCCATTAGACATAGGATGGTAGATACTACTGAGAGATCGTTCAATATGTAAGGTAGACATTACCTGTGACATAGTGTCAGATATGAGTTGAGTGCCATGGTCTGACAATATTTTCTCTGGGGAACCCCAAGCGAGAAAATATCAACCAAAGAGCATCTGCGATATCTGTAGTAGATATGCTCTTAAGAGGAATAGCCTCTGGCCAACGTGTGCACATATCGACACATGTAAGGATAAACTGATGTCCTCTGGCCGACTTGACCTTAAAAGGGCCAATAATATCTATGGCCATTTTCTGAAACGGCCGAATAGGGAATGTCAGCAGCCTGGATAGGCGCAGCATGTCGTGGTCCTCTAGATTTGACCTCCTGACATACCTTGCATGATCGGCAGTAAATACGAATGTCCTTATTGACAAAAGGCCAAAAGAAAGCCGCAAGGACTCTCGACTTCGTACGGGAAAAACCCATATGTCCAGCACATTGCGAGTCATGAGCATGTTGTAATATTTGCACTCTCATGCTCTTGGGAACAAGAATTTGCGAATGTGCCGACGTAGTCGAATCTTGTACCATACGTACAAGTACGCCGTTTCTCATTGCAATCCAAGATTTTCTATTTGTATCCTGATTCGGATCACCTTTCTTCGCAAGAACGAAGAATTTTTTTAAAGAAGGATCTTCTTCTTGCAATTTTATGAAAGAGTCACGAGTGATTACTAAGTGACTATCTTGGCTATCAACTTCATTATCACTATTCAGTGAAGTTTCGGGTGTTTGTAGAGCTTGTGCTCTTGTAACTACTGCATTTGTAGCTTGCATGTTATTATCTTCCCAAGCAGCAATCTGCTGTGGGGTACACTCCCTAACTCCGTGAATACGACCAATAATAAGGTCCGCAATAGGATTAGGTAAGAGACAAGCATGCACATCTCCAGTAAAGAAAGGAGTGGCAATGCGAATTACAGCAGTAGGATATTTTTCTAGAGTGCCGCCAAATGTGACACATTTAATAACCCTTCCTGTAGCACAAGATGGATCTACAAGCGATTGTCTAACACCAATAGTGGTGCATCCGGAATCGAAAAGTAGTGAGACCGGAGTATCATTAACAAGACCCTTATGTAGAATTAAAGAACCCCTCCCGTCATGCGCAACAGCAGCAGGAAGAGCGGGAAGTGGGTGACCACAACTCAAAGTAGTTATGGTACCCGGTTCGAATAAAGTACTGCATTGGGGGCATTTGTTTGCTCTCTCAAAGTCAAAAGCAGAACCAGTGACAGCGTCAAAGTTTTTACTATCAACAACATGATTACAGGCTCCCTCAGTTTCCTGTTGTACAGCATTAGCCTGCTGATATCTCTTTTTTTTTTGTGTTGAGATCTACCCCGACTATTATTACCTCTGAAGTTATCAGAGTTATTATTATCTCTGCAGTTATTATTGTCTCTATTGTAATTGTTATCCTGGTTCGAATTCCAGTTTCCACGATTACTATCATGTTCACATTGATGCGAACATCTATTTGTTTGGTTCTGAGGTCTTCGGCAGGAATAACCTCTATTACCATATCCTCTTTTGAAATGCTTATAATTATTAGGGTGATAGTAACGAGTACTATCAGGTTGTCTCCAATTCTTCGAAGAAGAATCACCATGAAATTGATTTCCATGATTTTGACAGAAATTACCGCTACTCTTTCTATCAAAATTTTGTTGGAATCTACGAGCAAAGTTTTGGCCATACGGAGCTGCCGAAGCAACTGGTAAACCTTCTTTCACCTTAGAGTTACCCATGGTTATGTGTGGGTGCGCAGTTACGTATTGGCAACAGAAATCTTCCATTTCTTTTATTGTTTTAGGTTTACGTTCATGAAGGAAAGCAAGGAAAGACTCATTGACAGACGACATGACTTTGTCTCTAAGTATTAAGTCCATAAGTCCTTCATAAGTTTTTTCCGTCTTAGATAGTTCAACCCATCGTGAGAAAGTAATGCGTATTCTTGCAATAAACTCGGAGAATTCAACTCCATTTTCAGGTAACATGTTTTTAAATTGTAGACGATAGCCGTCTTCGTTAAGCTGATATTTCTTTAACAAAGCGGCCCTGACAACCTCATAATTGTTCTTGTCAGGTTCATCCACCGTATTTAATATACTTAGAGCTTTACCTGTCAGTATCCCTGATAACTGATAAACATATTTTGCTTTGTCTATGTTATGAGCTGTACATGCTTGTTCAAATCTGTCCAGATAGAACATTATGTCATCACTGGAGGGACTAAATGTTGGTAACTTAATCTTAAAAGTATCATTATTAGCCTTACCAGAAGATGAACCCTTGTTTGAATCATTACCATTACTCATGCTCGTCAATTTCAATTTTTCCAACTCTAAAGCTAAGACCTTTTCTTCATGTTCCATTTTTGCTTTCTCTTTCCTCTCATCAGACTCTCTCTGTAATCTTCTTTCCTCAGCCTGAGCCTCTTTTTGAAGTCTTTCATTTTCAGCTTCTTTTTCAAGTCTTTTATTTTCAGCCTCTTTTTCAAGTCTTTTATTCTCAGCCTCTAGCTGTAGCTGGAGTTTTCTCTCCTCAGCTTCTGATTCCCTTTTTTGTTTTTCCATTTCCATTTGGAATCTTTTTTCATCCACCTGCATCTGCAGTTTCTTTTGTTCAGCTTCCATTGCTTTATCATATCGAGCAGTTGCAAATTCTTCTAACTTATCACCAGTCTTCCCAAGCAATTTACCCTGCTCAATAAAGTGCTCAAATGTAGACATGTTGTCTAACATATGAGTCCAAAACCTGAAACAATTAACTAATTTATTTCAAACCTAAGTGTAACAAGTCTTAATTAAGCACTTGTATATTCACATCACATTATATTATCCCAGTCTCTGTGGGAAACAAGTCTCCAATCAAAGAACTTGTATATGAAATATCAGCACTCAATTCTTGATCATAAGTGCACTTCTCATTCAATAGTGCACGACACTATTCATCATTCATTTATCATCAGTGTAGTAGTAACAGTGCATTAGCATAGCCCATTAACTAATTACTATAACTGTAAACAATGACTATGTAAACACATGCAGAATGTAAACATTGAAAATGTAAACAATGCAAACAATGTAAACAATAACAATGTAAACAATAACAAAGATCAGCAACAATACAAAAACGTTCGCAGAAATCAACTAAAAATAAAGCAGAAATTAATGAAATATCACAAAAAATGTGACGATATCTGCGCTATAATTAAACAAAATACATGACACCACAGTGTATAAACAAAAATGTTGTATGAAACTAAATTATAGACAAGAGTAGGCTAACAAATACAAACAAATCAAAACAAAACTAAAGAATGCGAAATAATAACGAAAACAATATTAAAACATGTCATCACAGCTAACATAAATAGCAACAGAAGTCGCTTAGCAAATTCCAGTATCGGAAATTTGCAAACCCTACAGAAAACGCTCACAATAGACGACCTCTATGACGTGGCATAATCTAACGGAGACACCACCCAACCGAGAACCCGCTGAAATATAAACATATAAATATACAAATAACATATAGACATATAACATATAGAATGAGATGATACACAGAAGACTCAGCAGAAGTATAAGGGCACAGTTTACATACAAACAGGCCACTTAACTTATAGGCTTCCAATCGTAGAACAGCAGACAAAACGGATGTCAATCAACGTCCTAAAGAGCGAAGCTCCAACGATGATGGCACATCTGAACTGCTTCCACTGCTAACACGATGGTACAAGAGCTTCTGAATTACTGTGTGTTGAGTTGTTTCGGCACTTGACCTTCTAATCCAAAAGTAAGTTGATGGAAATCGGTACTTGGCCTTCTTCAGAAAACAACCCGTTTCAACCGGCACTTGACCTTCACAAAAACGACAGCACTGGAACCTTGACAGCAGCAACTTGCTTGACTTGCGTAAAAGATAACAGCAGTCCGAGTTATCCGGCAACATGTAACAACGCCGGGTACTGTCAAATTCTTGTTTCCGTCAAAAAGTTGAAATTTTGACTTTTACCGGGCAACGCCGAGTACTTTGAAAATTTTGAAGATGTTGACTGTATTGAAGAATGTTAATTTCTTGAAGGATGCTGATGAATTCTTGTTGAAAATGAAGTGGGTAAGGGACCCCGTGTTTGCTGGTACCAGAATCAAACCAGCTTATGGCCACCAAATGATGCGTGATGCCATATGATGATGGATGGTATCCGCATGTCTGGTTTTGTGTAGTGTGCAGATGTGTTCAGTCAAACAATGTTCATACAAAAATAACAGGGCAATCCACATAGGACGTCAGTAAACTCACGACGTATAAAGTCAATGATTCTTGTAACAGCCGTTGACGTTTTTCTTCATTATTTATTGTGGACGCCACAGTGACAAAATGGTTACGCGAATATGTAGGCACATCAAACAGTCATTATCACAGCAACATTCAATACAGCAATAGACGGTAGACAGCATTACAATGATGAGTCAGATGCATGTTATATTTCATAGTGCTGTAAATGTAGTCAGGTGAAAAACTCCATCCTTTTCTATAACAGCCAGGAGATAACCAGATGTATGAGATCAGTTCACTCTCCTTAGTCTGACTTCAGCAAGACAGACACGTCTGCCGAAGTATAAATAATGTCCTCAAAAATATCCTCTAGATAATAAAGGTTTTCCAAACCTAGTTCATTTAACAAAGTAGCAAGTAATGGTCCTTGGGACATGCATCAACCGATGCAGTACAATACAGCGACATGTGAGCTGGAAAAACATCTCGTGACGACGACTTTCGAAGACAGGCTATGAATCGAAATCGCTCACGACCCAAAATCGATAGAGTTAATGAAAAGTCAATTTACCTTGCCTTCAGGAAATACACAGAAATATCACGCCTCCCGACATGTGGGAAACACTAGAGGTATTATCTCGAATAAACGAAATATCCATTAAGAGGACTACACATCCCTGACAGAACAAAAAATAGCGGAGATCCCCTCTTCAACGAGGCATCTCTTTCGCCATTCAAATCGCTCACTCCACTAGTGGTGGGCGGAAACCGATCGACCAAAAAACAAGACCAGTCATGCGCAGTCCAGCGCAAAAAGACCACAGCTCAAAACTTAACCGCATTCAATACCAACGCGGGAAGACAAATGCTTACCGAGAAAAGTGACTATAAATTTCAAGCAGTTGTTGCCCTTGCGTTATAAAATAGATATTGTAATAAAACGATGTTGCGAGAATTTATCACGCAACATAGGCAAAATAAGGTTAGCCATCCAAAACACGAAATGATAAATAAAAGTGCCCATGCGATAATTTATCCAGTTGGGACTATACTGGAAGTGTAATAAAATTAACATTCGCTGATACTCACTAGTATCCACACACAAAAAAAATAGCAAAAACTCTTTACAGAATTAATTACACACCTGACCAAAGTGGAAAACTGAAAATGGAAAACTTTGGTCAAATAAAATATATATATCAGCTCAAACTTCTGTCTCACGAAAAATCCCCTGTTTGCGTAACTTAGCGAATTTTAAATCGGTAGCGCCCGTAATAAAAAATCTGTAAATCCCGGTCACACACAAAAATACTTTCCTTTAAGAAATAATTTATTAAAGATGAAATATCGTAACACAAGATCCCGACTCTATATGATTAAATTAAAACAACAAAAAAAAAAACACTGAAATAATTAACAAAAATTGTGTGCTTACCAAGCAAACAATCAAAGTCCACACTACAACTGTTATTAGCTTTCAACTGAATAACACTTCACTAGGCGGCAAAGACTCTCTAAGAGACAAATGGTACTGAGTATATAGACATCCATCTTTAAATAGCAAGAAAAATCTAAGATGTACAGCGTGTGTTTTCAGCCCGCTCATGATGAAACAAAATCAGATGTAAAACCACGGGGAAGATTTCCCCCCCCCCCCCCCCCCCCCCCCCCCCCCCCCTTTTCCCCCGGCCGGCTCTCGATACACGGAAGCTACGTAATATTATAATGGCTTTCCCAAGTCTACGAGCGACCTGAGTTCGGGATGAAACCCCAGGACGGCCTACTATAAAAGGGCAGAGTTTTTTCCTGTGCCCACGGGTACTCGGTAACTCAAAGAAAACTAAAACTAGCCGCTCACCAAGAAATAAAAGACCTTTGGCAGAAAAGCCGCTATCCCACGTGCAAAGAGGTTGACTTAGAGCCTGGCTTGCAAGACTGACACGGCTCATGCCTGAATTAAGCTATTAAGAGCGATAGGACAGAAAAGTCCGCGTAGACAAAAATATAGAAAGAAGACAGGGCAGACTACTCAGACCAAACTGTCAGACATTTCAATCAAATCACGACAAGGGGTTATAGAAAAACAAGAATGACAAGAGAGTGAGTGAATTAGATCAAGGTTAGACAGCTAAAATATTCTGACAATATTGCTTACCCCCATAATGGAGGGAAGAGTGGAAAGCAACCGTGATAACTGAAGACAGCGTTCTAAGCGGGATCGTATCACGCAGTATCACGACGTATCACGACAAAATGTCAGAGGCACTGAATGTTTTCAGATTTGGAACTTTTCGACAGAAAAAAAAACCTGCAGAGAAATCGATCTTGTTTTTTTCTTTCCAAAAGTAGCATACTATGTTTAGAATGTTTTAAACGTTAAATCGTATACGACAATTGCTATCATGTTCTTAGAGATTCATTTGAAATTATCTACATTCTATAATTAAGCAGATCAAACAGACGAAATCATAAGAATCGTATAATAATTGACAGTAATGTTTCATGTTATGTTACGGTTTCGCATTCTCCAGTTATGTACGGAAGTGTTAAATTCAGTTTCCTCGAAGAAAGTGGTAATTATGGAATCGATAATGATTGTGTGCTTGGCATTTTCATACTCATGTCTAGGGTCGTACACTGTGATGTTTGCCTCTACCTACCTACTTAAATGTGTGCAGACATTCATTAGAAAATGCGTGCAGGCATGCATTAGGATTTCAGAATGAAGTTAAACATTTCTCGATTAAGTGGCCGTGTGTTAGATACGGCCTAAAAAAAAAGGATTCAGAGACGCAGTAATAACGTGTAAGGGTTAAGTCTAGGAATCCGAAACCTAACCCTAAACCCTAATCTTAATCCTAACCCGAACGACTCAGCAACTTATTTGTATAACATAGAACACGACCCAATATTCTTCATTTCAATCGTTAAAAATTTATTTTTTGTCCATTTCTCACGTGGAAGCAATTGCATGAATCCTTCATTAATGATGTCGTTTTCAACAAGTGAAAGTTGTAAGATTATTATGTTGATCGAAGTATTTAACATCGGCAGATGGAACCTCGTTAATGAAAAAATTATTACATATTTAGTCAATAGAATATAGTTTACTTACTGAAAAGAGACAGAGCCGAATAAAATAGGCTACATAAAAGAAAAGTTAAAATAATAACACATCCAACTTACTGCATTGCATCAGTAATGATAACACTACACACTTTGTCGATTGAGGTGCCAGCGCTCCTAGTTTCTTAAATTCATATTCAGAACTGACGAAGATCATACACCGGAAGTGTGTTCATATGAAATATCCTCAACACGATCATTTTCTATCTACACATTTTACAGAATCTCTTATTGGTAAAATAGGACATTTGGTGATCATAATCTATATGTGCGTCTGTCCGTTCATGCGTCTGTCTGCCCTATAGCTAGTCTGTCCAGCTGTCTCCTTGTTTATTTTGGGAAGTGGAGAGGGTCTATTAACGTATCTATCTATATTTTGTCTACCTGTCTATCACCTATCCACCAAACTGTTTACCTATATGTACACCTGTCGATCTGCCTGTATGTTCATCTATCCATAAAATACCATGTTTGTCCATTGTTCCAATCTTTCCATCTGTATTTGGAGCTAGTCACGTGTCGTTGGTAGTGGATACAGAAAAAATAGGGCAACTGTACCTTCAGGCATGTCGTACAAGGCGACTAATGTGAGGTTGTGCATGGGGTTAGCATCCTGATCGTGTGAAACAAATTGTCACAGGAACCACGGCTGGAAGAGCATGAGAATGTGTGACGCAAGCTTCCTGTGTGACCAGCTATAGCGGCACCTCCATGCTCCATAAGGAGCACCAAGGAACATGATGATAATGATGATCTATCTATCTATCTATCTATCTATCTATCTATCTATCTATCTATCTATCTATCTATCTATCTATCTATCTATCTATCTATATATCTCTCTGTCTTCCTTTTCTTCTCCATGAGTTGAACTTACCCGTTGTAACCAGATTTGTTAATTTTTCTCTTCTCTGAACGTGTCCAAAGAACTCTTTGAGCTTTGTGTCTGTTGTCTGTCTATCTGTCTATCTGGCTGTCTATCTGTCACTGCTGAATTAACACACTATTATAATGTAATGACGAGAACGTACTATGTATAAACACGGTCTAGGGAAAGTCACGTGGGATAGTGACGTAGAGTCCATTATATAAAGACCTTTTTTTTGGGCTCTCGGGTTGCAACTGTACTTGAAGTAAGTGACCAGACATGTAGTGGTACTCAGCTTGTCGAGACACGTGGCTGTAAATCTACGCTACATCTGGAGTATTCAGATGCGACAAAGAGACACCATTAACGACATTACTACATGATCCTGATTATATCCAGAGACGCCTCGACGATCCATTGGTATGTAACGAAGAATTTAACTCTTAGAATCGACCAGTGTAGTAGATAAGAATTTTGTGCCGGAGAAGACATTAAATTATTGTGAAACTTAGAGAGCGTGTAACATATTGATAGAAGTATAGAGAAAGACATTTTTATAGAACTGTGGCCGTTGATGATGGTCTGCCTATAAAAACTACTTCTCTTTGTGTTGATCGTATATTAGGTTTCGTATCTCTACCCTAGCAGTAGGCAGCTTGTTGTATGGTGATAAGAAAGCTTATTTTTCTCTCAGACGATAACATTTCTCATACCAACAGTTGATGATTGATTTCACGCTGACAGCTGTAAGAAAATTAACGTCGAACTTTATTTACATAAGTCAGCAAAAATTGAAAAAATGATATGCCCAATCTTCCACTGAGGCCGGAAGACTTGTACAGCAAAATTCAGTAGGTACAAATTATCAGTGTCGCTCTATCTCTATCTTTCTTGCTTCTGATCTTCACAACTTTCTCTAGTGGTTATTGTAGTCACAGATTGAGAACCACTGTTGTCATAATTTGAACTGCCATCTAATTCTTCATATGTAAACATTGTCTTTCTTATATGCTGACACATTTCCTATGTTCTGCTTGGTGTATCTTAAGGAAACTGGCCTCACCGCCAGGGATGTAAATTTACCAAGTCTGTCTTCTACTCGCTAACCTGTCAGCTTGTCCACTGTACTTATCTACTATTTATAGACTCATAATGTTCAACGTACCTGGTTTATTTCGAAATACACACATTTTCTCTCACTGGAAACACTGGCATCTTGTCCTAGAATAAATGACAAACTGTCGTACACAAATGTGGCAAGAAATGCGCTTGGGCGTCTGGGCGATAGTCACTATTCTAACACCGTAGGATCAACCAAAACATTTATGGGCTTATCGACCCGATGTAACTCCCATTCGCTGCCTCTTCTAATTATATCACAACTCAAAGCAAAACTTACTAACGCTATTGCGTCTCGCATCCGACTGACTTAATCTAAAACGTCGATTTACAATGATAACTACTTTCGAATATTCTAGAACAGCTTTGTCTCACAAACAACTCACCCGTTCATAACTTTTCCGTGCGTAGATTAACTTCCGCTCACCTTGCCAAACTCTCTATAAAAACAATTTGAACCATAACAATGATCTATCTATCTATCTATCTATCTATCTATCTATCTATCTATCTATCTATCTATCTATCTATCTATCTATCTATCTATCTATCTATCTATCTATCTATCTATCTATCCTTCCATCCATCCATCCATCCATTTATCCATCCATCTATCTATCTATCTATCTATCTATCTATCTATCTATCTATCTATCTATCTATCTATCTATCTATCTATCTATCTAATCCATCCATCCATCCATCCATCCATCCATCCATCCATCTATCTATCTATCTATCTATCTATCTATCTATCTATCTATCTATCTATCTATCTATCTATCTATCTATCTATCTATCTATCTATCTATATATCTATCTATCTATCTATCTATCTATCTATCTACCTATCTACTTATCTATCAATCTATCTATAAATGTGGCTGTCTGTCTACCTAGTTATCTGCATATCTGCTTTCTGCAGTGGTGTACTAAGAGGTGGGAGTGACAGTACTCCATGGGGTGACAGACATTTTTTTTTTTGGGGGGGGGGGGGGGCATCGGACACTATTATGGCAGTGCTTACTGTGAAAATGTACTTGCAAGTGTGTTTTTTCATGTGGAAGAGGGGGTGAGGGGTAACAAAGGTAGGATACATCCCCGAGTGCCAAATACTTTAAGTACGCCTCTGGTGTTCTGCATCTGTGTTTCAAATCCATGACGTTTTCTCTTAGTCCAATGTTTATACTGAATATTCCCACAACTGGCTTACAATACATCAAACAAAGTCAGCACTAAACATCACTACAATCAAGGAATCAACACAGTTCCTACATTTGACAAGTGTTAAGACACTCAATCAACTTTAATAACTTTTGTACTTTAGTCCAATTGACAGAGTGGTTAGAGCGCTGGTCTCTCGCGGAAAAAGTACCGGGTTCAATTCACGGTTTCATTACGCTCCAGCCTACCCAGCTGTAAATGGGTACCTGACTTTTCTCTTGAGTTAGGGAAGGAAAAGGCAGTGATTATCTAACTTGTCAAACCACCTCTCGATGCTGGACCTATTATATGGAAGTCCTTAACACTTCGCTCCCCTACACCAGGATCTGCTATGGGCCTACCTTTACCTTCACCTTTTACTTCAGTCATCGTCAGTAAGTTCTTCTTTGTACAGTCTCAGACGTTAACTTGACTAAGTGTCAAGAAAATGGTGGTCAGTCTGAAGTTGTTGTTGGTATCTTCATAGAGTCTGGCCAGGAGTGCTACCGGTTATGACCGTATGTGCTTTCTGTGTTCTTCATATGTTATCATCATGTTCTGTTTCGCTCCTTATGGAGCATACGACTTCCATGACAGTTAGCTCCCTTGCAGGAATCCTGCACCGAAGTATTCATCAGCTTCTGAATCGATGCTGCATGTAGCAGTGCATATGACATGCCTTAACCTCATGTTAGTTGTCTTTCACGACATGCTTTAACCTAATATTAGTCGTCTTTAACGACATACCTTAACCTCATGTTAGTTGTCTTTCACGACATACCTTAACCTCATGTTAGTTGTCTTTCACGACATGCCTTAACCTCATGTTAGTTGTCTTTCACGACATGCCCTAACCTCATGTTAGTTGTCTTTCACGACATGCCCTAACCTCATGTTAGTTGTCTTTCACGACATACCTTAACATCATGTTAGTCGTCTTTCACGACATACCTTAACCTCATGTTAGTTGTCTTTCACGACATACCTTAACCTCATGTTAATTGTCTTTCACGACATACCTTAACCTCATGTTAGTTGTCTTTCATGACATACCTTAACCTCATGTTAGTCGTCTTTCATGACATACCTTAACCTCATGTTAGTCGTCTTTCACGACATATCTTAACCTCATGTCAGTTGTCTTTCACGACATGTCTTAACCTCATGTTAGTTAACTTTCACGACATGTCTTAACCTCATGTTAGTTGTCTTTCACGACATGTATTAACCTCATGTTAGTTGTCTTTCCTGACATGCCTATGTTAGTTATTTTTCACGACATACCTTAACCTCATGTTAGTTGTCTTTCACGACATGGCTTAACCTCATGTTAGTTGTCTTTCACGACATACCTTAACCTCATGTTATTTGTCTTTCACGACATGCCTTAACCTCATGTTAGTTGTCTTTCACGACATGCCTTAACCTCATGTTATTTGTCTTTCACGACATACCTTAACCTCATGTTAGTTGTCTTTCACGACATGCCTTAACCTCATGTTAGTTGTCTTTCAAGACATGCCTTAACCTCATGTTAGTTGTCTTTCCCTTACTTACTTACTTAGTCGTTCCCCTTCTACCGTGACGTGTAGAGGTTTGGAAGAGAGAGCGCCAGACTATTCTATCGGCTGTCTTCCTCCTGGCCTGGTTCCATTCTAGTCCTCGGTCCTTCAAAGATTGTCTAATGTTGTCCTCCCAGCGGACTCTGGGTCGTCCTCGGGGTCTGGATCCTTGGCTCTTTGTTTCCCATGCTTGTCGTGGTAGCCGATCTTCTCCCATTCTGCAGACATGGCCAAACCATCTTAGTTGGGACTGTTCTACTTGGGTCTGTAGGGGGTGGCATTTTAGGCCTTGACGTATCGTCTGGTTGCGTACCATGTCTCTTCTTGTTACTTCAACCACCTTCCTCAGATACCTCATTTCTGAGGTTTGGATCTGGCTGTTATGGGTTGTAGTCATTGCCCATGACTCGCATCCATATGTCAAGACTGGGACATAGGTGGAGCGGTATACAGCCATCTTCGTTTTCTTACCAACCTCTCTCTTGCTGAGGAATCCTCGATTTATGGCCTGAAAAAGTCTCCCAGCAGCTGCTTTTCGAGTGGCCAACTCTTCTTTGATGCCTCCCTTTCGGTCTATAATAGCTCCGTTAGGTGTCTTTCACGACATGGCTTAACCTCATGTTAGTTGTCTTTCACGACATACCTTAACCTCATGTTATTTGTCTTTCACGACATGCCTTAACCTCATGTTAGTTGTCTTTCACGACATGCCTTAACCTCATGTTAGTTGTCTTTCCCGACATGCCAATGTTAGTTATTTTTCACGACATACCTTAACCTCATGTTAGTTGTCTTTCACGACATGCCTTAACCTCATGTTAGTTGTCTTTCACGACATACCTTAACCTCATGTTATTTGTCTTTCACGACATGCCTTAACCTCATGTTAGTTGTCTTTCACGACATGCCCTAACCTCATGTTAGTTGTCTTTCACGACATACCTTAACCTCATGTTAGTTGTCTTTCACGACATACCTTAACCTCATGTTAGTTGTCTTTCACGACATGCCTTAACCTCATGTTAGTTGTCTTTCACGACATACCTTAACCTCATGTTAGTTGTCTTTCACGACATACCTTAACCTCATGTTAGTTGTCTTTTACGACATGCCTTAACCTCATGTTAGTTGTCTTTTACGACATACCTTAACCTCATGTTAGTTGTCTTTCACGACATGCCTTAACCTCCTGTTAGTTGTCTTTCACGACATACCTTAACCTCTTGTTAGTTGTCTTTCACGACATGCCTTAAACTCATGTTAGTTGTCTTTCACGACATGCCTTAACCTCATGTTAGTTGTCTTTCACGACATGCCTTAATCTCATGTTAGTTGTCTTTCACGACATGCCTTTATGTTAGTTGTCTCACGACATGTTAGTTGTCTTTCACGACATGCCTTAACCTCATGTTAGTTGTCTTCACGAACCTCATGTTAGTTGTCTTTCACGACATGCCTTAACCTCATGTTAGTTGTCTTTCACGACATGCCTTAACCTCATGTTAGTTGTCTTTCACGACATGCCTTAACCTCATGTTAGTTGTCTTTCACGACATGCCTTAACCTCATGTTAGTTGTCTTTCACGACATACCTTAACCTCATGTTAGTTGTCTTTCACGACATACCTTAACCTCATGTTAGTCGTCTTTCACGACATACCTTAACCTCATGTTAGTCGTCTTTCACGACATATCTTAACCTCATTTCAGTTGTCTTTCACGACATGTCTTAACCTCATGTTAGTTGTCTTTCACGACATGTCTTAACCTCATATTAGTTGTCTTTCAGGACATGTCTTAACCTCATGTTAGTTGTCTTTCCCGACACGCCTATGTTAGTTATTTTTCACGACATACCTTAACCTCAGGTTAGTTGTCTTTCACGACATGCCTTAACCTCATGTTAGTTGTCTTTCACGACATACCTTAACCTCATGTTATTTGTCTTTCACGACATGCCTTAACCTAATGTTAGATGTCTTTCACGACATGCCTTAACCTCATGTTATTTGTCTTTCACGACATACCTTAACCTCATGTTAGTTGTCTTTCACGACATACCTTAACCTCATGTTAGTTGTCTTTCACGGCATGCCTTAACCTCATGTTAGTTGTCTTTCCCGACATGCCTTAACCTCATGTTAGTCGTCTTTCACGACATACCTTAACCTCATGTTAGTTGTCTTTCACGACATACCTTAACCTCATGTTATTTGTCTTTCACGACATGCCTTAACCACATGTTAGTTGTCTTTCACGACATGCCTTAACCCCATGTTAGTTGTCTTTCACGACATGCCTTAACATCATGTTAGTTGTCTTTCACGACATGCCTTAACATCATGTTAGTTGCCTTTCACGACATGTCTTAACCTCATGTTAGTTGTCTTTCACGACATGCCTTAATCTCATGTTAGTTGTCTTTCACGACATGCCTTAACCCCATGTTAGTTGTCTTTCACGACATGTCTTAACCTCATGTTAGTTGTCTTTCACGACATGCCTTAACCTCATGTTAGTTGTCTTTCACGACATGTCTTAACCTCATGTTAGTTGTCTTTCACGACATGCCTTAACCTCATGTTAGTTGTCTTTCACGACTTACCTTAACCTCATGTTAGTTGTCTTTCACGACATACCTTAACCTCATGTTAGTTGTCTTTCACGACATACCTTAACCTCATGTTAGTTGTCTTTCACGACATACCTTAACCTCATGTTAGTTGTCTTTCACGACATGCCTTAACCCCATGTTAGTTGTCTTTCACGACATACCTTAACCTCATGTTAGTTGTCTTTCACGACATACCTTAACCTCATGTTAGTTGTCTTTCACGACATGCCTTAACCTTAATGTTAGTTGTCTTTCACGACATGCCTTAACCTCATGTTAGTTGTCTTTCACGACATGCCTTAACCTCATGTTAGTTGTCTTTCACGACATACCTGAGGGTGCAGTATTCCTATTATTTCCATGTCTCCACAGAGCTTCCGGGGACTGCACCCCCGATCCGCTGAAATACGTAGGCTTGTTTTTTTATCCACCCACCCCATTATGGTTTAGTGTCTTACTGCTCAGTATGTCACAATGTCGAAGGAAAAGAAAAGTCATTTTGCGACATTGAGTAATGCATCTGCATGACTGATCGTGTTCTGCAAAGCTTACTTATTCTATTACGTTATTATTGTTTTGTTTTTCTATAGATTCCACACTCGCACGTGAATAGAATATCATCCAGAAACTCGTCGTGAAGTGGGATCGATTTAGATTGATTCTCCGTGCTTGAATGTTGAATTCTCTGTAATACATCTTTTCCTTCCAAACGTGGGAATGCTTTAAAAAGAAGGATAATAATAGCTAACTAGTTTTTTTTTCATTTTAACTGAAACGGAAACATGTCAATTTATAGAATTAACGAAAAAGATATAAAAAAAATTTACATATGTCAGAGAATTGGAAAATGGATCGACTATTAATTATTAATTTTTTTTTTAGACAACAAATTGAGAGAGGTAGTGAGAGTGAGAGACAGAACTGCATCAGTCAGCTTTGCTTCGTTGTAGAGGAACTAGGTGGTGCAGTGGGTTTGTGGAGGATGCTAGAAAGTTGTGCAATAATGTGGAGGACTAGCCCAGATATGTTCGTGTATGTTATGTCTAGAATAATAGACTAGTGTCTGAGTCTAATAAGTATTTCTTTTTGTCCAGCTGGTAGGTTTTATTGAGATAAATGTTTCGTGACTTGCAAAACGTAGAATTGTTATTTTAAGTGCTGGCCGATAATCGGGCCTAAGAGTTTCGTGTTCTGTTACACGTTGAACTGGTAAAGGCCCGATTCTAGTTGTAGTGTTTGAAATATTAGTATGTTAGCTCACAAGGTGCAGTCCTTATCGCTTGAGTAGACGATGCGGCCCTTATCGCTCGTGTCGATAGTGCGGCCCTTATCGCTCGTGTCAATAGTGCGGCTGTTGCGTGATAAATTCTCGCAACATCGTTTTTTACAATATCTATTTTATAACGCAAGGGCAACAACTGCTTGAAATTTATAGTCACTTTTCTCGGTAAGCATTTGTCTTCTCGCGTTGGTATCGAATGCAGTTAAGTTTTGAGCTGTGGTCTTTTTGCGCTGGACTGCGCATGACTTGTCTTGCTTTTTGGTCGATCGGTTTCCGCCCACCACTAGTGGAGTGAGCGATTTGGAATGGCGAAAGAGATGCCTCGTTGAAGAGGGGATCTCCGCTATTTTTTGTTCTGTCAGGGATGTGTAGTCCTCTTATGGATATTTCGTTTATTCGGGATAATACCTCTAGTGTATTTGCACATGCCGGGAGGCGTGATATTTCTGTATTTCTTGAAAGCAAGGTAAATTGACTTTTTTTCATTAACTCTATCGATTTTGGGTCGTGAGCGATTTCGATTCATAGCCTGTCTTCGAAAGTCGTCGTCACGAGATTTTTTTCCCAGCTCACATGTCGCTGCATTGTACTGCATCGGTTGATGCATGTACCAAGGACCATTACTTGCTACTTTGTTAAATGAACTAGGTTTGGAAAACCTTTATTATCTAGAGGATATTTTTGAGGACATTATTTATACTTCGGCAGACGTGTCGGTCTTGCTGAAGTCAGACTAAGGAGAGTGAACTGATCTCATACATCTGGTTATCTCCTGGCTGTTATAGAAAAGGATGGAGTTTTCCACCTGACTACATTTACAGCACTATGAAATATAACATGCATCTGACTCATCATTGTAATGCTGTCTACCGTCTATTGCTGTATTGAATGTTGCTGTGATAATGACTGTTTGATGTGCCCACATATTCGCGTAACCATTTTTGTCACTGTGGCGTCCACAATAAATAATGAAGAAAAACGTCAACGGCTGTTACAAGAATCATTGACTTTATACGTCGTGAGTTTACTGACGTCCTATGTGGATTGCCCTGTTATTTTTGTATGAACATTGTTTTGACTGAACACATCTGCACACCACACAAAACCAGACATGCGGATACCATCCATCATCATATGGCATCACGCATCATTTGGTGGCCATAAGCTGGTTTGATTCTGGTACTAGCAAACACGGGGTCCCTTACGCACTTCATTTTCAACAAGAATTCATCATCATCCTTCAAGAAATTAACATTCTTCAATACAGTCAACATCTTCAAAATTTTCAAAGTACTCGGCGTTGCCCGGTAAAAGTCAAAATTTCAACTTTTTGACGGAAACAAGAATTTGACAGTACCCGGCGTTGTTACATGTTGCCGGATAACTCGGACTGCTGTTATCTTTTACGCAAGTCAAGCAAGTTGCTGCTGTCAAGGTTCCAGTGCTGTCGTTTTTTGAGAAGGTCAAGTGCCGAAACAACTCAACACACAGTATTTCAGAAGCTCTTGTACCATCGTGTTAGCAGTGGAAGCAGTTCAGATGTGCCATCATCGTTGGAGCTTCGCTCTTTAGGACGTTGATTGACATCCGTTTTTCTGCTGTTCTACGATTGGAAGCCTATAAGTTAAGTGGCCTGTTTGTATGTAAACTGTGCCCTTATACTTCTGCTGAGTCTTCTGTGTATCATCTCATTCTATATGTTATATGTTTATATGTTATTTGTATATTTATATGTTTATATTTCAGCGGGTTCTCGGTTGGGTGGTGTCTCCGCTAGATTATGCCACGTCATAGAGGTCGTCTATTGTGAGCGTTTTCTGTAGGGTTTGCAAATTTCCGATACTGGAATTTGCTAAGCGACTTCTGTTGCTATTTATGTTAGCTGTGATGACATGTTTTAATATTGTTTTCGTTATTATTTCACATTCTTTAGTTTTGTTTTGATTTGTTTGTATTTGTTAGCCTACTCTTGTCTATAATTTAGTTTCATACAACATTTTTGTTTATACACTGTGGTGTCATGTATTTTGTTTAATTATAGCGCAGATATCGTCACATTTTTTGTGATATGTCATTAATTTCTGCTTTATTTTTAGTTGATTTCTGCGAACGTTTTTGTATTGTTGCTGATCTTTGTTATTGTTTACATTGTTATTGTTTACATTGTTTGTATTGTTTACATTTTCAATGTTTACATTCTGCATGTGTTTACATAGTCATTGTTTACAGTTATAGTAATTAGTTAATGGGCTATGCTAATGCACTGTTACTACTACACTGATGATAAATGAATGATGAATAGTGTCGTGCACTATTGAATGAGAAGTGCACTTATGATCAAGAATTGATTGTTGATATTTCATATACAAGTTCTTTGATTGGAGACTTGTTTCCCACAGAGACTGGGATAATATAAGGTGATGTGAATATACAAGTGCTTAATTAAGACTTGTTACACTTAGGTTTGAAATAAATTAGTTAATTATTTCAGGTTTTGGACTTATATATTACTCATCATGTCTACATTTGAGCACTTTATTGAGCAGGGTAAATTGCTTGGGAAGACTGGTGATAAGTTAGAAGAATTTGCAACTGCTCAATATGATAAAGCAATGGAAGCTGAACAAAAGAAACTGCAGATGGAAGCTGAACAAAAGAAACTGCAGATGCAGGTGGATGAAAAGAGATTCCAAATGGAAATGGAAAAACAAAAAAGGGAATCAGAAGCTGAGGAGAGAAAACTCCAGCTACAGCTAGAGGCTGAGAATAAAAGACTTGAAAAAGAAGCTGAGAATAAAAGACTTGAAAAAGAAGCTGAAAATAAAAGACTTGAAAAAGAAGCTGAAAATGAAAGACTTCAAATGCAGGCTCAAGCTGAAGAAAGGAAGTTACAAAGAGAGGCTGATGAGAGGAAAGCAAAAATGGAACATGAAGAAAAACTCTTAGCTTTAGAGTTGGAGAAATTGAAATTGACGAGCATGAGTAATGGTAATGATTCAAACAAGGGTTCATCTTCTGGGAAGGCTAATAATGATACTTTTAAGATTAAGTTACCAACATTTAGTCCTTCCAGTGATGACATAATGTTCTATCTGGACAGATTTGAACAAGCATGTACAGCTCATAACATAGACAAAGCAAAATATGTTTATCAGTTATCAGGGATACTGACAGGTAAAGCTCTAAGTATATTAAATATGGTGGATGAACCTGACAAGAACAATTATGAGGTTGTCAGGGCCGCTTTGTTAAAGAAATATCAGCTTAACGAAGACGGCTATCGTCTACAATTTAAAAACATGTTACCTGAAAATGGAGTGGAATTCTCCGAGTTTATTGCAAGAATACGCATTACTTTCTCACGATGGGTTGAACTATCTAAGACGGAAAAAACTTATGAAGGACTTATGGACTTAATACTTAGAGACAAAGTCATGTCGTCTGTCAATGAGTCTTTCCTTGCTTTCCTTCATGAACGTAAACCTAAAACAATAAAAGAAATGGAAGATTTCTGTTGCCAGTACGTAACTGCGCACCCACACATAACCATGGGTAACTCTAAGGTGAAAGAAGGTTTACCAGTTGCTTCGGCAGCTCCGTATGGCCAAAACTTTGCTCGTAGATTCCAACAAAATTTTGATAGAAAGAGTAGCGGTAATTTCTGTCAAAATCATGGAAACCAATTTCATAGTGATTCTTCTTCGAAGAATTGGAGACAACCTGATAGTACTCGTTACTATCACCCTAATAATTATAAGCATTTCAAAAGAGGATATGGTAATAGAGGTTATTCCTGCCGAAGACCTCAGAACCAAACAAATAGATGTTCGCATCAATGTGAACATGATAGTAATCGTGGAAACTGGAATTCGAACCAGGATAACAATTACAATAGAGACAATAATAACTGCAGAGATAATAATAACTCTGATAACTTCAGAGGTAATAATAGTCGGGGTAGATCTCAACACAAAAAAAAGAGATATCAGCAGGCTAATGCTGTACAACAGGAAACTGAGGGAGCCTGTAATCATGTTGTTGATAGTAAAAACTTTGACGCTGTCACTAGTTCTGCTTTTGACTTTGAGAGAGCAAACAAATGCCCCCAATGCAGTACTTTATTCGAACCGGGTACCATAACTACTTTGAGTTGTGGTCACCCACTTCCCGCTCTTCCTGCTGCTGTTGCGCATGACGGGAGGGGTTCTTTAATTCTACATAAGGGTCTTGTTAATGATACTCCGGTCTCACTACTTTTCGATTCCGGATGCACCACTATTGGTGTTAGACAATCGCTTGTAGATCCATCTTGTGCTACAGGAAGGGTTATTAAATGTGTCACATTTGGCGGCACTCTAGAAAAATATCCTACTGCTGTAATTCGCATTGCCACTCCTTTCTTTACTGGAGATGTGCATGCTTGTCTCTTACCTAATCCTATTGCGGACCTTATTATTGGTCGTATTCACGGAGTTAGGGAGTGTACCCCACAGCAGATTGCTGCTTGGGAAGATAATAACATGCAAGCTACAAATGCAGTAGTTACAAGAGCACAAGCTCTACAAACACCCGAAACTTCACTGAATAGTGATAATGAAGTTGATAGCCAAGATAGTCACTTAGTAATCACTCGTGACTTTTTCATAAAATTGCAAGAAGAAGATCCTTCTTTAAAAAAATTCTTCGTTCTTGCGAAGAAAGGTGATCCGAATCAGGATACAAATAGAAAATCTTGGATTGCAATGAGAAACGGCGTACTTGTACGTATGGTACAAGATTCGACTACGTCGGCACATTCGCAAATTCTTGTTCCCAAGAGCATGAGAGTGCAAATATTGCAACATGCTCATGACTCGCAATGTGCTGGACATATGGGTTTTGCCCGTACGAAGTCGAGAGTCCTTGCGGCTTTCTTTTGGCCTTTTGTCAATAAGGACATTCGTATTTACTGCCGATCATGCAAGGTATGTCAGGAGGTCAAATCTAGAGGACCACGACATGCTGCGCCTATCCAGGCTGCTGACATTCCTATTCGGCCGTTTCAGAAAATGGCCATAGATATTATTGGCCCTTTTAAGGTCAGGTCGGCCAGAGGACATCAGTTTATCCTTACATGTGTCGATATGTGCACACGTTGGCCAGAGGCTATTCCTCTTAAGAGCATATCTACTACAGATATCGCAGATGCTCTTTGGTTGATATTTTCTCGCTTGGGGTTCCCCAGAGAAATATTGTCAGACCATGGCACTCAACTCATATCTGACACTATGTCACAGGTAATGTCTACCTTACATATTGAACGATCTCTCAGTAGTATCTACCATCCTATGTCTAATGGGTTAGTTGAGCGTCTGAATAGAACGCTCAAGACTTTGCTTGGTAAGATAACTGAAGATCATCCTCAAGATTGGGACAGGGTTTTACCCGCGGCTCTCTTTGCCTATAGAGAAGTCCCTAATGAACACACAGGATTTTCTCCCTTCGAACTTGTCTTTGGCGCGCGTCCACGCGGCCCTATGTCTTTATTACACGATCTCATCACTGCCGATGATATTAGCGATGAAACTCAATCCTCATATGAGTATGTCATTGCTCTTAGACAAAAGATCATTGAGGCATGTAAGCTAGCAACTGCTTCATCAGAAATTGCTAAAGAGAAGGCAAGACAGTTTGCTAACAAGAATAGATGTCTACGACAACTTTGTCCAGGTGACAAAGCATTCGTCCTACTCCCCAGTAGGGAAAATAGACTTCTTATTGCATGGAAAGGTCCGTATGCAATAGTCTCTCGGATTTCCGATGTTGACTATGTGGTCGATATTGATGGAAAGCATAAAACTTTCCACATAAACATGCTTTCGGAATTTCACGAACGTCCGGACTATTTGCTGCCTATTTTCCAGGCAACGGATGATGCTCCTGCACCTCACGGTCATTATTCATCCCTGTCTGTCATACAGGATGAGGAATCTACCTTCTCAGATGTCAATCTTCCCCTTCCAGTGGTTCCATTACATTCCACGGAATCTTGGAAAAACGTTTCTGTTTCTCCTAATCTTTCTGGTGACGAACATCGACAAGTCTCGTCGATGTTACAAACATTTCAGGATGTTCTCACTGACATTCCTGGACACACAGATGTCATAGAACATGACATAATTCTTACCGACAATAATCCAATTAGGGTTAGGCCGTATCCTATTCCTATACACTTTCAGTCGCAAGTGGAAAAGGAATTGGATGAAATGATTCAATTAAATATAATTGAACCATCGACTTCACCATATTCTTCTTCCATGGTTATTGTCCGGAAGAAGGATAAGAACATACGAATTTGCGTTGATTATCGCAAATTGAATCAGGTCACAAAGTTCGACGCTGAACCGATGCCTTTGTTAGAAGATCTACTGATTAGACTTTCTAATTCTAGATTCTTCACTAAACTTGACTTGTCTAAAGGTTATTGGCAAGTGCCTTTAGCAGAGCATGCCAAACCTCTTACTGCTTTTTCTACACCTAGGGGTCTATTTCAATGGAATGTTATGCCTTTTGGTCTCATGAACGCCCCTGCCACTTTCGTTCGCATGATGCGTCGAATTCTGTCACATCGTTCGGATGTCATCGCATACTTAGATGACATCTGTCTCTTCAGTGATACCTGGGAAGATCACTATTTAGGGTTATATGACTTACTGTCCACTCTACGTGAGAATAATTTGACAGCGAAACCTTCTAAAGCTTTTGTTGGTTTTGGTGAAATCTCTTTCCTGGGTCATCGTGTTGGTCATGGTCTCTTGAAGACAGAAGACCACAATACTTCCAAAATACTGAACATCTCTGTTCCTAAAACGAAGAAACAAGTTAGGGTCTCTTAGGTTTAATTCAATTTTATGGGAGATTTATTCCAAATTTATCTTCGATCATGGCACCTCTATCAACATTGTTGAAGAAAGGTTCGCCTAATCTGGTCCGTTGGTCTGAAGAATGCCAATCTTCACTAGACCAAATCAAGAATATATTTTCTTCTCCTCCCATCTTAAGATTACCTACTCTTGATAGGACTTTTGTTCTTCGGAGTGATGCTTCATCCACTGGGATTGGAGCAGCACTGATGCAAGAATATGCAAATACTCTGCATCCTGTTATGTACATTTCTAGAAAACTAAATGCGGCAGAGAGGAACTACTCGGTTTTAGACCGTGAGTTGTTAGCGATGGTTTGGTCAATTCTAAAGCTACAAAGATTCCTCCTGGGCGCACATTTCATTCTAGAGACTGATCAGAAAGCTCTTACAGCTATTCAGACTAAGAATTTGAAGAGTTCGAGATCCACTCGATATGCTATAGCTCTTCAACCTTTTCACTTCACGGTACGAGCTATCCGTGGTGCGGATAATGTGATGGCTGACATTTTGTCTAGATGCCCACATGACTCCAACTAATACTTCTGTCCTATATTTCCATATATTACAGAGTCATAACACACCTATATTTCTACAATAGATTAGCACATCTGTACTTACTCTATATGTACACACTATCGTGCTTTGTTGTCATCTTCTTCTGTTCGTTTTTTAAGATGATAGAGGAGGACTGAGTAGTTAATATAAGGGCCGTTAGTTTACTAAACAGCCACAATTATTAATAATGTATTGTACCTTATGAAGCATATTAGTTATTAATTAGCATTATATTGCTTGTACTTTCTCAGAATGTCATTGTTGAGCTGAGGACTTACCTTACTAGTATCAAGCATGACGAGTTCTAGATTGTGTACTTACCCTCGGAATACCAGAGCATATGTCCTGGATCGTCATGTAGTTTAACTTTACTATGTACTTATGTCATTACATGTCAAAGACTTTACTATTTAAATTTTCCTATTAGATTTGTACATCCATTTTTAAAGACAATATTAGAGTATGCTGTTTAATGATGATTATGGTAACTTGCATACGTATATTGTGTTTACATGCTAACGTGATGTGTGTTGGTGACACCTCCCCGATGTGAATATTTTTTGAGACATATTTATTTTTCTGTTGAGGTATATCCTCACCAGACACTCTATAATTAGCCTCATGTTAGGCAATTTAATTAATTATCAGCGCATAATTCGTGCGTTTTGAGCCGCTTATCGCATGCTCTTTGATATTAAAAAAAAAAAAATATGTTCCACATTTTTTTTTTTATCGGGAGGAGGTGGTGATATGTTGCGTGATAAATTCTCGCAACATCGTTTTTTACAATATCTATTTATAACGCAAGGGCAACAACTGCTTGAAATTTATAGTCACTTTTCTCGGTAAGCATTTGTCTTCTCGCGTTGGTATCGAATGCAGTTAAGTTTTGAGCTGTGGTCTTTTTGCGCTGGACTGCGCATGACTTGTCTTGCTTTTTGGTCGATCGGTTTCCGCCCACCACTAGTGGAGTGAGCGATTTGGAATGGCGAAAGAGATGCCTCGTTGAAGAGGGGATCTCCGCTATTTTTTGTTCTGTCAGGGATGTGTAGTCCTCTTATGGATATTTCGTTTATTCGGGATAATACCTCTAGTGTATTTGCACATGCCGGGAGGCGTGATATTTCTGTATTTCTTGAAAGCAAGGTAAATTGACTTTTTTCATTAACTCTATCGATTTTGGGTCGTGAGCGATTTCGATTCATAGCCTGTCTTCGAAAGTCGTCGTCACGAGATGTTTTTTTTCCCAGCTCACATGTCGCTGCATTGTACTGCATCGGTTGATGCATGTACCAAGGACCATTACTTGCTACTTTGTTAAATGAACTAGGTTTGGAAAACCTTTATTATCTAGAGGATATTTTTGAGGACATTATTTATACTTCGGCAGACGTGTCGGTCTTGCTGAAGTCAGACTAAGGAGAGTGAACTGATCTCATACATCTGGTTATCTCCTGGCTGTTATAGAAAAGGATGGAGTTTTCCACCTGACTACATTTACAGCACTATGAAATATAACATGCATCTGACTCATCATTGTAATGCTGTCTACCGTCTATTGCTGTATTGAATGTTGCTGTGATAATGACTGTTTGATGTGCCCACATATTCGCGTAACCATTTTGTCACTGTGGCGTCCACAATAAATAATGAAGAAAAACGTCAACGGCTGTTACAAGAATCATTGACTTTATACGTCGTGAGTTTACTGACGTCCTATGTGGATTGCCCTGTTATTTTTGTATGAACATTGTTTTGACTGAACACATCTGCACACCACACAAAACCAGACATGCGGATACCATCCATCATCATATGGCATCACGCATCAGCGGCCTTATCTCTTGTGTCAATAGAGCGGCTCTTATCGCTTGTGTCAGTATCGCGGCCCTTATCGCTTGTGTCAGTAGTGCAGCGCTTATCGCTTGTGTCAATGGTGCGGCCCTTATCGCTTTTGTCAATAGTGCATCCCTAATCGCTTGTGTAGTACAGGACATATCGCTTGTGTAGATAGTTTTCCCCTTATCGCTTGTGTAAATGTTGCAGTTGTTATCCCTT
This sequence comes from Oreohelix idahoensis, assembly GCA_024509875.1. NCBI lineage: Eukaryota > Metazoa > Mollusca > Gastropoda > Stylommatophora > Oreohelicidae > Oreohelix > Oreohelix idahoensis. The sequence continues at coordinate 171,497 of JAMPIV010017108.1, forward strand.
GTGTAGTAAGTACGACCCTCACCACTTGTGTCGATAGCGTAGTTCTTATCGCTTGTGAATGCACCGCGTTCCTTGTCGTTTGGGTTGATAGTGTAACCCGTATCGCTCGTGTAGATAGTGCAGTCCTTGTCGTTTGTGTAAATGTTGTACTCCTTATCGCGTGCGTAGATAGTACCGCCATTATCGCATCTATACAGGCCTTATCGCTTGTGTACATGTTATAATAATTACCGGCCTCATAGCGTGTGTAGAAAATGCAGTCATGTTTGCTTGTGTAACTAGTGCAGTTCGTATTGCTTATGTAGATAGTGCAAACCTCTTCGCATTTGTAGGTGGTAGTCCGATCGATTGGGTAAATAGTGCAGTTGTTATGGCTTTTGTAGATATAACAGTCTTTATCGCTTGTGTAGATAGTAGTCCTGAATGTAAGTGTAGAAAGTGCAGTCCTTATCGTTTGTGTACATATTACAGGAATCACCGCATGGGTAGATAGTGCAGGCCTTATTGCTCATGTAGATACTGTAGTGCAGTCCTTATTGCTTGTGTAGATAGTACAGCCATCAATGCATGTGTAGATAGTGCAGGCTTTATCTCTTGTTTATATGGTACATTTATAATCGTTTGTGTAGATGGTAATGTTCTGGTTTCAGACTGTAACGGCCGCGCCGCTCTTCTGATCGCACCAGCAGAGGCATGCTGCATGGACAACAGCTTAATCTCTTTATTCAAGTGCCCAACCTCGTGCCACCGAGACTATGTTTCGGGGGGACCCTCCTATAGTCAGAAATGACTGACAAGGAAGATAGATAGAATTGTCCTCATCGCTTGTATACATGGTACAGTAAACTACAAAAGAACAGATGTTGAAGTTTTGATGTATAAGGGAAGTTATCAAGTTTTCGGTTATCATTCTGCATGTGTTTAGAAAATATGGATTAGTACCGTAATCTAAAAAGACAATAATGACGTTTTCGTCATAACGTGAGGTACAATATTTAGTAATTTCTTAGTTTTTTTTAAATTTTGCTGTCTATAGCTTTTCTATTACTTTGTAATATACTTGAGTCAGAAATACAACTTTCTTCTCCTTTGTTGTTATAGTACCTAAATAAATTGGTCACCAAGAGCTGACGCTCAGGAACAGTGGATCAAATTTAAGTCCCCTAAATAAATAGATTAAAAAGCTTATGTTTAAAATTTTTTCATTGCTTATGTCCATTGGGGTGTGTCACATACTTGGGTTCGCTCTCTTTTCCTATCCGACAGTATTGGTATATTCAGCAAGTTTATTTAGCGCTGATTTGGCTATTGTGATTCCCTAATTTCTCTCGTGGAGAGAACTCAACCCAGCTGGTCACACGATGAATGTTTGTTTGCAAAGGTACAGGGTAGTAAATTATCCAGGTGGTGACATTTTGTAGGCACGCACCTGAAGACGACGGAAATGTTGCAATCGCTTCCGGACAGACTAGTTACGAAGACATTAATTGTGATAATGTAAGAAATTGTAGTGGTAATCATTACAAAGAATTGACGGAAATACCAACTCCTTAAATGGAAAATGACCGTTTGAAATTTACAAACGCATGCAGAAAATACACGAGGAAGTTAGCATAGCACGCATGTCTGAATACATTTGGCTGGGCAATTCTAGATGTTATAAATAACATTTATTATTGTCAGATTGTAACAACAATGTGCGTGGGCCGAAAGCTGTATTATAACCTGACACTTTAGTTGAAAGCACTGTGAAATTCAACTCGTCAAGAGACCAACAAGACAGCCAGAGTAAAGAATAGGATCAGAACTCCATTTATCGGACCGGAATTTATTTGAGCATCTTGAGGACATATATCGCAGGAAAACTCTACCTTTATTAACGCGGAAAACCGGAATCCTAGGAATCTGAACACGAAGTCAGAATGGGAGCTTATTGTAAAGTAACACCCCAGAACACGTAGAAGAGGCATTGTCGTGGAATATTCTAATCCACATATATAAATTATCAAGTAAATATAAAGCCTAACAAATAAATCTAATAAAGAAAAGAGCAATGGTAAAATAACAGTGCTGTCACAATGACAGTACTCGAAATCCCCCTTGTTTTCTGCTTCGTCTGCAAATTGTAACGCTTTCACGTTGATAGTAAAAGCCTACTGTATTATTACCCGCTTTCTTCAATGAAACGTGTGCTGTATTTCTAAGAAAAACATTGAGAGGCAGACTGCGTAATGACCTAGATTAATCCTAACATTAATTATATTACGTTACCAAAACGAACGAACAGATGGACTCAAATAGAAAGAGAGAGGGGCGAATAAAATCAGGAACGCATGCAAAATTAAACACGCGTCTCGCTATTAATGCCACCCCCAACAAGCGTAACGCGATACACAATTACTACTATCACGCGTGTAAGGCTACATGCACTAACTTTTTTCGGACGGACAGTGATAAATTCACTACCCTTCCCAGAGTTAGGTTTTAAAATCACGAAAAACGCTTATTAGAAAAGATAACATTATATGGGTTTACGTTTGAAAACATTACAGTACCCAGACAGCACATCTTCGAAACAGGAGGTAGAAGAAATTGCATATTTTGAACGCAGCCACTTAGCTCTATTAAATATATATATTTGGGTTCCTTAGGGTTTGCTGACAAAGAATATGTACGGCGTTATGCAAATAGTCTAGGAATTAACAAGTTATAGCCAAAATAAAATGATGGTGCTGTCAGACAACACCCAAAATCAGAATCGCTCAGTGGTAGATTTTTTTTACACCACCATTGTACGGGAAATGGGCCACAAGTTACATTTGAACTGATTGGCTGGAATGATATGTAAGGCTAAACACGATTAGTCGGGCTATAAATACTATCTTTGGTTGTTAGGGGAGACGTAGGAAGTTAAAATTTTTTCAAATACTTGTCGAAACGTGGCTCCATTGGCTAGACTCGCTGATATACTCACTTAGGAGCGTTAGTTCGAGACCACTAGTCAAATAAGCTTGATAAAGCAACAGTGCGTTGAAGCCAGCTCATATTTTTGCTAAATAAAAGCCTGGAACATAAGCAGATGGGAATTTGTGCCAGTAGTTGTGCCAGAATTCATTGCTAATCAACGTATCTGTGTTTGTTTCCATGAATTGTGGTAAGCTTGAAACATTCAGTATCTTTTAATGAAAATTGAATGTGAATTGTTAATTTATGCCTGTATATATGTGTAGTTCAGTAGCAAACATGATGTAAAGCCTATAATGCTCCCGCCTGAACAGAAGGTGTCGGAGGAAAGTAAAACTGCATGGAATGGCCAAACAGTACACTGACACCTAGATTATTGATTAGACAGAAATAATGCTGGAAGTGCAGAGGCGTGGTAACCATTAAGGAGGTAAATACTGGTATAAAATATTTCAGATGAAGCTGACAGTTGGCCTAACGCTCTGAACTCAATGTTTGTGATGTATTGTGCTCAGTGTAAAAAGAGAGTATAAATTAGTTATGAAGTAGAAGGTACATCCTTCTTGTTTTCAGGGACCGTGGTCTTGATGGTATTGAGCAGCACCTGGTCAGAGCTTTGCTGAATCCAGAGTCGGACAGCATACTCCTTGGTCCATTTAGCTATCAGTGAGGTGTCTCCAGAGCCGAGGGGAGAGTCGAGCAGAGGAGTCTGTTCCTGCCGCCATCACGCAAGATAAGCTGATGTGGCCAGCTGAGCTCAAAATTATGTACCCCCAGCTTAAAATGACCTTGTAAAAATAACATTAAGAGGGGAATTAAATTGTGTTAATATCAGGAACTGAGAACATCTCCAATAATAGTTCCCATAAAGACAAACTATTGAAGTCATGATGACAAATACAAACAGAGCTTGAACAAAACAAAACCAGTATTACCTCATATTACTACTACACAACTGACACACATAGGATACTTTTAATAATATATGTCATTACAATATTCATATTGATAAATTCTGTACATATAACTTGTAAGTAAAATTGATTGTGATTCCTGGTTCCCTTTGTATTTGAATCAGGACACATATTCATTCATAACAGCAATGAATACATATTGTTATTTGAAAAGTTATCAGTGACTCCTTTAAGATATCCTTTAGAGTGTTATATGTATGTGAGTGTCACAGTGTTGTCAAGTGTGGTGGAATAAATTAAATTGTTTATCTGTCTGTTGTTGTTATGACTTACACTTCATCATACACATACCCTAGACATACAACGTAGTCATCACACTATTCCAGAATAATTCTGACTGAGGTATACATATGTGGCAGCAAGTAAGGTTATATATCATACACTACTCTTATTAGATATATATACCTTCACAGCTGATCTCAGTCAGTACACTAAGTCCCCTATACATATTTATAACATCCCACTTCACCACATATATTGGGGTCTCGCTCTTGGGATTTTGAATCTTTCCCTATTAAAAATATTGGGGGTAATTCACTTCAGGGAATATAAGAATTAAAAGGTATCCTTGGGTGGAATTAAATAAGGTTGAGCTCACGGTGCCTGTGTTGTCCATTAGATATATATTTAGAGATTAAATTGTTGGTTAGACATTGTATAAACTTACCTGATAGACAATGGCGGACCTGGCCAAGTTTCGATCTGCTGCTGTTCAGACTGCAAAAGAGTTAGGATTAGATGGGCAAGTTATGGTTGCCTATGTCACTACGGAATGTGACAAATTTATTGAACGCGAAGAAAGAAGGTTTGAAGCCGAAAGAAAGTTAGAGGCTGAAAGGGAAATTAAGAAGTTACAATTTGAGGCTGAGGCTGAGACTAAGAGGTTGCAGATTGAGGCTGACAAAGAGGCTAAGCATTGGAAGCCGAGGAAAGAAGACAGGCTGCAGAAAGGGAAGAGAAGAAATTAGCTGCAGAAAGGGAAGAGAAGAAATTAGCTGCAGAAAGGGAAGACAAGAGATTAGCTGCAGAAAGGGAAGCAGAAAAGGAGGAGAAGAGATTACAAAGGGAACATGAGTTACGAATAAGGGAGTTTGAGTTTCAGGGCCATGCTCCTGAAAATGGTGCCAGTCCCTTTGCCTCTGATGCCACTGCTAGCCAAGGAGCCTCAACCTCAGCTATGAATTTTCATTTAGATCATTTTGTTGAGAAAGACGATGATATAGAGAGCTACCTAAATAGGTATGAACTATTAGCTACCACGTATGGGTTAGAGAGAGAAAGGTGGAGCTTAAAGTTATCTCAGGGACTTCGTGGGGCAGCTTATGAAGTTTTTGCAAAAATGAGTAGAGGTGATCAGGAAAATTATGACATGCTAAAGCAGGCTCTTTTGTTAAGATATGAAAAGAATGCAGAATTCTATAGGAAAAAATTTAGGAATGCTAAACTACTGTCAGGTGAAACCTATCACCAGTTTTCTGCACGAATAGAGACATACTTGGAGAAATGGACTTCTCTGGGGAAAACCCAAGATCTTAAGGAAATGGTCCTTATAGAGCAATTAAGAGAGTCCATGGCTCCAGACCTGAGAAAGTTTCTCATGGAACAAGGTGCAGAGAGGCTGGGTGAGTTGCTAAATGTTGCTGAAAGGTATCAAGCAGCTCAAGCAGAGGTAACAGGAAATAAAAAGAAACAAGTGGATAACTTTAGGGCACCACAGAACTTTAATAAATTTGATCCTAAGGATCAAAATAAAGGTAAGCACCAATTTGATAGGCCACGGTATGAAAATAAAAATAAAACCCCACAATTCGATGAAAGGAAATATGATGAAAGAAAATCTTTCAACCAAGGAAAAAGGTGGTGTAAAAATTGTAAGATGAACAATCATGACACTGACCATTGTAGAAGGAAACCTCCTCATTTTGCTGCTATGACATCGGGGAAAAAGGAAAAGAAGGGCAAACCTGAAGAATTACAGGAACCATACCACCCCCCAGTGTGTGAAGATGTCATCTGTAATGGTGTCACTATAAGATGTTTATATGATACCGGTTTAGATTACGATTCCGTTGTGAGTTCTCACCTGGTGCAGGCCGATCAATACACCACAGAAACAGTGGAGATTCAAACTGCAACCAAGGATGTAGCTACCATGACACTTCCCGTCGCCCGAATAAAAGTGAAAACGCGATATGTGGAAGGAATCATAAAAGCAGCAGTGATAAATGAGCCAATCTACCCTCTAATATTGGGGTGTAGATATGTCTTCTTGGGGAATCCCAAGAGACCTGTGATATTGGCAACAGTGCAGACCAGATCACAGTCAAAAAAGGAGGAGGATAATCCCATAAATACTCACCCAGATGAGATGAGGAAGGCACAGGCTGAGGACAAAACACTCAAGCCATGTTTCAAGAAGTTGCCCAAAACTCAATCACCTCCAGGCAAGGGAGAGTTTTATATGAAGAACAAACTGATATATAGGAAGGCTGGATCTGAATCCAATGGTCACGGACAGCTGGTCCTTCCCACTTCATATAGGACTAAAGTGTTGGAACTAGGGCATGCGATTCCCTTCAGTGGTCATATGGGAATCAGCGCAACAGGACAGCGAATAGCTTGTCACTATTTCTGGCCAGGAATAACTGAAGATATCAAACGATATGTAAAATCCTGTCCAGAGTGCCAACGAGTAGCACCTAAACATTGGACTGCACCAGCAACTCTGGGGGAAATGCCCATAGTGGGAACACCCTTTGAGAGAGTTGCCGTGGATCTTGTGGGACCTCTCACCCGAACCAAGAGAAGGAACAGCTACATTCTGACTCTGGTGGACACTTGTTCTATGTGGGGAGAGGCAGTAGCCCTGTCATCGATTGATTCTAAACATGTGGCAGAGGCATTGCTCACAATTTTCACAAGGTTAGGCTTTCCCAATCAAATCTTGACTGATAATGGCTCTCAGTTCAAGGGGAAACTAACTGAAGAAGTTTTCAGGATCTTCCAGGCCAAACACTTCCATTGTAGTGTGTATCATCCCCAAGGGAACGGCCAAGTGGAAAGATTTAACGGCACATTGATGTCGATCCTGAGAAAGTTGGCACACGAAAAACCAGATACATGGGACCAGTACCTGCACGCCGCCCTCTTTGCTTATCGGGAGGTACCCCATAGTTCAACCGGTATGGCCCCGGCAACATTATTGTTTGGAAGGCCAATAAAAGGTCCACTCGAAGCTTTGTTAAGAACGTGGACTGATGAAAAGGCAGAGGAAAACATTACATCTTCATACCAATATGTGAATGAGCTGACCACTCGTTTAAAAACTGGTTGGAAACTTGCCAATGAAAATTTGAAACAAGCCAGGAAGAAACATGCTGCCTATTATAACAGGAAGGCGAAAGACAGAAATTTGGCTGTGGGAGAGAAAGTACTGCTTCTTTTGCCCGGGAGTCAGAATAAGTTACAAATTGGATGGCAGGGTCCATATACAGTTTTAGAGAAGGTATCTAGAACAAATTATAAGATAGATAAGAAGGGGAAAGAAAAAATCTATCATGTGAATCTCCTGAAGAAATATTTGGAAAGAGAACATCAGGAGGAGACACACTTGTTGACCTTGTCCATCGCCATGGAGATGAAAAAGGAACCACTTTCATCATTTGAGTATCCATTACACCCCTGTGAGACAGCAGCACAGGTGAAAATCAGTACACATTTAACGAAAACTCAGAAAGAGAGAGTGCAACAGGTTCTAAATAATCATGCAGAGGTGTTAACAGACCGACCAGGGCATACAAACCTATTGGAATATGATATGAAACTGATAGACCCCACACCTGTCTGTATGAAACCATATTCGATTCCGTTTGCTAAGGAGAAAGCTTTGAAGGAAGAGATAGACTATCTGTTGAAGGAAGGAATTATTTCGCACAGTGAATCTTCGTATAGTTCCGGTGTTGTACTCTTAAGGAAGCCCTCTGGAGAACATAGACTCTGTATAGATTACAGGAGACTGAATGCTATTACAGAAGGACAGGTGGATCCATTGCCGGATACAAATCAGCTGTTTGCCAAACTAAATAAAGCTAAATATTTCTCCAAAGTGGATCTGAGTAAAGGATATTATCAGATTCCAGTAAAGCCTGAGGTTAGACCATACCTAGCTTTTAGTACTTCAGAAGGACACTATGAGTTTAATAGATTGCCATTTGGATTGAAGAATGCGCCTAGTGTCTTCTCTAGAATGATGAGAAAATTATTGGACCCTCTGAATAATCCATGTATAACAAATTTCATGGATGATATCCTGATAGCAACAGAAACATTTGAGGAACACATTGACTCTCTGAACATGCTGTTTAATCGACTTAGGGAGGCAAATTTAACAGCCCGACCAACCAAATGTTGCGTTGGATGTAAAGAATTGGAATTTTGGGACACACAGTTTATCAGGGAAACATGACCCCTGACCCAAAGAATTTAGAGAAACTACAGAAAGCCCCGAGACCACAAACCAAGAAGGACGTGAGATCCTTTGTCTCATTATGTGGTTTCTACCAGAAGTATATCAAAAACTTTAATTCCATATGTGCACCGTTAACTGATTTGACACGTAAAGGACATCCAGATCGCATTACATGGACACCACAATGTGAAATGACTTACCAAGAATTGAAGGAAAAGCTCACAAGTAAACCATTTTGAAATTACCTGACTTAAGTCAAGAATTCATAGTAAGGACGGATGCAAGTAATATTGGGTTAGGTGCAACTCTACTACAGAAATCCGATGCATTGGATGGGGAATTAAGCCCAGTGGCATATGCTAGCAGAAAATTGAATAAAGCTGAAATCAATTACTCAACTAGCGAAAAAGAATGTCTTGCAGTAATATGGGCAATAAAGAAATTCAATATTTATCTGTATGGGAAGGCCTTTAAGTTGCAAACAGACCACAAACCTTTATCGTTTCTAGCACAGGCTAGGCATGAGAACTCCAGGTTACTCCGATGGTCTTTACTTTTGGCTCCATATAATTTTAGCATTGAGTATATATCTGGAAAAACAAATTTGGGAGCGGATTTCTTAAGCCGCCATCCGTGTGATGAGAATCACCGTAAACCCCAGAACTAATAATAAATTTCTCTATGTGTATATAGAATAAAGGACTGACATATAATGTCTGTTTTAAGAGGGGAGATGTCGTGGAATATTCTAATCCACATATATAAATTATCAAGTAAATATAAAGCCTAACAAATAAATCTAATAAAGAAAAGAGCAATGGTAAAATAACAGTGCTGTCACAATGACAGTACTCGAAATCCCCCCTTGTTTTCTGCTTCGTCTGCAAATTGTAACGCTTTCACGTTGATAGTAAAAGCCTACTGTATTATTACCCGCTTTCTTCAATGAAACGTGTGCTGTATTTCTAAGAAAAACATTGAGAGGCAGACTGCGTAATGACCTAGATTAATCCTAACATTAATTATATTACGTTACCAAAACGAACGAACAGATGGACTCAAATAGAAAGAGAGAGGGGCGAATAAAATCAGGAACGCATGCAAAATTAAACACGCGTCTCGCTATTAATGCCACCCCCAACAAGCGTAACGCGATACACAATTACTACTATCACGCGTGTAAGGCTACATGCACTAACTTTTTCGGACGGACAGTGATAAATTCACTACCCTTCCCAGAGTTAGGTTTTAAAATCACGAAAAACGCTTATTAGAAAAGATAACATTATATGGGTTTACGTTTGAAAACATTACAGTACCCAGACAGCACATCTTCGAAACAGGAGGTAGAAGAAATTGCATATTTTGAACGCAGCCACTTAGCTCTATTAAATATATATATTTGGGTTCCTTAGGGTTTGCTGACAAAGAATATGTACGGCGTTATGCAAATAGTCTAGGAATTAACAAGTTATAGCCAAAATAAAATGATGGTGCTGTCAGACAACACCCAAAATCAGAATCGCTCAGTGGTAGATTTTTTTACACCACCATTGTACGGGAAATGGGCCACAAGTTACATTTGAACTGATTGGCTGGAATGATATGTAAGGCTAAACACGATTAGTCGGGCTATAAATACTATCTTTGGTTGTTAGGGGAGACGTAGGAAGTTAAAATTTTTTCAAATACTTGTCGAAACGTGGCTCCATTGGCTAGACTCGCTGATATACTCACTTAGGAGCGTTAGTTCGAGACCACTAGTCAAATAAGCTTGATAAAGCAACAGTGCGTTGAAGCCAGCTCATATTTTTGCTAAATAAAAGCCTGGAACATAAGCAGATGGGAATTTGTGCCAGTAGTTGTGCCAGAATTCATTGCTAATCAACGTATCTGTGTTTGTTTCCATGAATTGTGGTAAGCTTGAAACATTCAGTATCTTTTAATGAAAATTGAATGTGAATTGTTAATTTATGCCTGTATATATGTGTAGTTCAGTAGCAAACATGATGTAAAGCCTATAATGCTCCCGCCTGAACAGAAGGTGTCGGAGGAAAGTAAAACTGCATGGAATGGCCAAACAGTACACTGACACCTAGATTATTGATTAGACAGAAATAATGCTGGAAGTGCAGAGGCGTGGTAACCATTAAGGAGGTAAATACTGGTATAAAATATTTCAGATGAAGCTGAAAGTTGGCCTAACGCTCTGAACTCAATGTTTGTGATGTATTGTGCTCAGTGTAAAAAGAGAGTATAAATTAGTTATGAAGTAGAAGGTACATCCTTCTTGTTTTCAGGGACCGTGGTCTTGATGGTATTGAGCAGCACCTGGTCAGAGCTTTGCTGAATCCAGAGTCGGACAGCATACTCCTTGGTCCATTTAGCTATCAGTGAGGTGTCTCCAGAGCCGAGGGGAGAGTCGAGCAGAGGAGTCTGTTCCTGCCGCCATCACGCAAGATAAGCTGATGTGGCCAGCTGAGCTCAAAATTATGTACCCCCAGCTTAAAATGACCTTGTAAAAATAACATTAAGAGGGGAATTAAATTGTGTTAATATCAGGAACTGAGAACATCTCCAATAATAGTTCCCATAAAGACAAACTATTGAAGTCATGATGACAAATACCAACAGAGCTTGAACAAAACAAAACCAGTATTACCTCATATTACTACTACACAACTGACACACATAGGATACTTTTAATAATATATGTCATTACAATATTCATATTGATAAATTCTGTACATATAACTTGTAAGTAAAATTGATTGTGATTCCTGGTTCCCTTTGTATTTGAATCAGGACACATATTCATTCATAACAGCAATGAATACATATTGTTATTTGAAAAGTTATCAGTGACTCCTTTAAGATATCCTTTAGAGTGTTATATGTATGTGAGTGTCACAGTGTTGTCAAGTGTGGTGGAATAAATTAAATTGTTTATCTGTCTGTTGTTGTTATGACTTACACTTCATCATACACATACCCTAGACATACAACGTAGTCATCACACTATTCCAGAATAATTCTGACTGAGGTATACATATGTGGCAGCAAGTAAGGTTATATATCATACACTACTCTTATTAGATATATATACCTTCACAGCTGATCTCAGTCAGTACACTAAGTCCCCTATACATATTTATAACGCAGAGGTAGTCCCAAGTGTGGCGAGATGGATAATTTGAGATGGACAATAGATCAAGTCAAGGTATTCTAGACCTATTAAAATACCCCAGTCTCTGAAATGAGCACTGGTGTATGGATGGCACAGGATATAGTCAGACTGTTAAATACTCATGTCCAGATGGTAAAGTTATATAGATCAAGAGCTTACCTTGCCTTCTCGCTACGACTACACCTATGCTTTTATAAATTATTCCCAATTAATTAATTCACAAATACAGAACATGGACATAATTTAACAACTTCAGAAGTTAACAAAATCAATTAATTGACTTTATTGCTTAATCTTCTCTTTTCTTTGGAATTGGAATGAAACAAGGATATCCATTTACAAATTTACATTAATCAAAATAAATAATCACTGTTTACACAATTTTTAAAAACTGTCCTTGTTTACTGTCTTTTTCATCATCTGACTATCGCCGGATTCTGGTATATCGATTGTGGTAATGTCTATGTTATGCACATATCTTTCGAAATTCCTAGTCTGTAGAGCTACAATACTACACCCCAGTTGTGTTATAGCTGGTATTGACTGACACACAGTTCAGTCAAAATGCTGGACTACCATCACTATGTGGAGACCAGATATTCAAGAGTGGTCCAAATTCTTGTGTGTTCTGTCGTCACAATACTTCAGAATGCACTGTTGGATCCATCACCCAGAACGTCAAACCTGCAACATGATAAGCCTTGTGGATGGGATCGTTCTAAATATACCACAAACCCTAATGTGTGTGTGTGTGTTCGTGTCATCAACGTATGCATGGGTATGATGTGCCCATATCTCTGTTACATAAGTTTCAGTGTCATTACAAATCTAGTTGTTGCATAATATCAAAAGATACGATACAACAGATATATGCAGAAGTTAGTATGATACAAACATAAGAACTCTTTGACCTCCAGTCTTTCGAGCCAGCTCTAACAAGTGCTGATAGCCTGAAGTCGTTCATTTACCAGTCCTGAAAAGGACTACAATTACCAGTCCTGAAAAGGACTACTTGTAGTGCCAGATCGGGTAAGACTTGGTTATATTTATGGGATCTCAATCTTATATAATCACATTACAATAAGTGACAAAGAGCCATACTAGATATCTCAATATATATTATTCATATCATAATACAAAACCCTGTAATAACTGGTACTGTACATGCTTAATATCATTATATCATGTTAATATAAGCATTCAGAATACAATTTTATTAACGTAATTCTACATACCCTCAGGCTTTTCAGAATACAAATATGCAGGACCCCGTAAGGCTGGTTCTAATGCAATTTGTCTAGGTCTATATGAATTATGCAGTATCAACTCTTATACATCTGGTCCGCTCTTGTAAACTGTTGGATTCGTTGTGTGTGTCCCGATCTGTTTTTTTTTAAATAAAATGTTGCCTCGTTTTGGCGAGGCGCGTCCTGTTAAATCTAGCCGATTATATTAGGGCGCATGTCCAAATATAAAAGACCTTTAGGTCTGGAGAATTGTTACTGTTATAATTATTAGTGTCCTGATATTGAAGTTTGAAATCTCATCTTGGCATATAGCCAATGTGCGGGCGTCCGAGAAAACAAGTGACGTCACGCATTTTGTTGCATCCAACTTCTCTCTTCGGAGTGATGAAAAGTGGCAGTTGTGAATTTCTAGCAACGAGGATCCCATCCGTTCTATCCATCCACTTCACCAATCATTTTCACCCGTAGACCATTAGTGGAAGCTTACTTTCGGCTTCCTTTGTGTGAAAGTTTGCCTCAAATACTTCATTTTGATATAAATTGTCAACTTCTCCTTTGCGTGATTTCGGCTACGAAAATACACGCAATATTTCCAATTACACTGTAAATAGGACATAGAGTAATACCCCAACGATGTCCATACTTGCCTTCCATCTGCTCCTAAGTTGAGATCATGTGGAATTCTTTTTCCATTATTCTGTTTGTGAAATATACGCTTAATTCTAAACTCATGTTACACATTTTATCCCCTCCATGATTTCGCCATTGTAGTGCGTTCGTGTCGTTTACAAAGAACTCTTCTCTGATTGGTGGATCAAAACATTCTGATTGGTCGAGTGAAATAATACACAGGGTATTCCCGATATGGTGATATCAATCACTAGAGAATTTTACCGAGTTCACGACAACCAAGTTCCATATGGAGCAGGGAGTGAATGATGAGAGAAATGATATACATACTTATAATATTGTTAACCTTTGCAACCAATGTTCGTAAACCTTGTCACGGATTGCATCCCCTGCTTTGCAGTAGTGATCTAACAATGGCCAAAACTCAAGAGTATCTAAATGTGTCGATAAAGGTGTTTACCTTCGCACAAGATTTACTCTTGGCAGAGATGTAGATAGAAGTGCAATGACGCTTCTGTCCGAAGGGAGCATTCATAAGATAATCCATAAGTCAAGAACCATGCGGCATAGCGCTGAGCAATGGTTAACTTATATCTATCCGTCGCCTTTTGTGAAGGATTTAAGCAATGGTCTTTAGCCTATTTAAGCCCCCAGCTGAGTTATTCAGCGAATACCTCTTATAATGGTATAGCTCTGTTTAGAGGTCAATATATGTCTTGATATAAATATATATATATATATATATATATATATATATATATGTATATATATATATATATATATATATATATATATATATATATATATATATATATATATTATGTATATATGTATACTATATATATATATATATATATATATATATATATATATATATATATATATATATATATATATATATATATATATATATATATATATATATATATATACCATATATGTATATATATATATTCTGGCTCACAGGTTTGCTTTCATACACATACAACTGAAGCGACTACGATGGTTTAGTTTTAAAACAACATGTAACAATTTTAAAAATGAATTAGTCTTTAACAGTTAAAATAAATATGGAAAATGTGGTGAAATTTTGTATTGGAATCAAATTTTCCCCTCACGGAGATTAAATAGAGGGTTTTATCAATGTCCGTTGCTTTCGCCTGTTAATAAGCACTTAGCTTGTCTACGTGAGTCCTGCCGCCGTTGTATCGTCACTTTTCTGGTGATGTGGGCACTTCTTCTCCTAACTCTCTTATGTAGGTGGTCAGTGTTGATTCCCTGCTCTCACAACTGAGGGCGTAGAAACGTCAGTCTTGCCGGTTCATCCTCAAACGGTCTTATTGCTTCTTTCCACAAAATATTGGACACAATAGGAAACAAATGCCTCTGCCAAGCAAATTTGTTTGAAACACTCTGACAGGCTCACTCTTCCGTTGTCCACCCACCAATGTTAATCTCTCAGAAGAATTAAATTCTTGAGCTCATAACGTAGCTCAATGAATATGATTAAAATTCACCAATATTCTTCTGTGTATTAACTGGGAAATGTGTCTGGACAGCGTGAATAATGATTTGTGCCTGAATTAACATTAACAAGTTGCATACATCTCACAAAATGATATGCTACACTTGAGGCACATATGATGTAGTCATCACTCATCACTGTTTTCCCGCACGACTAGCAAGAAACAATCAACATCACTTGCTGTAGTGGTTCATGAATATACTCTTTTCATATGTTGAGGTTGCCAGCCTCATTTATAACCACTAAGCAAGAAACATGTCAAATTTCACATTTGTAAAATATATTTTCACAACTTACCCCAAAGTTTTGGGTTATACAATCTCCTTGCACAGCTTTGGGTGTACGCAGCTCTGTATTAGAAGCTTCGAAATCAATTTGGTTCTGGGAAATTAGAGTTAAGTCCTCTGAAGGCGGGTGTTCTGCGAAATCACTTGTCCTGAGAAAAACTTGTGTTTAATTCCTCTATGACGTGTGATCCAATTCCTAGGTTTCCAGTCTTGTTATTTTAAAGTCCTGGTCCCTTAAGTATCCAGTCTCGGTATTTATAAAGGCGTGCTTACTTTTTAAGGTTTTAAGTTTCCCAAATACTTCGATCTGTCACTTATAAGTATGGAATTCTAGGTCCGATCCTTCTCTTTCTGGCTTTTTGGGGGTTGCTCGTTTGAAGTTGAGATATAGAATATAAAATGACATCTTACGCCAATCCTGGCTCACAGACATTTTGCTCAGATGAAATAATTTAAGGCACTTGATTAGGCCTCTTAGTGTACTGGGGTCGTTACTTTTTATAAGATAACTCCCTCTATGACTCCGTGTGTTTCAGTTTCCTCAGCATTCCTTATTAAAATGGGTTTCCTGGGCTATGTAAGTCCTCCATGACTGTTCCACAAAGTCCGGCCTGATAAATGGAAATTCTAAATTCTAACTTCTGGCAAGTCTGGTTCTGTCTTGGCAAGCGTTAATCTCACAGTGAAGCGTGTCAGGTTATATTCCTGTCCCACCCCCGCACTTGTTTGCAACGAAGCTAAGAAAGCGCCAATCGTTTTCAAACAAAAATGTTGGGTGAGGTAATTTCAAAATATTCAAACATGGAAGAATTCTGCGCGTGATGTAGAGGTCACCTTTCCCATTTATGGTATGGAAACATCCGATTGCCTGGCAGGCGAACTAACCAACATATATGTAAACTCATTCGACAATTTGTTTCAGATGTAACAAATTATTACTATCTAAAGTAATCTTTCCACGAAGAGAAAAAATCATCACAGCAATCAAAGGGTTAAAGAATGGAATAGCTCCTGGCCATGATAATTTAAATGCAGAGCTATTTAAGACAGACCCTCAGCTAGCAGCAGAGCTATTAGAACCACTATTTGCACAAGTCTGGAAAACAGGGACAACACCAACGGAGTGGAACAAAGGAATAATTGTCAAATTGCCAAAGAAGGGAGATCTTGCAGACTGCAATAATTAAAGAGGAATAACTCTTCTCTCAGTTCCCAGCAAAATACTAGGCAGGATAATTATACAGAGAATTTCAAAAGCAGTAGACCACAAACTGAGGAAAGAACAAGCAGGATTTAGAAAGAACAGAAGATGTGTAGATCATATATTTACCCTCAGGAACATTATAGAGCAGTGCTCAGAATGGCAAAGACAGCTGTACATTAATTTCGTTGATTTTGGAAAGGCTTTTGACAGTATACATAGGGACAGTTTATGGAAAATACTGAGGGCTTATGGAATTCCAAGCTGCATAGTGTCAATCATAAAAAGCCTCTATGCCAACTTTACGTGTAGTGTTGGGCAGAGCAACCTAACCTTTGAGGTGAAGACAGGAGTACGACAGGGATGCCCCTTATCAACCACTCTATGTTTAACAGTCATAGACTGAGTGATGCGCCAGACAACAGAGGGCAGTCAAAGAGAAATAAGATGGACTACATTTTCTACATTAGAAGATCTGGAATATGCAGATGAAATTGCACTACTAGCACATTCACATCAACACATCCAGGAAAAAACGGATAGACTTAATAAGTAAAGCCAGCTTGAACATCAATCTAAAGAAGACAGAGGTCATGACGCTCAATGTGAGCAGCCCTGAGCCCATATCAGTAAGGAATCAGCATTTGAAATAGACAGACACCTTCACATACCTAGGATGCATAGTAACACCAGACGGTGGAACAAGCAAAGACATCAACAATAGAATGAACAAAGCAAGAATAGCCTTTTTTAGTCTAAACAACATCTGGAAGTCCTCTCAGTACAGCACAAGCACAAAATTAAGATTATATCAGAGCTGTGTTCTTTCTGTGCTTTTCTATGGTGTGGAATACTGGAGAATTACAGAGAAGGAAATGTCATAATTGTCCTCTTTTCACACAACATGCCTAAGAAAAATTCTCTGAATCTTTTGGCCGAATACCATCACCAACCAAGATCTGCTTACTCGGAGCAAGCAAGAGGACATGCACACCATCATAGCTGGCAGACGCTGGAGCTGGGTTGGCCATGTCCTCAGAAGAGACCCCGATGCCATCACAAGAACAGCTATGCTATGGACCCCTGGAGGAAAATGAAAGAGAGGCTGACCAAAAACAACTTGGCGGAGGACTGTGGAGGCTGAGATGCAAAGAATGAACCAGAGTTGGGGCACTGTACGAAGGATGGCCACCGACCGAGCAAAGTGGAATTAATTTGTTGTTCCTTTACAAGACGCCACCAGGCGTGATGGCCACTGACTGCTTTGACGGTCGGCGGCTAAGAATCAAAGAAGAAAGAAGAAAGTAATCTTGTCATAACAAGCCGGACAGGAAGCGATTATGTCATCCGCGTCTGTCCAAAACGTGTCACCTAGAAGATATTAACCAACATGGTTGTCGATAATATTATCTCACCCGCTCCTGCAAATGTTTAGAGAAGGGACGGGTAACAAACAGACATGGACGACTTATCCCTGAGAGGAGGGAAAGAAGGAAAATACAAAATAACTGCTACAGTGGACAGAGAAAGAAAATGGTGCGACACGGAAAAAATCGCAGTAAAATCAGGACAAAAATGTAACTGATTAATGCCGTAGTAAAAGAGAGATCGGAAAGAGGTCGCCCCAAAATCCATCTTGTGACAGGAACTTGACAAGGTGTGGCAAATCTTTCGCCATATTGTCTGAGCACATGAGTTAGAACCTGTTTTAGGCTCATAACTGCCTTAATTTATTTTTAAATTTTGTTTTGTTTTTTTGTTTGTTTGTTATTGTTTATTTTTGTTTTTCTTTTTGTTTTTTGGTCACTAGCTTGCTACTCACATTGTTTAATTAATTGTTTGCACACACTGCTCCTATGATATCTTCGGTGGCGTACTATGAGGATGCAAGGAGGGCGGTCCGCCCCGGCTGACAACCAGAAGGGTGGTGCCACCGGAAATTATTATGACTACTGTATTGTTAAAAAAATATACTTGCAATCAGAATATAAATGAATTGTTTATTTATGGTTGGCGGGGGGGGGGGGGGGGGGAGGGAGTGTCCAAGGAAGGATTCACCCCGGGTGCCAAATACTGTAAACACGCCCCAGGCTGTCTGTTACTAATATCTAATATTGCCTCCAAGAAGGGTCTTAATTTCCTGTAATTTTCAGCCAGCTAGCCCCCTCATTATTGATTATTGTAGCATTATTCAAATTAGAGTATGAAATAGATTTTTCTTTTTTCCTTTCGGGTAAAACCAGCTATTTGATTACTGCAAGACTATTGTCTCATATATGATACCACAGTCGTTCACTGTTGTCTTTGTGTTCGTCGTTAAACACTCTTCTCTGGTGGTAGGTTCTTGGTTACACAAATTCTGGCTCAATTTCCAAATGAATTGCGAAAGTCTTTGTCTTATTTGAAACTCATTTAAATTTGTCATATCTTTTGTAACCGTCAATGCGCTCGGCAGATTTAGACAGCTATGCAACTGCTGGCGAAATACTTCTTCTTCTTTGATCCTTAGCCGCCAACTGTCAAAACAGTCAGTGGCCATCGCGCCTGGTGGCGTCTTGTTGGGGCAGTAAGTAAGGCAGCTGGAGACATGATCACATTGAAACGTCTAATATTGTATGAGGTTTTTTTTTTTTTTTTTTTTTTGCTTAGAACCTTTTACCATGAATCAAACAGCTAACAAATGTGAAACTTTCAATTGCGCCAAACAGAATGCGAGCTTTGTACCTGTTTCTGGCTGTTGATAGATTTGTTGCATTTGGTTGATCATTTGAACATTTCTTTAATGCCTATTAAATTTCCTGACGCTGATGTTTGATGAGTTCAGCGCTTTGGTTTCTCAACTTGGCCTTATTTTTTCAGCCATTTTGAATGTTCCTTTCTTCGATCCAGCTAAGTGATTTTTTTACGCATTTTAATATTGTTGTTCATTTCTGTCTTCGTTTCGTTGATTATTTACTTTCTTGTTTCGACATGTCTTTCTGGTTTCACGATTTTCTTGCATTATTACTGTTATCGTTTCGCTCATCACCGTGGTTTCATCTGCTTGTATCGCTCATTTGACGTTTTCCTCATCATCATAGACCTTTGTAGTACCTATATGTAGTTCTTGTCCTTGTCACCTGTTCGTAACTGTGGCTGACGAAGGGTAAAACCCGAAACGTCCCTTGTCTCATGTGTACCGTTTACTTGTAAAACTGATTTCATACCATATTATTTTTTAATTTATATATTTGTTTCTCAACTTACCTTCAGCGTCAAACCATTTACCTTCTGCTTCAGAGTGCCCCACAGTGTGCAGATAATGAGGGAAACTGTGGCATAATTTCAAGAACATTTATTTGCTTCTGAACAATAAACAGCGGGCTACGTAGCTGGCGCTAGACTGAATTAATATGCATAATTAAGAACGAAAACAGCTAGCGGATTTATCGTTAATATTTGAACTCTACTGTGTTATTCTCGCGTAATAAATCTGTTGGCTTACCTTCAGCCACTGACATATGACAGTAACATTTAATACTTTTGTAAAATTTATGGAATCGGTTCAACTACTGTACTAATTTTCTCGTTGACTAACCTATAACAATGCTCGTGAATTTTCCGTTATTTACATCATTACAAGTTGTCGGTGTCGTAACACGGTCTATTCCTCTCTCAATCTTTGTCTCTCTTCCCTTCCCCTCTTCCTCTCTTCTTTATTCTCAAAATGTTCATCTTACACTACGGTCTTTTCGGTTCTTTAATCAGCTTTTCTCTTTTTCAGACATCACGGAGCATACTAATGGTCACTGAGCAAATATCGCGTAAGCACCAGGTAATAACACACGGCCAGAGAATATACCTTTGTTAAGAGTATCAAAGCATTTTAAAGTCTAGAAGCCTCCACCGCTTCATTGTATTCGATTCGATAGATCTGAAGCAGAATGCCAGCATCAAATTTGACTATAAAGACAAGTGCCTGTGTCCTGAATGTTGCAGACTTTCGTCCTAGATCATTGGGCTGATATTATGTTTCTTTTCATGCATTCTAAATTCATCTGTTCTGTCCACACGAAGTATCTTTCTGCTGCAACATTGGGTTTTATCTACGTTATTTTTATAATTTCGTATCAGCGTTTCTTTCATTAAATTTGGTATTCATATTGACTGACAGTGATTTATTATTGCTATTATTAGCAGCTTGTATTGAAGTGTTATATTCTTGAACCAACCTTGAAGGTTAACGGTCAAAAGTCATGGAACGTAATTGCAACTTGTAGAACACCTCAGGGAACAAGTCTCGTTCAGACCACTAAACATATTTAATACCGTTCTCATGATAGTCACACCAGTGCTAATGATGATTAGTAGGACATACGAGGACTTTTTAGTGATTCAGTGTTTATGACCATATTATTATTTTCGTTTACCTTTTCATTTTTCTTTGTGTCGTATATGTGGTTTAGGGATTAAATATCTGTACATACGTTATACACTTACCAAGTGGTCGAGTGAGTTTCTTACATGTACTGTCTTTTAAATCCATATATGTGTCATGTCCTCAGTATGAGAGGATGGGGCTTAATAATAATTATAATATTTGTCACGGATTGCCTCCCCTGCTTTGCAGTAGTGGTCCAACAGTGACTAAAACTCAAGAGTACCTAATATTGGCTTCCAAGGTATCTACTTGAGCGCAAGATTACTCTTGGCAGAGATGTACACAGAAGATTAATATCAGTTCCACTTTAAGGGAGCCTTCACAAGATATTCCCAGAAGTCAAGAACAATAGCTGCTTAGGGCTGAACAATTTGTTAACTTATTATCTGGTCCGTCGCCTTTTGTGAAGGGTTTAAGCAATGGTTTAGCCCGTTCAAGCCCCCAGTTGGTGAAATCCAACGAAATCCCTCTTATAATGTATAGCTCTGTTTAGGTAAATATATGTCTAAGTATTTATATATATAGATTAAATATTCTGGCACGTACGTTTGCTTTCATACATATAGCTGTTTTAAAACAACAGGTAACAAATTTAGTAGTGAAATAGTCTTTAACAGGTTAAAATAAATATGTAAAGATTAGTGGAATGTTGGTAGATATAAAGTTCTCGTCATTGAGACGTAGGTGGAAATTTAACTTTATCTTTAAAGTTTAACTGAGATGTCCTTTTTGCTAGTGTCTTTTAGTAAGCACTTAGCTTGTATGAGTGAGTCCTGCAGCTGTGCTTCATCAATTCTGGGATGACGAAAGCCTTCTACACACTCTCTTCCACTGTAGGCGGTTAATGGTGGATGCTTTTCTCTCACACTAGCGGCGTTAGTACCGCAAATCGTCTGATGGTTTGTAACCACGAACTTTAGACAAATAGAAAGAAATAAATACCTGCTGAGTACCTTTGTTTGCCGCAAATCAACAGGCCCATTGTCATGCGCTCCACTTACCAATGTTAACCTCTCGGAAGAATTAAATTACCGAGCATACAGGGTAACTCCGGGAATATGGTGAAAATTCACCCATATCCTTCTGGGTGTTAACTAGGAAATTGCGTCTGAGTGCGTGAATAATGATATGCCTGAATTACAACTAAAAAAGGTACATAAATCTGCACAAGATAATATGTTACACTGGAGGCACATATGATGTAGTCATCACTCGTCATTGCTCCAGTCGGAGTCTGGAGTCGCTCTTCTGTCGGGTTTCCCGCACGGCTAGTCGGAAACAATCACCAGCTCTTGCTGTAGTGGTTCATGAATATAATATTTTCATATGTTGACGTTGTCAGCCTCATATATATATATATATATATATATATATATATATATATATATATATATATATATATATATATATATATATATATATATATATATATATATATATATATATATATATATATATATATATATATATATATATATATATATATATATCCACTAGCAAGAAAACGTGTTAAATTCACGTTTGTAATAGAAATGTTGACAACTGACCCCAAATTTTGGGGAAAACAGAATCTCCTTGCGCAGATTTTCTGATGGACTCGAGCTATTTCGGTACAAATGCTCTCGAAGCAATTTCGTCTGAGAAATTCCTCTTATGACTGTGTTCTATGAATCATTTGGCCGGGGAAACTAGCAATTCCTCTTTGACGGGTGTTCTGCGATACACTTGGTCTGGAATATTATTTCTCTTATGACTGATGATCCAATTCCTAGGTTTCCAGTCATGTATTTTTAAAGTCCTGGTCCTGAAGTTTTACAGTCTTTGTATTTAAATATGCGGGTTTACTCTTAAGGTTTCAGAGTTGCCCAAATACTGTCGATCTGTCACTTTTGATATAGGAATTCTAGGTCCAATCCTTCTCTTCCTGGCTGTTGGAAGTTGCTCGGTTGAATTTGCGAAGCTGTCTGTTCTGTGTTACTGAGTTCACTAAATTATATCTCTCATTCTCAGTTCAATTCACAGATGGTGTTTCCGCCGAATGTTCCAATAGAATGCATTGTTTATTCCGGAATCTCAAATCAAACCAATCAAATCTCTCTATCACTGTTTGGATGGGGAAGTTTTAAATATCCCCTCGCGTGTTTAAAATAAAAATTTTAATATCCACGTGTGACCTCTTTATAATAAGACGTAATATTGTTCCGGCTGCACCTATCTGCCTACCAAAATATTGTGACCATGTTTTCCTGACGTAATGTCTTCCGCCAAGACGTCTACCAAGACAGGTTATCCAATTATTGCCTTTATCTGCGTGCCTCCGCCAGACATAAGTCTTGTCAGACAATCTTGACTTATTTCATTGTACGCACCATACAAGCTTGTGCCAACACAATCAGACGGATTCAAAGAGATAAGCGGGTGACGGGTCTGATGACTGGGTATTGTTACGATAATAGCACAGTTCACCTGGCGGAACGTAAATACGTCTGAGGAGTGGTAAACAAGATAAAGACAGTCCTATAGCAAATACTTCCATAGGGGTGTGGCGTGTTAGAGACTTTCCCCTACTAGATTCAGCATAGAGAGAAAAAATGGTGCATAAAACATGCCACATAATAATGAATGAAAAAAGTGATACTGACGTAGTGGACGTGAGATCGCACAACCGTATTGTCACAATATTCAGTAAGAATAATTGGGGAGATTTGTCGCAAGGAAACATAATCCATTCTCAGGTGCCCTTGTGAGACATTATCTCTTTGTGAGAATATTCGCTTTCCTATTCACCCCTCACTTGTATAGAAATGTAACATTTAACGAGCCACTTATGAGATCCTATATATCTTTCTTACATTTCTTAATTTACATCTATCTTATCCAACTGTGCTGTGACAATTAATGTCCAGTTCGGGATAACGGTGCGACAGTCGGCAAACAAAACATGTTATTAATGGCATCTGTTCTGTCTGAAATGTCAACAATAATGGAATAGCACTTTCTATCCTTCTAATGCTTTATCATTTTTCTTTTTACGACATTGCTTAGCAGTTCAATAATTTAATTCTGTATGTTTTTTTCCCAGGAATATTTTTAGAATTATTTGCCTTTGATTCGTCTCCGGTGCTCTCCCATGATCGGATCGAGAGATTGCTATCAACTCCAAAATATAGCTTCTTTTTTACCTAATCGGTATATAACTGATTTGATTAATTGTCTTATGGCATTGTTCTTAAAGAAAGAAAAAACCGTAATTATTTACTAGAAGTAGCTCCATAATTCATTTCAGAGCTGTGCATTTTCGTTAAATTACATCTGGTCTATCAAATCTATTGTCGAATAGCAATCCAGTCACTCGGGTGACTGTGTGTGTCGTTTCCTGCCCATCATTTGCGATGAATATTTAACAACGACAAATATATATTTTTTTAACAACAGGGTTGTGTGTCTTTATTTCCTATTTTTATTTTTAAAAATAATATAGCAAAATGTCCGAAATACGAATATTCAAAATCAGACATAGAAGTAACTATTTTTAACTTTAACGTAACAGAACCTCGGCGCTCCGAGTCAGAGTCCCATTAGCGTGCCCCTGTCGCCGACCCTGCGTTGTTATAAAGACTGGTGCTATATGCTCTAGAGCAGGGCTTTTTAATCTTTTTAGTGAGAATGGAGGAAGAGGCAGTTACTGCTGCCTTAAGATGGCTGTCTGAGACTTTATTAACAAAGGCAGTTATTGTATCAGACTCACAATCCATGCTTCGAAAGGTCCAAAATGGTTGGCTTCGACATGAATGGAAAACCTCCATAGAAGCATCGAATCTTCTAGAACTGATATGGATCTACTGTCCTGGTCATGCCGGGGTACGTGGCAATGAAAGAGCTGACAGACTAGCTTCAAGAGCACCCATAAAAGGTACATTGGCCATGGATAAGAGAGAAATACTGAGGGTGATTCATGATCGTCTATTAGAGAATAACACTGCAATCGATGAATCCTGAAGTCTAAGACTGCTGGAATTTGGCATAAAACGTAAGACCAGCAGGGATGGACGTATGAGAGGACGCATCCGCCGTATATACAACCAGTGCTCAACAAGAACAATTAGCATTCATACCCTTCGACATTTGCTGCGGGAGACTGAGCACTAATGGGTTTGCCCGGAGTGCAATGACGTCGATTCTGATTAACATTAACAATAGCAATCTTTTTAGTGTCATTGGCCCTTTTGATTGTCTGGTGAAGGCTAGGGGTCCCTTTTTAGAAAAAGTGTACATTAACGCTTAATTAAAAATTTTACACTTTTATTTTAAGTTGCACTCATGTACCCTCTAGAATCCATTCACGAACACCCAAATCTGAGGACCACAGGTTAAGAAGCCCACTGTCGAGGATTTGTTTGCCTACACGTTTACTGCTGTAGTGTTCTGTAGCTTCTACCTTGAGGGAGTATTCACAAGATATTCAGAAATCAAGAACAATGCTGATTGGGTCTTAGCACAGTTAACTTCATATACGCCCGACAACTTTTGTGATGAGATATATTGTATGATTTAGCTCGTTCAAGCCCCCAACTGATTTAATTCAGTGAAATCTTAATTTAGTAACTCTGTTTTAAGTGTATTTAAGGTGACTGAGTCATACGGGTGCAGTAAAATCAACAGGATTAAATCAACTATATATATATATATATATATATATATATATATATATATATATATATATATATATATATATATATATATATATATATATATATATATATATATATATATATACAAATAACAAATTTAATAATCAATTATACTTAACAGTGTAAAATGAATAATTCTTTTTAAATAAAGGTAATCATCACAGGGTGATGTTATGGATATTGAGAGAATGGTCTGAAAGTTCACTTGGCAGCTTTTTAAGTTTGTACTTTGCTGCCAGTAAGATTGTTGGTTTCTGCTCCAGCCGAAGTTTGGTTCTTTGCAGGTTATGGACTGATTCACTCTCGTCACTAGTGAAGTCTGGAGGTTGTGACACGGTCCAAGAAATATCAGGTAGTAATCATGAAGCTGGTCTAGCGTCTTCAAGACCCGTCTGATGACGGTGTCTAGCGTTCACAGTAGGCCACTTATACCACAAACTTTGTTCCAGAGATAGCACCCTCAACTGGTACCATCGACCTGTGTTTCGATTCTTAGGATTCCAGCTTTCCGAGTTAATGTAGGTAGTGTCTTCCTGGGATATAAGTCTACAAGATGCTCAGATAATGCTGATCCTATTCCTTACTCTGGCTAGCTGGCTGTCTTCTTGACAAAGTCAATTTCACAGTGCTCTAAACCGGCGAAAGTGTCAGATTATAATACAACTTTCGTCCCTCGCACGTATTTATTACTATCTGACCAGGCTCCAATTAGATGTGTTGTTTATAACATGTAGAATTACCCAGCCAATTGTATTCAATCAAGCATGTTATGATGGGGCTTATCCCAATAGTTTCCTCATAGGAAGATTCTGCGTGATTTTTTTAAAAGTCTTTTTCCATATAGAGAATTGTTATTTCCATCGATTATCGGTTCTGTTTACATTCACGACTTCCTACATTCTCACAAATAATGTCTTCCCGGAAACTTATTACAACATTCCGTCTTTCAGGTGCGTGTCTGTAATAGGTCACCACCTGGATAATTTACTGCCCCGTACCTGTGCAAACAAACATTCATCGTGTGACCATCTGGGTTGTATTCTCTCCACGAGAGAAATTAGGAAGTTACAATAGCCATATCAGCGATAAAAATGCTCACGGAGCGATCTTTGTGTTAATCCGGTGGGCTAATGTCTGGTACACGAGAATTTTACCAACATGATGGTCAGTCAATATTACATCACCTGTCTACTCTCTCAGCAGGGATGATCAGTTAAACAGAAATGACGAATTTTTACAGGAAGAAGTATAAACAAGTGACTGGGCACGTATTTCTGTGCTCCAAAAATTAGAAATACGTAGATAATGGGAGAGAGAGAACATACGAGAAGGGAAGCGACCAATAACGTCAAAGGGTTAAAGATGCAGTGGTAGACCGAAAAACACATGAAGAAAAGAACTCGAGAAAGAAATGAAAACGATTATGAAGGCATGGAAAGAGCTGCAGCTAAAGGCACGGGACAGGAAGACTTTACAGAAGTTTGTTGAAGACTCATTTGGAAATTGAAAAGTGATGATTATTCTTAGCCGTCAGCGAGAAAAAATCTTTTGTTACGCTGTAAGAAAAAGAATAGTTTACGACAGTAATAAACAAAAATTCCGAGGATCCTACAGGCAGCCTGGTGAAACAAGACCATACAAAAGGATTGGGGGATGGCCATCACAACACCAAAATTCAAAAAGGGGGACAACTGACAATGTGGAAATCATAGAGGCATTTCTCTTTTCAGAGTTCCTGGTAAAATTTACTCTAGAATCCTGGAGCAGAGACTCAGACGCCTAGCTGAGCCATGTGTGAGGTTCAATGTGGCTTCCGAGCAAACCGAAGTCCTCGAGGCCTTATAATCACACTCAGACATCTGAGTGAAAAGGCCCTTGAGTATAAAGGTGAGATGAACCTTTGTTTCTTGGATCAGGAAAAGGCATTTGATATACTCCTTGTGGATGATGTCATCAAAGCATGTAAGGAGAGAGCAAGAAAGTATTCACTGGGGTACTGGAAGATGAGACAGGTTTGCATTTCAGAGCTGGCATTTGCCAATGATGTTGACTTGATTGCTAAATCAGAGGCACATCTTCAATCCATCTGCAAGTCCGAGAGAAGAGCTGGAGAAGAGAGGGATGGTAATCAGCAGCTCTAAAACACCATGGCGATGTCAGGAGAGGAAAGAAGGCACCAGATTAAGCGGGGAGAACGCGTTCTGGGGCAGGTCAACCACTTTAAATACCGTGTAGCTGTCATAGACTGGAATGGAGGCATCAAGGAAGAGTTGGCTACCTGAAGAACTGCGGCTGAGTGACTGTTTCAGGCCATAAATTGAGGATTTCTCAAAACCCAGCCCCTGCAGACCAAAATAGAACAGTCACTGTCACCGGTTGCCTCCCCTTGCTCTGCAGTAGTGGTCCTACAGTGGCCAAAACGGAGAGTATATAATGTGGGTCTTCATAGGTGTCTACTTTCGCACAAGATTATTCTTGACAGAGTTGTAGATAAAAGGATAGTGATGCTTCTACCTCGATGTAGTGTTCAAAAGATATTTCAGAAGTCAAGAACAATGCTGAATGAGTCTTAGCACGTTAACTTTGTATCTGACTGTTACGTACATTTATTACCTACGGGGGTAGTCTTCGGTCCTGCCAAATGTACGCACCAGTTTTATATAGTTATATTATTTGTGCGTTCGATTGATTCACGCACTGACGTGCACAATGCTGGGTGAGTTGCTTTGGACGCACGTGTAACCTAGTTGAGTAGTTTCTGACGTCATGAATGGGGCAGCTCGGACGATATTTATGTCCGCTGTGTTATCCTTTGATTCTTGGCAAATGTGAAGTAGCCATCAGTTGTATTCGTATCTATTGATCTTCATGGCGAAGTCAATAGTGGAAGTATAAAGTAAGTGTCGCCCCATTTCTTATGGCATGTTTATTTATGTACATTAAAGTATCAGGCCGCTCCTATTAATGGTCTAGCGGGAATTCATCGTAGATGACATTCCTAGAATTGGGCACACGGAGTCGATAGCCTTTGAATCTTTTCGTAGAGGGAGAATACCTACAAGAAATCAAGTTAATGAATTTATATGCTTCACATGTTTAATATGCTGTTACTACAATGCCAGAAGCGTGGCATAGAATGGGAGAGGTTAGTCAACTGGAATCTCTAACCTGTTCGTATTATCATGTATGACTTTGTTTGAAAACTATATACTATATCTAACGGGATGTATGGAGAAAGTCTGGGATTATGAAGTATGATATGGACGAATTTTATCCTGGAGTATGAATACGTTACCATGATGTACGTCCTTGAAGGAAGGTCAATGGACTTGAATGAGCGGAATATTATATGGTAACAGTTTTGTGATCCTCAGTCACTTGAGTCAGAGGACTTTATTAGTAGAGAATCTTCAGGAACTTTAAAAGTAATTATCAACATGTTGACGTATGATTTCTGCGCCTGTGACGATGTTAGTCTTGTCCACTCCGTATGTGCTGTGTTGAATAAAATCTATGTACAGTCACCACCGACTTCTGTACTGCCAGTACTTGCCCAGTTCACCCAGTTCAATACTACTTGTTGAGGTTCGTTTGAAGAATATTGTTGACATTCGTTCATTTTTAACCATTCGCGTTTTAAGCTACCTCTTCACTAGTATAAACTGAACTCAACGATAAAACGGAGTCAACAATAATTGGTATGCCAGTGTGGTCTGGAAATAACTAACTTCCAAAGAACGTACTCAATACTTTTCTGTGAAAAGAAGATTTTAACTTTCAAGTCACCAACATCTCGAACTTGGAACCCAGTGGGATAAGAAATCAGATTCAACTTACGTTTACCAAGGTCAAGGTCTTCAATCAACCTCCACGTCAAGTTTCACAGTGACTGATTACTTGGAGATCATCTCT
This sequence comes from Oreohelix idahoensis, assembly GCA_024509875.1. Lineage (NCBI taxonomy): Eukaryota > Metazoa > Mollusca > Gastropoda > Stylommatophora > Oreohelicidae > Oreohelix > Oreohelix idahoensis. The sequence continues at coordinate 201,003 of JAMPIV010017108.1, forward strand.
TCATCATTATTGCGTGCGAGCTGTAATCTAGATAAGCAGAACGAAGTATTTTATCTGTAGACGTACATCCACGGAGACGAGGCACATTGATTTTTTACCTGCACGCGAGATGAGTATAACGTGTTTCCGTTGTACACTTTATTACGCTTAGTTGTGCCTTCCGTGATATGTCCACATTCATATTTTTCGTGTTAAGTGTTATATGTTTTGTATCCTTCGTGGGAGGTAGGGAGGTTGATCTGACGAACGAGATCCATCTCGAAGCCAATTCGGGCTCTTCGTCAGACGTTCTGTAGGACATTATTTTGCAGACTTCCCGCAGTGGAATGTTCCTATGCGTGAGCATAGAAGGATCTTTGGTCCACTGTGTCTGGTAGTCTGTGACACCTGACTGTTTTAGCTGTTTCGTCAAGTTTTAATTGTTGTTTTTGGTAGTTATTTTTACTTGTACCTAATTTTCATGATGTATTTTGTATGTGATTATTGTCCATCTTACCTGACTGTCGTTCAGTTTTTTACAAAGCATATGTTTTTAACTGTGTTGTCAATTGTCTTGTGCATTATTTGATCGTAGATGTCATCGTAATTTTTTACGACATTCTATTTTAGTTCCACATTTTATTTTATTTGATTTCTACGACTGTAGTCATTTGTCTTGATTATCGTGTCGTGTCAGTATTGTGCTATTGTCTGTCACGTTATTGCTTTCACACCATTTCATGTTATAAATTACATTATTAATTATTAATATTATTGCCTATTATATAAATTGATTTTACCGTTCTAGAACAGGAACGAAAACCACTAGTTGTAGTAACAATTTTAAGTAGTATTATTACATAATAAAATTGAATAATGGCTACCTTAGACTATTTCATTAAGCAAGCAAAAGCTCTTCAGATGGCTCCTGAGGAAGCAAAAGCATTTGCACTTGCAGAATATAAGAAAGCTCAAGAAATAGAAGCTGATCAGAGAAGGTTAGAAACTTTACGTTTGGAAAATTTGAAATTTGAGGCAGATCAAAAAAGGATTGAGGCTGAGGAGAATGAAAAGAAGAGGAAATTTATAGCTGAGGAAGAGGAGAAAAAAATGAGATTAGCCGCTGAATTAGAAGAGAAACGATTTCAGCGAGAGGCAGAACAGAAGCAAAGGGAGGCTGAAGATAGACTTAAAAAGGAAATGGAAGAAAAAAGATTAATAGCTGAAAAAGAAATGGAATTTAAACAAAAAGAAATGCAAGAAAGAAGATTAATAGCTGAACAAAACACAAAACGACTTCAGCTTGAGATGGAAGAGAATGAAAGAAAACGACAGCATGAACTGAAATTAGCAGAGTCAGAATATGAGAGACTTAGGTTAACTCAGGAAGCTAATTCTCAGAGAACTTTTGAAAGCCAAACTTCATCCAGACATGATAATTTTAAGGAAATTCACCTTAAATTACCAAAATTTAATCCCCCGTCTGATGACGTGATATTCTTCCTGGATAGGTTTGAGGCCACTTGTGTGTCTTATAACGTGGATAAAGCTCTATACTGTACATATTTATCCAGATTACTCACAGGGGACGCATTAGCAGTTTATCATACCACCAGCATTGGTGAGAAAAAATGACTATAATGCTCTTAGAGCGGCACTTCTGCAAAAATTCCAAATGACAGAAGACCAATATCGATCAAGATTTCATACATTACTACCTCAATCTAGCAGAAATTTTAGTGATTTTCTGTCACAAATACGACTAACATTAGAAAGATGGATCGAATTATCCAAAATTGAAAAGTCGTATGAAGGTCTCTTCGATTTACTGATGCGCGATAAGGTACTTTCGTCTGTAAATCCTACATTTCTCGCATTTTTACACGAACGGAAACCTTTATCTATGAAAGACTTAGAACAGCATGCTAAAAATTTTTGCACTGCTCACCCAAACATGGATCTAAGTAATGCACAGATTAAGAATGAATTGCCTGTTGCTTTTGCAGCACAACAAAACAATTTTTCACGCAATCGTTCTTTTAGTGCTGACAGATATGTCAATAAGGGAAATAATGACAATTTTAACAATGGTAATTTTTACAAAGGGAAGCAATTTCAACAATCTGCTCCATTTAATGTTTCTTGGAACCAGGCTCACAGATCGCAAGATTTTGGTAACAATAATTTTAAAAATAATCAAGGACATTATAATAAACACAACTGGAGATCAAGATCTCAGGGTCCGCAAAACAAACAATTTTTTGGAAATAAACCATTTTACCAACATCATAACGATAATTATACAAATTATCGGACTCATCCAAATTTTAACTCTAGCAGAAACTACAATTATGGCAATTTTAATGACAAAAATCAAAATCGATCGCGTCGACGAGATAGATCGTTGAGTAATACGAATAGACATTCTAATGTCGCTTTTAGTGATACACAGGCTAACATTGAACAGGGTAAAGGAGCTGAAACTCATAATGCTGTGTGTTGTTCTCTTGATTGTACCCAGGTCAAAGATTGTTCAGAATGCTCTACTCTTTTCCAGCCCAGGGCGATCACGACGCTGCGTTGCGGACATACCTTACCTAGTCTACCTGCAGTCTGTACGGCCACTGCTGCGTCAGTACACCAGGGACAGGGCTCTCTTAAGTTTAACAAGGGATTTGTCAACAATATTTCATGCTCTCTCCTATTTGACTCAGGTTGCAGCACAGTCGGCGTCCGGACTTCGCTGATCAACCCAAGTTGTGCCACGGGCCGGGTTGTCAAATGTGTAACGTTTGGTGGCACAATTGAAACATTTGCCACTGCTATTATTGATCTTAATACACCATTTTTTCAGGAAAGATTCAAGCTTGTCTCCTTCCGAATCCAATTTGTGATTTAATACTTGGTCGCATACATGGTATTAAAGAGTGTACACCACAGCAAATTGCTGAATGGGAAGAGCGACATATTCAAACTGCAAATGCAGTAGTGACTAGAGCGCAAGCTACTAATATGTCGCATGATACACCTATGGAACCTACAGTTCATACCACTTGTGATGATGATGCTCCTATTTCACGGGAGTTCTTTGCAACATTGCAAAAGAATGATGATTCATTAAAAAAATGTTTTCAGTATGTGAACAAAAATAATACCAGCAACAAACTTGCAAAATCTAGACATGATTTTATACTTAAGAATGGGATTTTGGTTAGAGTAATACGAGAAAAGGATTCATCCTTATGTTCTCAGATTATAGTCCCATCCTGTATGAGATCTCGTATATTACGACATGCGCATGACTCGCAATGTGCGGGCCATATGGGTTTTTCGCGTACCAAATCCAGAGTGCTTTCGGCATTCTACTGGCCAGGCGTCCATAAGGACATCACTCTCTATTGTCGGTCCTGTTTGATATGTCAAGAAGTTAAGGTACGGGGTCCATTTCATGCGGCTCCTATTCAAGCTGCGGACATCCCGATTAGACCATTTGATAAAATGGCTATAGACATTATTGGTCCAATGCTTCCATCTGCTAGAGGGCATACGCATATCCTTACGTGCATTGATATGTGCACTCGCTGGCCTGAAGCCATCCCTCTCAAGAACACTTCATCTGCCAGTGTAGCAGAGGCATTGATGTTAATCTTCTCACGCATTGGTTTTCCACGGAAAATCTTGTCGGATCATGGGGTTCAGTTCATTTCTGAATCCATGTCTCAAGTTATGAAGACATTAGGTATAGACAGATCTCTAAGTTCTATTTATCATCCGATGTCAAATGGGTTAATTGAGCGTCTAAATAGGACACTCAAGCAGTTGTTGGGTAAGATGACTCAAGACCATCCCCAAGACTGGGATCGGGTCCTACCCGCTTGTCTCTTTGCGTATCGCGAAGTACAAAATCAAGCAACGGGGTTTTCTCCATTTCAACTTGTTTTCGGCATGCAACCACGCGGTCCGATGTCGTTAATCCACGACTTATTGGTTGACGAGAATATTGAAGAGGAAACTCAATCCTCTTATGAGTATGTGATCTCTCTGAGAAAGAGAATCATAGATGCTTGTAGATTAGCTACTGCATCATCCGAACAAGCCAAAGAAAAAGCTCGTCTATTTGCAAACAAATATAGACGTCTTCGCCAGCTTATTCCTGGTGACGAAGCTTTTGTCTTACTACCTGCGCATAATAATCGTCTTTTAATTACCTGGAGAGGTCCTTTCAGGATCATCTCAAGAATATCCGATGTCGACTACATCGTTGATGTTAATGGTAAACATAAAACCTTCCACATTAATATGTTGAAGGAATATTACTCACGTCCTGATTATCTACAATCAGTGTTCCAAGCAACTGACGATCCTACACCTCCTATTCAACACTATTCTAGTTTGTCAGTCATCCAAGAAGAGGAATCTTCTTTCGATGATGTACAAACTACCAATACCAGTTGTACCACTCCATTCCACTGAAAAATGGGATGATGTTACTATCTCATCTACTCTTACTGATGATCAACGTCAGCAAGTCTCTAATATTCTACAAACGTATGAGGATGTCCTCACTGACATCCCAGGTCATACGTCAGTCATCCAACATGACATTATTCTGGCTGACGATACACCTATTCGAGTTCGTCCATATCCTATTCCTTTACACTTTCGTGATAAGGTTGATAAGGAATTGGATGAGATGCTTCAATTAAATATAATTGAACCATCTTCATCACCATATTCTTCTTCTATGGTAATCATTAGGAAGAAGGACAACAATATACGTCTTTGCGTAGATTACAGGAAATTAAACAAAGTTACAAAATTCGATGCGGAACCATTACCTCTTTTAGACGACTTATTAGAGAAATTATCTCATGCCACATTCTTTTCGAAATTTGACCTTTCAAAGGGTTATTGGCAAGTGCCATTAACCCCTAAAGCAAAGCCATTCACCGCTTTCTCGACGCCACGGGGTCTTTTTTCAATGGAATTTTATGCCATTCGGTCTAATGAATGCGCCAGCTACCTTTGTACGCATGATGCGCCGCATATTGTCTCATCGTCCCGATGTCATTACTTATATAGATGACATCTGTCTTTTCAGTGACTCTTGGGATGAACATATTCAGGGTTTAAAATCTTTACTTTCTACCTTACGGGATTATAACTTAACAGCGAAACCTTCAAAGGCTTTTGTCGGTTTTCATGACATCTCATTTCTTGGTCACCGTATAGGTCGCGGTTTAATGTATACAGAGGACAGTAACGTCTCTAAAATTTTAAACATCTCAGCACCTAAGACAAAAAAACAAGTGAGGTCGCTCTTAGGACTAATACAGTTCTATTCTAAATTCATCCCTCATTTGTCTACTATAACTGCACCTCTTTCTTCGTTACTAAAAAAAGGTACAACTAATGTAATAAAGTGGTCGCAGGATCATCAAACGGCTTTAGACTATATAAAACAATTTTTTTCAAATAAGCCTTTTTTAAGGTTGCCTAACAAAGATCTCACCTTTGTTCTTCGCAGTGATGCTTCTTCCTACGCTATCGCGGCAGTTTTGATGCAGGAATACGGAGGCACCTTATTTCCGGTTATGTACGTATCCAGAAAGCTTACGACAAGCGAGATGAAGTATTCCGTTCTAGATAAAGAGCTCCTCGCTCTTGTCTGGTCCATCAATAAACTGGATCGTTATCTCCTCGGATCACACTTTGTGGTGGAATCCGACCAGAAAGCTCTTACAGCACTGAACACAGGGAACGTGAAGTCATCAAAGTCAGCGCGTTACGCTATTGCGCTTCAACCGTTCCATTTTGAGATACGAGCTATTCCTGGAGTACAGAATGTGTTTGCAGACTGTCTTTCAAGATGCCCTAGTGAACATGTCGAAATTAAACCACTTCCAGATGGTGAAACGTCCTCACAGAAACATGAATAACTTTGTACATGGTCACTGATTATTGTTGAAGGCGATCTTCTCTGTTGTTCTGGAACATTCAATTTGACAACAATGTTCCATATAATGTCAATAAAGTGGTTATAAATTCTGGCCATGTTAGTTGAGTTCTTATATGGTTTCATTCAAGATTTTCATCGTGTCAATTGGTGTTGCTTTACGCGAATGCAGGGTGGGGTAGAAAAACGTGTGGGCAAACATTTGAAAGTTGCAATTATATTGAACTTGTAATTCCATTGACGTGATAAGTCGGTTCATTGAGTCCATACATTTATTCACAGTGATACATACATGATGATCAATTCCAATAGGGGTAGAGCGTAAGTCCATATAAGTAATGCATAAATTAATCAACAACGTAGACTGCTGGTTATGTGTCAATGTCCGTTATGAGGATACAATGCAGTATTGTCGTCAGAACGTCACAGCTATATGCACGAGCAGATAGACATGGCTACCTGCCGACAGTGAGACTGCGAGTCTGAATATATTCATACGAATTTGACGATTATTCTTCTCCTTCTGAGAATTCTAGTTAATACTAACCTCCATATATTTCCCTCTCATATTGAGTTCTAGGACTGACCCTGGTCCATCAAAAATACACATATAAATGGCTATATCATGCCATTGAACTGGAAGGTTAGAAAAACGCAGCTATTCAGCTTGGCGGTCAAGTAACAAAGGGTCACGTTTCTTAGTTACCGACTGTGTCCTAAACAACGCTATACACGTCATAATCGATCGTGTATGAAGCGTTCAGTAATTGAAACATCTATCGCAATATATTAAATGTCTTAACCTTTACAATTGCACGTCTGGTAACCTTTAGCAGACGGCGTTAATATCATATACCGTAACAATTCCCTGTACACCGGGGAAAAAAAAATCGATAGATTTTTTTTCAATATCTATCCGACTTAACAATTTTTCAAAAAAATTTAACACAATTGTGACATATGGCCGACGATGTTCTGAGTAGAACCGTGTTGCGGTCATGTCAACTAACTATTTGTCATAGTCATCTAACATAAATCACATTATATATCAATATTATACATATTATTATTATATCAACTAAATAAATGTCCAATGTTAATAGTGAATGATAAAATTAAATTAAAGTAAGGTCTGTCGTATTAGTATGTCATATAGGAATTAATTTGACTAATTAAAATTAAATTAATTAATTAAACTAAGAGATAAATTATTAAGGTTCTAATGTAACGCGATGTTATGAGAGAAGAAAAAGACAAAATAAGTGAGAAGAAATAGAAAGAAATTCGAATATAAGTTTTAACTTAATTGTGTGTGTTAAGTGTTAGTGAATAATAACTATCTAATTTAACTAACTAAATAATGTATAGGTACATTGAAAAAAATTATTAATCTAATACTTGTGTGAGATTTATTTTCTCTTTTCATAATTTCTTCTTTTAGTATTTCGTTCTCTTTTTTGTTCTTTCATTTCATTTTTTTCTCACATTTCATTTTATTGATAATAATTCAATTAAGAAGTTAAGTTAACTAATTAATTAGTATAGGATATGATGATCCATCCGTAGTCTTGATCCTGATGAATTCTTTTAGGCAAAAATGTTCAAACGTTTACGTTGGAAAGAAATGTCATTTATCCTAGCATCCAAGAATTAAGTGCACCTAGGATAATAAGTTCAACTTGTCGTCAGATATTGTTCCATGATTGATCAATGATATTCGTATATCGTGTATGGACATTAGACGAAGTTCGAATGTCAGTATATATACCTTGATTGTCTTGTAGTTCAATTCTGTGATGCATATAGTGTATATAAAGTTTAAATTGAAGGCAAGGTTAGTTCCTTTATAGTTGATACTTCGTTACATCCAATGTAGTGCTGATTGAAATAGTTTAAGAGTGTCAATGTTGATTATTCGTCGTCAATAGGATTACGTGACAATGCATCTGCCACAATATTTTCAGTGCCAGGTATGTGTTCAATGGAGAACTCGAATGGCTGTAGGATGATTGAATATCTGGCGAGTTTCTGGCTTGTATGATTCGATCGACGCAAGGATGCTACAGCACGTTGGTCCGTCTGTATGGTGAAGGGAGCACCAAGCAAGAACTTTTCAAGTTTGGTTATTGCCCAGATCACAGATAAAAGTTCCTTGTCGACTGTTGAATACTTTGTTTCTGCCGGCTTCAGCTTTCTTGAAATGTATAACGTAGGATGTAGAATGCCATCATGGTTCTGGAGCAGGCATGCACCAATGCCGTAGTTACTAGCATCTGTTCGTAAGAAAAATCTTTTGGAAGCATCGGGAAGTCTTAAAATTGGTTCATGCGAGAACAAATTTATAATTTTGTTGAAAGTTTCATTGCATGTACCAGTCCATGTCACCTTCACCGGCATATCTTTTTTTAACAATGAAGACAATACAGCCGTGATGGATGACAAGTTTGGTATGAATCTACTGTAATATTGAACAAGTCCTAACAACCTCCTGACCTGTTTCTTCGTCTGAGGAACTGCTATGTTTAGAATTTTGGAGACTGTACTAGGTAACGTTCGAATATATCCCGATCCAATGATATGTCCCAAAAAGGTTATCTCATTACACGCGATTTGCACCTTTGTAGGTTTAGCAGTTAGATGATAATTCCTTAGAGTGTCAAAAACATATCTAAGTCCCGAAACATGTTCCTCAAACGACGAACTAAACAAGCATATGTCGTCAATATATGTAATAACGTCTGGTCTACCTGATAAAATTTGTCGCATCAGGCGAATGAAGGTAGCTGGCGCATTAACAAGCCCAAAAGGCATCACATTCCACTGGTATAGACCTTGTGGAGTGGAAAATGCGGTGTAGTACTTAGCCTTTTCGGTCCCCATCAAGGCCAGTTCCTTGACGTGGAGATGGGGCTCAAGTACAGCCATCAGCGGCTGAAAAACCAAGACTGGCCAGGCCCTCCTAGACTCGAGCAAGACCACAGTCTGCCCTAGCAAGTCAAGGTGCTGAAGACGGAGGCAACCAGCCAAGAGGCGCACCACAGCAATCAGGATGCCACGCACATGCGCTATGGGAAGTATGCCTATATCTGCAAAACGTTATGGCACTCGCCCTGTGATGGACACCCAGGCAGGCGCAGTGCCGGGCCCTCTGCCTCGGAAGGGCCCAACCCCTACTACTGGGGGTCCTTCTCAATTGCCCCGTGGAGCCAGGAGGCATGAGAATAGAGCTACTGGCCAAGCAAAGAAAAGACCATTTAAAATAATGCACTGGAATGCTGAAGGCGTCAATAGTAAAAAAGACGGCTACAGCAAAAAATTAGAGCTCGAAAATATCTTGAATGAAGAGCAAGTAAATGTATGTTGCTTGCAAGAAACCCACCTCAACAAAGACATAGCCTTCAAAATCAGAGGCTACCAGTGCTACCGATCTGACCGAATAGACAGGCGAAAAGGTGGAATACTGACACTCGTGAGGAATAACATCAGTGCATGTCAGCTTGAAACATATATGGAGGGGGCGGAATACCAGATGCTTCATCTCAGGACAGAAAGTTCAGAATTCCACCTGCTCAACTACTACTGTCCGAGCGACCGCCCACTGGCACTAGATACAATCCCAGCAAAAGAAAGACTGATTGTATGCGGAGACTTCAACAGCCACTCACAGAGCTGGGGCTATGATCACATGGACAGGAGAGGTGAGGAGCTTGAAAACTGGCAGGATGACAATGGGCTTATCCTGATTAATCAGCCAATCGACCCACCAACCTTCTACTCGAGATCATGGCACACCACCTCTACACCAGACCTGGCATTCCACTCACCCAGCTTGGAGTGGAACACCACACGCATTGTAGGGAAACAACTTGGAGGCAGCGACCACCGGCCAGTCTTCCTAATTGTGGAAAATGAACTTGTCAAGGAGAGCAGCACTCTCTCTAGGTGGAACTACAAGAAGGCAGACTGGACAATGTACCAGCACCGTACTAGTATACTGGCTAGAGATCTGACTGTAGACAAAGACATCAATAAGCTAGTTGATGAATTCAGCAGATGCATATTACAGGCTGCTCGTGAAACAATACCTAGAGGGGCTCGTAAGCACTACAAACCATATTGGAATAGTGAACTAGAGCAGCTGCACAACGACGTGGAAACATCTCGAAAGCAGGCAGAGACCAGTCCATGCCAAGAACACCACAATAACTACCAGCAAGCTAAGGCCAAATTTCAAAGGGCCAAGTTGCAGGCCAGGCGAAGAAGCTGGAAGGAGAAAACAGAGTCCTTGAACTTTGAAAGAGATACGAGGAAACTGTGGAAGCTGGTAAAGCAACTTAACGATGAAGGTACAGGGAGAAACTCAAGGATTGCTCTGTACAAAGATGGAAACATCCTCATGGGAAAACAGGCAGCTGATCACTTTGCAGACTCCTTTGCTAAAGACAACAACATCAAAGTTAGCCCAGAGAAGCAACAGGAGACTCGTGAGAAACAACACGCAGGACGAGATGGAACCATACCTGAAGTTATGGAGGCACCAATCACATTCAGAGAACTGGAGCTTGCAATATCCAAATTGAAAATGAGAAAGTCGCCAGGAGTTGATGGAGTGTCCAATGAAATGATTAAGAACTTGGGAACCGCAGCAAAAACAAAGCTGCTGCAGATCTTCAATATCTGTTGGAACTCAGGCAGAGTTCCACAGACCTGGAGGGAAGCAATCATGATACCACTCCTAAAACCAGGAAAAGACAGTTCCACTGCCTCCAGCTACAGACCAATCAGCCTTACAAGCTGCCTCTGCAAAACAATGGAACGTATCATCAACCTCAGGCTACAGTGGTACCTTGAAAGTGAAAACCTTCTTGTACCACAGCAGGCGGGCTTTAGGCAGTGTTATTCCACCGAAGATCAGGCAACTTACCTTTCCCAAGAGATTGAGGATGCGTTCCAAGATAAGAAACTGGTACTAGCAGCATGGATAGATCTAAGGAAAGCATTTGACAAGGTTTGGAAAGAAGGGCTTCTGAAGAAACTGAGAAATTGTAGAGTGAATGGTAAGATGTACAAATGGGTGAAAGCATACTTGCATAACAGAAGAGCCCGAGTACAACTAGATGGCCTCAAGAGTAAGAAAATTCTACTGCGTCATGGCGTCCCTCAGGGAGGGGTTCTGTCCCCCACACTTTTCCTAGTCTACATCAACGACCTGGTTGCTGAACTACCACATGGAATGAAAGTGGCAATGTACGCTGATGACCTGGTAATATGGTGCACAGATGAGCATGCAACAGTGGCCACCAAACAGCTACAAAGAGCTATAGATGCCTTAACCTCATGGGCAAATAGATGGTGTGTCAGCATCAACACAGACAAGTGCAGCACTACGCTCTTCACCCTCTCTCCCAAACAAAAAGCTGGTGTCATCAAGATAAACGAAGAGCTCCTGAGAGAAGATAAACAACCCACCTATCTCGGAGTTACATTCGATGATAGGCTGACATGGAAGCAGCACATCAACAAGGCAGCAACAAAGGCCAGGAGGAAGCTAGCCATCCTGAGAAAACTAAGTGGAACCACATGGGGAGCCAGCGGGAAAATACTTAGTAAAGTTTACCAGCAGGGCATACGACCACACCTGGAATATGGGTCAGCTGCGTGGTGTCCAGCATCAAACACCACATTACAAGAGCTAGATAAGGTGCAAAACCAGGCGCTTAGGGTCATCACGGGGGCAATGAAATCAACGCCTATAGTGGAGATGGAAAAAATGGGGAGGATACAAGCACTGAGAGAACGCAGAGACACGAAAGTGCTAACACAGGCAGAAAAGTTCCTCTGTATGCCGAGCCATCCAATGAAGGACAGATTCCAAAACCTAGCAATGGGGCGACTTAAAAGAAGCAGCTTTATCCACCAGGCCAAACGATTTCGTAGACAAACCTCAGACCTGCCTGAAGTTAACAGCCCCCTAAAGTCTGTGCCAGAACAAACCCCTTGGAGAGAGGAGCATGGACTACCAGTACACATCCACACAAAAGTGAAAGGAATATTCGACAGGGATGAACAGAACAGCGTGCAACGTAGGCAGTCACTCTCAGTTTCCTGGATGATGAATACCCACAGGACCTCTGGGTCCGAGTATACACGGATGGGTCAGCACAGAATGCAGTAAAGAATGGAGGAGCAGGAGTGTACATAGAATACCCAAACAACACTAGGGATACGGTCAGAGTACCAACGGGGAAATTCTGTAACAACTATGATGCAGAAGTCCAGGCAATCAAGGTGGCAACTGAGAAACTACTGAACACCAATCTCGGTCCACAGCCTGTAGTATTCCTGACAGATGCAAGATCAGCACTCCAAGCACTTCAGTCCAGAAAATTGCCAGTTATACAGGCCCTACTTTCTGAAATGTGCAACCAGCGCAGGGTCGCCATGCAGTGGATACCGTCTCATTGTGGAATACCAGGAAACGAGAGAGCAGACGGACTGGCTAAAGAAGGTGCTGCAGACGAACAACCGGATGTACCAGTTACGTACCATCAGAAGAAAAAGATGATCAAATCTATCAGAAAGCCACCAACATCAACGCAGGATGACTACCAAGCTATGAACAGATCAGAACAAATAGTCATTCTGCGCCTCAGAACAGGACACAACCGCCTCCGCAGCCACATGTATACAAAATTCAAGATTGGCAATTCAGCCATGTGTACATGTAAACAGGCACCCCAGACAGCGGAGCACGTACTGCAAGATTGCCCCGAATATGATATATTGAGGCAAACCCACTGGCCCAGAGAAACAACACTGGAAGCAAAACTATATGGACCTCTGTATGAAGTACAAAAGACAGTGAAGTTTATACAAGAAACAACATTGCAGATATAGACAATATATTTCAAGCGAACGAAAGAAGAAGAAGAAGAAGCCTTTTCGGTCAGTGGTATCTGCCAATAACCTTTAGTTAAGTCTATCTTACTAAATATAGTTGCGTTGGATAGACGTGGCAGTAAGTCGTCGATAAGTGGATGTGGTTCGCTGTCAACTATAGTCTTAGCATTTAATTTTCTATAATCAACACATAGTCTGATGTTATTGTCCTTCTTCCGGACAATCACTAATGGAGAAGAGAATGGCGAATTACTAGTCTCAATGATTCCCAGAGACAACATCTGTTCAAGTTCCTTAGTAGTTTTAGCAAGGAAATGTAAAGGAACAGAATAGGGATGTACACGAATAGGTGTATCATCATTGAGAGTAATGTCATGACTGATAGCCGATGTGCGACCCGGGACGTCGGTCAACACATCTGGATAAGATTGTAATAGATTAGCAATCTGTAGACGCTGTTGCGGTGTAACCGTTGAAGAGATGGTTACATCCCGCCAAGATTCAGTAGGTTGAACTACTGGTACCGGTAACGGTAACTGTACGTCAGGAAAAGAAGATTCTTCTTCCTGGATGACAGATAAGTTAGTATAATGACAAGTAGATACTGTGTTGTCATCTAGTTCATGAAAAATTGACTGTAAGTGTTCAGGACGTGTATGAAATTGCTTGAGCATGTTAATATGAAATATCTTTTTGTGTCCCTTGATATCTAAGACGTAATCAACGTCGGAAATTTTATCAATGACTTTGTAAGGACCATTCCAAGATATCAATAATTTATTGTTATTGTGAGGAAGTAACACATAAGCCTCGTCGCCTGGGAATAATTGGCGTAATCGTCGAGACCTATTTTGTAGAGATCGAGCCTTAGCTTTTGCAGCCTCAGAAGAAGCTGTTGCCAACTGGCAAGACTCAATAATGTTCTTCCGAAGATTAATCACATATTCGTAAGATGACTGAGTGTCCTGAGTCATCTCCTCGTCAATTAATAAGTTTTTTATTAGTCCCATAGGACCTCTTGGGGAGCACCAAAAACTAATTCAAAGGGAGAGAAGCCAGTTTGTTCATGCGGTACCTCCCGATAAGCAAATAGAACAGCTGGGAGTGCTCTGTCCCAGTCATGAGGGTGCTTAGCAGTAACCTTATGTAGTAGTTGTTTAAGTGTACGGTTAAGTCTTTCAACCGCCCCATTACTCATAGGATGATAAATACTACTTAAATTCCTATCAATGTTCCAAGTTTTCATGACTTCCTTCATGGTGTCAGATATAAACTGTGACCCATGGTCTGATAAAAGTTTTCTAGGAAACCCTATTCTAGAAAAGATGAGATGTAGTGCATCAGCTACATCTGTGGTAGTGGTGGTCTTTAATGGGATAGCTTCTGGCCATCGTGTGCACAAATCAATGCACGTAAGGACGAATCTATGTCCTCTGGCCGATGGTAGCAATGGACCAATAATGTCTATTGCCATCTTGTCAAAAGGTCTTACCGAGATATCGCAAGCCTGAATAGGCGCCGTGTGAAAAGCTCCACGTGCTTTCACTTCTTGGCATGTAGTACAGGAACGTACATACTGCGAAATATCTCTTGACACTCCTGGCCAAAAGAATGAAGACAGTACTCGAGATCGTGTTCGAGTATATCCCATATGTCCAGCACAATGTGAGTCATGTGCATGTTGAAGAATGTACCGTCTAAAAGTATACGGGACCATAACTTGTTGTTTCATTTGTGATTTGTCATTAAAACATCTAATCAATATGTCATTTTTAATAACAAAACAATGTTTGTTATTATTACCTGAGGATAGATTGTCAACTTTATCAACCAACTTAAAAAATTTTTTTAAAGATTTATCCTCTTTTTGTTTGGTTGCAAATGTTTCCCTGTCAATAGGTGAATTGACTACAAATTCCTCTTGGTTGTCTGCATCCATTTTATTATCATCAACTTTCTCCATGAGTTGAGTCTGCGCTCTAGTCGTCACGGCGTTTCCAGTGCATAGGTTATGTTTCTCCCATTCTATAATCTCATCTGGAGTACAATCTTTACTGCCGTGTATACGACCAACCATCAAATCAGCTATAGGCTTTTTTAGCATACATACTTTTACGTTCCCTGTGAAGAAAGGTGTGTTAACATGAATAATAGCTGTGGGGTAGAACTCAATGGTTCCACCAAAAGTCATGCAACGGACATATTCCCCCGTTGCACAGCTAGGATGTACCAGCGACTGTCGTACACCAATCGTTGTAGATCCCGAATCCCTCAACACTGAGACGACGGATCCATTAACTAATCCCCTGTTAAAAATTAGTAGGCCTGTTCCATCGTTGACTGCAAGACCTACCTCTGGTGTAATATGTCCGCAGTTAAGCACTGTTTCTTTCGCCTTCTGAAAAATAAGATTGCATTGCTGGCAACTATTTGCCACATTATAATTAATAGCAAAACATGCAGCAGAAGACTGTGTTGTATTATTGTCAAGTGGGACCTGAGCTGTAGGGGTAGTATTATTTGTAACTGCCGCCCCTGTATTATGGTTGTAATGAGATGATCCCCGAGAATGAGATCGATTCCGAGTATAATTGTTAGAATTATCTCGTCGTCCTCTATAGTAACTATTATCTCGATGTCTCGAGCCATGATTATTACCATTCCAGTTATTATTATTATTGGGAGTATGTGATCGATTATAATGAGTGTTATGTTGACCATTGTGGTAGTTTGTTTGAGGTGAATAATTTCTATCTCGTGATCTACCTCTGTTGAACTCATTTTTATTGTTGAAATCATTATTATGTCCCTTCTGAAAGTTAACATTGTGATTTCTTTGGAACCTGCTTCTGTCTACACTGTGATGTCTTTGTTTGTTATTGTGATTGTAGGCCATATTAGACGCCACAGGTAGAGGTTCTCTTAATGAGGAGTTAGAAATGGTTGCATTCGGATGTGCCGAACAGTAGTTTAAAGAAATTTTTTCTAACTCATCCATAGTACCTGGTTTACGCTCCTGCAAATATGCAAAAAATGGCTGGCTAACCGAAGATAATACCTTATCCCGCAGTAGTAAATCAACTAATTTGTCGTATGATTTGTTGACTTCTGCCAGTTCAACCCATCTATTAAATGTATTGCGTATATTCGCAATGAATCCTGCAAAATCCTTTGGAGATTCAGGTAAAATTCCCTTAAATTTCAACCTACAGTGTTCCTCGTCCAGGTGAAACCTTCGTAAAAGCAAGGACTTAATAGCACCGTAGTTATTAGCTATTGATGGGTCAGCATTTTGAGAAGCTGTCAATGGTTCTCCAACCAAGAATTCATTTAACTTGAGTACCCATGACTCTTCAGGCAAATGGTTTGTTTTGCAAGTCTGTTCAAAACGTGACAGGAACGATGAAAGGTCGTCCACGTTCAAGTTGAGAGTGGGTAATTTAAAGTTGTAGAAATGTTTAGGTTGGCTGGATGATGATCCATTTTGTGCGTTATTATTCTGGTTTGCATCAGCACTTTGTGCTTGTAATCTTGCTGTCTCCAATTTAATACGCGCCAATTCCATTTCTTGTTGTAAAATAATTTCCTCTCGTTTCAATTTATTCTCTTCTTCCTGTTTGGCGATTGTTCTTTGCTCTTCTCTTTCACGTTGAGCAATCTCTCTCAATCTATTTTCCTTGTCAATTTGCTTCATCTCACGTTCTGCTTCCTCTTTCTTTAATGCGGCCTTTTGTTCCTCTTCCTCTTTCTTTAATGCAGCCTTTTGTTCCTCTTCCTCTTTCTTTAATGCAGCTTTTTTCTCTTCTTCTTTTCTTTCATATTTTTCCAGTTCTGATTCAGCAAACTGACGAAGTTCTTGAGATTTATAACCATATTCCCGACCAATTTTAACGAAATGGTCTATAGTAAGCATTTTGACTTTTATCTGTAAGTAATTATTGATAATTACTGATTAAAATAGTCAATAGTAGCTTCAGAGTAATTATTATACTTACTCAACTTAGAAATACTCAATATAAGTAATCACAATAGTACTGAACTTAATGTCTAAGTTCAACTAATAGACAATATTTTGTAACAATATTGTATCTAAATAATACTATATCATAAATAGTTATGATATCTGTTAACTATTATGTAATTACTTCACACAATTAATCTTAATATCCAATAATGTTGGGTATAATTCCTAGTAATTATATTGTTCAATGTACTAAGTCACTCTCTTAGTACCAGAAAAGTATATTAAATAATATACAATGGGTCTATTACCTCAAAGGTAGCTATAAGATTATTTTATTTTGTCAATATATATATATTATATTATTATGCCCTAGGCATCTCTGATAAATTGTAGTGCTACTTTCTTGGACTATCACTGCATAATTATGCAATGTCCCATATTAACCTTAATTATCAGAAAAAATTAATTAAATTAAATTACAAGTGTATTATTGCATATAATATCATATTATTAATGTAGTATTAATATATATTATGAGGACAAACAAAACAATGATGCAACTAAAGGGTACAAACAATGTTAAGACGCAAACAAGACATTTTCACAATTAAAAATGAATTTATGAACTAAATAAAACAAGCGGAAATGTCACAGACCAAATGAAGGGTCAAGGTCTGACCCGAGGTCAACTGAATATTCAAAGTACACACAAAAAAAAAATGACTGCGAAAAATGATGACGTCACAGGACTCATAATGGACGAAAATTTAACAATCATAAAATAAATGATAGTCAGAGGAGACTGGACGAATAGTAACGAACATGGTACAGAACTGAATAAAATTATTAACTGAGTACGAATAAAATACACCAGTTATCTACGGGACAGTACAGCTAACACAAATCGTCAAACGGTAGCAAATTTGGACAGGTCGTCCAATGGCAAACCTCAGTGGGGCTTCCAAAAATGCAATCGTTTAAGTTCCCTAAGAAACGACCGAAATCAATTCAGGCATCGTGAGAGCCACAGAATCTAATTTCAGTTCATCCTCCCTACCTCCCACGATTAGTAACAAATACATACGATGGAAAACAAATTTAACATATATACATGAAAATACATAGACATGCCTGATCAAAGCAAAATGGACTCAGCACTGTTATTTATCGACCGACAAAGGTCACACTTAAATGACTTATCTTTTGTGCTCAGTTCGGACTCTTGTCGATGACGGTATGCACCAACGGTGTAGAAGTATGTCTGACTGTTTGCTCTTGATGCATATACAGGGTTTATTCGTTGACTTTGTTATTTTTTTCCTCCGTAGAAACTAGGCTTGCTGCTGTCAACTTGTATGGCATGTACACGAACTTTGGTGACGTAAGGTTGACCTATTGTGGTAACTATGCGTCATAGGTCATAATTCAGCACATCATGTGATCGTCCTTCAAATGTAAACAATTGTTAATTTCCGAATTTTTTTTTTTTTTTTCGATCCCCAATCAATGGACACCATCTGTTGAAGGCGATCTTCTCTGTTGTTCTGGAACATTCAATTTGACAACAATGTTCCATATAATGTCAATAAAGTGGTTATAAATTCTGGCCATGTTAGTTGAGTTCTTATATGGTTTCATTCAAGATTTTCATCGTGTCAATTGGTGTTGCTTTACGCGAATGCAGGGTGGGGTAGAAAAACGTGTGGGCAAACATTTGAAAGTTGCAATTATATTGAACTTGTAATTCCATTGACGTGATAAGTCGGTTCATTGAGTCCATACATTTATTCACAGTGATACATACATGATGATCAATTCCAATAGGGGTAGAGCGTAAGTCCATATAAGTAATGCATAAATTAATCAACAACGTAGACTGCTGGTTATGTGTCAATGTCCGTTATGAGGATACAATGCAGTATTGTCGTCAGAACGTCACAGCTATATGCACGAGCAGATAGACATGGCTACCTGCCGACAGTGAGACTGCGAGTCTGAATATATTCATACGAATTTGACGATTATTCTTCTCCTTCTGAGAATTCTAGTTAAATACTAACCTCCATATATTTCCCTCTCATATTGAGTTCTAGGACTGACCCTGGTCCATCAAAAATACACATATAAATGGCTATATCATGCCATTGAACTGGAAGGTTAGAAAAAACGCAGCTATTCAGCTTGGCGGTCAAGTAACAAAGGGTCACGTTTCTTAGTTACCGACTGTGTCCTAAACAACGCTATACACGTCATAATCGATCGTGTATGAAGCGTTCAGTAATTGAAACATCTATCGCAATATATTAAATGTCTTAACCTTTACAATTGCACGTCTGGTAACCTTTAGCAGACGGCGTTAATATCATATACCGTAACAATTCTACATCTGTGGAGACTATGTGTAGTTCTGCAGTATTCGTATATATATAACTTTCAGAATATACTTACGTATGGATTATAACATTATTTCTTGTGAAGTAACGTTTTGTTAGAACGGGAACAGTGATATTAAAGTAACATTTTTTTTAGTATGGAAACATTGGTAAATGCGACAAATAGACATTCACTATTGTTATGGAACAGATTACACTACATATCGTGTTCGTAAACTTATTTCAGGCATGGTACATTGAGAACATATTCTTGTCGATTTAACTAGTTCTAAAAGAATATTAACAATGAGTGAAATTGAAATCACTTAGAATAAATTAGTAATTAGTTATTTGTTCATAAATTAAGTACTATTAATTAGTATAATTCAATTTAATCAATTTGATTGATTATAAATCACACATCTACTAACTTTATTAGTGTTTCGCAATACGTGTATTCACGTATCCCACTACATGATATCTCACTTTTAGATAACTAGTCAAACTTACTAGTGTTAGGAAATAGTAAGTGCGTTGCTTCTTAAAGTGTTTAATGATGCTTTGTTTCATTTTGCATGTTGTATTTTAAAATTTTCTGTTTTATTGATTCTTTCATCATTGATCATCATCAGTGTTGCTGTTCATTTTCATTTTTGAAATCATATGTTTCAAATTTCTTTTAAAAAAATTTGGTTGAATTTTATTATCATCTTTTTTTTATGGTTTATTTCATTTTCATTTTCAACTTCTTTTTACTTCGAATATTACCACATCGTTCCAAAGTAGGTCGATGGTGGATGTGTGTTTTAATGCATACTATCATTTAGTTATATTGTTTTCATTTAATATTCTTTTCTTAATATGATATAATTTTATGCATGTCATAAATCTTGTTGTAGTTTTGACTCACCTCTCTCGAGTAATTAGTTCGAAAAAAAAAAATTAATAGAATTAATTTTTTTAAGGGGAGGTGATAAGGGAGCTGTTACGTACATTTATTACCTACGGGGGTAGTCTTCGGTCCTGCCAAATGTACGCACCAGTTTTATATAGTTATATTATTTATGCGTTCGATTGATTCACGCACTGACGTGCACAATGCTGGGTGAGTTGCTTTGGACGCACGTGTAACCTAGTTGAGTAGTTTCTGACGTCATGAATGGGGCAGCTCGGACGATATTTATGTCCGCTGTGTTATCCTTTGATTCTTGGCAAATGTGAAGTAGCCATCAGTTGTATTCGTATCTATTGATCTTCATGGCGAAGTCAATAGTGGAAGTATAAAGTAAGTGTCGCCCCATTTCTTATGGCATGTTTATTTATGTACATTAAAGTATCAGGCCGCTCCTATTAATGGTCTAGCGGGAATTCATCGTAGATGACATTCCTAGAATTGGACACACGGAGTCGATAGCCTTTGAATCTTTTCGTAGAGGGAGAATACCTACAAGAAATCAAGTTAATGAATTTATATGCTTCACATGTTTAATATGCTGTTACTACAATGCCAGAAGCGTGGCATAGAATGGGAGAGGTTAGTCAACTGGAATCTCTAACCTGTTCGTATTATCATGTATGACTTTGTTTGAAAACTATATACTATATCTAACGGGATGTATGGAGAAAGTCTGGGATTATGAAGTATGATATGGAAGAATTTTATCCTGGAGTATGAATACGTTACCATGATGTACGTCCTTGAAGGAAGGTCAATGGACTTGAATGAGCGGAATATTATATGGTAACAGTTTTGTGATCCTCAGTCACTTGAGTCAGAGGACTTTATTAGTAGAGAATCTTCAGGAACTTTAAAAGTAATTATCAACATGTTGACGTATGATTTCTGCGCCTGTGACGATGTTAGTCTTGTCCACTCCGTATGTGCTGTGTTGAATAAAATCTATGTACAGTCACCACCGACTTCTGTACTGCCAGTACTTGCCCAGTTCACCCAGTTCAATACTACTTGTTGAGGTTCGTTTGAAGAATATTGTTGACATTCGTTCATTTTTAACCATTCGCGTTTTAAGCTACCTCTTCACTAGTATAAACTGAACTCAACGAGATAAAACGGAGTCAACACTGACCCGCTACCTTTTGTGAAGATGGATATAAATGATTTGCTCGTTCAAGCCCCCAGCTGATTTAATTCAGCGAAATTCCTTTTATTAGCTCGATATAGATATGTATATATATTAATGAAGTTCTACTAGAGGTTCTGGATCATACATATGCCTTTCTCCCCGTAATGATTAATTCAACTATGAATTTGTCAAAATCAACATATACAAATTCAGTGCTCAATTACTTTGAAACAAATGTAAATAAATATGAAATGGTAATTATGAGAAATTATGGTTCATCATAGATCTCGGTTTAGGAGATGAAAATATAGTCTTTTGAGATGGCCTGCTAAACTTATAACTTAGCTTCCAAATTGCTGAAATGTTGGTGCTGCTAGTTCCGTCACTTCGTCTCTGTGGCAAGGACACGTCTCCAAAGGATTCTGGAGGTAACCGCTTCTAGTCAAGGCAGAGATCTTCACCACCAGTGGAATGTAGGTTTCACATGTCGATCTCAGGCTTCGAACCACAGACTAATTCAGCTGGTAACGTGGGTAGAACCTCAAATGGTCTCTCCAATCCGTACCATCAACTTTAGAGGGAATTACAAAAAACACATTCCGCTGCCAAGTATTTGTTTTCCAATTTAGATCAGGCGCCTTTCCCCGCTGTCCGTCACCGATTTTAAAAAATCAGAATTTGTATTCTCCCTGAGTGTATATCATATAACTCAGGGGATGTGATAACAAAATCACCTTTCCTTTAGTTAATGTAATAAAAAAATGTCAACTCGACAGCGGCAATTAGCTTGTGCCTGAAAGAACAACTTTAAACATACATACATACAACTCATTATAACTGATAATATACATATGATGCCATCATCATCCACTTCCTTTCTTCATTTGGAGTCTGGTATTACCTCTGCTTTTGGTTCTTCCGTGAGAACTAGCATGAAGCAATCACCAGCGCTTGCTGTGGTGGTTCATGAATGTATCATTTTCACATGTTGAGGTAGCCAGCCTCGTATGAAACTTTAACACTCCTAGCTAGTATAACCAGTAAAATTCAAAGTATAAATATATGTTCAACTCACCCCAGTAACTAAGCAAATCTTAGATGTCTTGCTCAGGTAAATAGTCTACGCAACATAACACAGATGCCTCAAACACACGTCTGGGATATTATTTCTTATTCTAGAATTCCTCTGTGACGTTTGAGTAGTGTCTGTAGGAGTCCGATTCCGCATTAATATTGGCGAGTTTTCCTCTCCAGTGGATAAAAGATGCTCTAATACATTTTTCCGTTCTTAAAATTTCAGAATCCTGATTCTTTCCTGTGGCAAGGTCCTAGATGTCTACTTGTGATGATTTTTGGAATGCAGTGTCGTATGGTAGATGTTCTACTTTATATCGTAGTTCTCGGCTCACGCTTCATGCATGGCCTTCTGATAAATCTTCCAATCGCGTGGTTGTTAAGGCGCCTCAAATGTCAGCCAATTTATTCAAAGTTCATATTATGAAAACTTTTCCTTATGCAGTATTCTGTATGACTCATGCGTTTGAAAATTTCCAACAGTCATCTTCCGTACATGGAGTCGCTATATTCAACAAATGTTGTAAGTGTTTACGTTACAACTTCTTACATTTTTCCTGTCGAGTCGGAAGTAATTTTGCAATCTTAAGCAAACACTTCCTGCTCGCATTTACCTGGAGTCAATGTGGTATTATTACGTTTTAGGAACTCCATTAATCTCACAGGGATGGGCGATACGCTTGTCAGGCCTGGTCATGCATCGAAGCGTGAAACGTGAACAATGACAGTAAGGGAAAAGAGAGTGCTAACAAAAGAATAATGCACCTAATTCAGTATGCACAACAAATGTAGTTCAATACTGCTGGACAGGAGAAGAGAGCACAAAAATTATGTCACAGTCTCAACTACGATAGTTTGGCCATGTCTGCAGAATGGGAGAAGATCGGCTACCACGACATGTATGGGAAACTAAGAGCCAAGGATCAAAACATTCAGGACGACCTATAGACTGGATTAGACAATATCTAAAGGACCGGGGACTAGATTGGAACCAGGCCAGGAGGAAGACAGCCGATAGGATAGTATGGTGCTCTCTCTAGCAAACTCTACACCTCACGATAGAAAAGGAACGACAAGAAAGTAAGCAATAAACACAAATTTTAGTTTTGCTGTTGTCTTTACTGTCTTTTAACTATCTTTTTCCTGTCTCTCGTACTACAGGTCTCCCGACTCGACTATTCTACCTTGTGCTGTCTCTGCCTCTTCCCTCTTCGTCCGCTTCGTTATCTCTTTCTAGTGAGATGTTGTAGAATCCCATAAATATCAATGTTGGTTTGGTTTGGCTTGGTTTTAAGGACTATCTTCATTGCACACGGATAACTCCCTCAGTGCTCCTATCTCCTGCCTTAGATCACACAAGGAGCGGGAGCCGCGCTAGCGTAGTGGTTACAACACCGCTCTGGCGACCGGGTGATACAGGATCAAACCCGGGTGACGGCATTTGAGGATTTTTCGTCGACCGGGATTTGGACTGGATAAACTCGAGACCTGGTGAGGACATTTGAAGGAGTGTCGTCGACCAGGGACTGGCGGCTCCTGAGCCGACCCAGCTGCAATGGGTACCTCCGAAATTGGCGAGTATTTGCCTGAATGGCGAGGGACACCTGTCTCTGTACAAGAAATAAAGGGATACTCACGTAAAATCAATGTCAGGTTAGACATAAATAATAACCTGAGATTTCGCCTCGAGTATTAGCGGGCGAACGAAGAAAAAAAAAAACAAGGAGGATCTCAGCCCAGTGCACGAACTCCGTAGCACTGGCGAGAATCCCAATGTGTGTATATAGGAATCAGATATTCTATAAATATTTTTGTGGTGGGTAGGTTTCTAATTTTCAAATTTTGCCAGGGCAGCGGCCTTATGGCTTAATTTACGATTTCCAACAGCCGTGGGATTTTTAACTTGCGCAACTTGCACACGGGACCTCCTATTTTTTTCGCCCTTATCCGAGAAGGCTAGGCATCCGATCTCACTACCCAGGAGACCATGGGGGAATATGACATCATTAGAACAACTGGTTCTGAAATATTTCCATAAATTATATTCCCTCAACTGTGAATCGAACCCGGTACCTCTAGAATTCGAGGCAGATGCCATACCTCTTAGCCACTCCGACCCCATCAATGTTGGACTTAACTGCACTGTTAATGGCTATGCTAATTGCAATTGTGACAAAACGGGGCGGCCCCTATCGATCTTTGTTTCTCTCAGTATCGGTACATTTGTGGTACTGATTTTTATTATGTGCTATCGCATTTTTCTGTCTTTCTTTCTTTCGTCGTTATTTTTCAGCTAAGTAGCAGATATTTGATTTTATCAAATCATTCGACACTCCTCTCTGCGATGTCACCTGTTTGTTACCCGGTCATCCTGGCTTGCGGTGAGCAGCTGCGATAAGATAGTCACCGACGTGTTTAGATTGAACCGCTGATAAGACGAATCGTTTGGTAACCCAGATAGGCAGACATAGTGCCCTGTATTTCTATATAGAGTGACGTCAACTGAGTCAGAATCGAAAACGAGGCTGAACGACGTGGACGCCATTTTTTGTCGACAATAGCAGGGTTCTTCTTCTTCTTCTCTGATCACCCGTTTGCCAGTCACTTCGATTACGGAAACAACAGCAAATGGACTGATTTACCGTTGCCCTAAAGACGCCATTAGGCGTGATGGGAAACAATGGCAAAGAAAACCTATCTGCTGTTGCCCTAAGACGCCACTAGGCGTAATGGCCACTGACTGCTTTGACGGTCGGTGGCTACGGACGGAAGAAGAGAAGAAGACGGGTACGACCGAAAATGGCGGCCAAATTTTAGTTGTCGTCACTCTATATAGAAATACAGGGCACTAGGCAGACACCGAGTTTTGCTTACTCATACGACAGATAACGAGATTACTGTCTGTATGACACATGTAGGCAGACAAGTGTGACATAATCGCTTACTGGCCGACTTGTTATGACAACATTACTTTCTAATAAATTAATAAGTATTACAGCTTACCCATGTTGTCATGTGTGTCTACCGATCTGCCTGTGAGAGTGTTTGCAAGGCATCAGATGTTCATATATGATAATACGTGACATTTGCAGGCACACACCTTATTTCACGTGGAACTGTTTTGAAAATATCTCACTCTATCTGCATGATTTGAAATGATTGGATCTTTCTGATTAGTTTCATAACAACAATGCATGGGAAGATAGGAATATAGTCTGACCATTTCGCAGTTTTATTTCACTGTGAGTTTCACGCTCGCCAAGACAATATCAGACCTTGCCAGAGTGAAGACTAGATTCGTAGTTCCTTTTCTTAACCGACCTTTTATTGGAGAACCAAATAAGATTTACAAAGCACAGGAAATCTCTACATTTTAATAAGGAACACCGGGACCAGGAATCTGAAGAAACACACTGAGTCAGAGAGGGAATCTATTGTCAAATTAAAGACACCCCAAACGCGTGTTAAGACCGACTCGTCTCTTTTATTCATCTGAGCAACAAGTCTGTGAGCCAAGATTGGCGTAAGTAGTGCATTTTTCACTCTATGTTTCATTACTAACATGTGAACTAACATTTACACATATATATTACCATCTCAATTTTAATATGTGAAACTCGCTTGTGGATGTCATAGTCATTTGAGGCTGGAAACGTCAGTATAGAATGATGTTTCATGAACCACCACTGCGCGGCCTGGTGATTGCTTTGTTGATAGTTTTGTAAAAGAGAACTAATAGCATAAAGTAGTTCCAGGTTCCCTATGGACCAGGGCGGGAATGATGAAAGAAATGATGTACATTCTAAGTATAATACTTACATTTTCAAAGGAGTGTAAATGTCCATATAAACATAGTCACTTAAAAATTAATGTACGTTTTCAAGCTTGACACCAGTGTAAATGTCTATGTGAAAATATTCATTTTAAAGTAATGGAAGTTTCAAACTTTTCAATCAGTGTAAAACATGAGTGAAAACATATTCAATTTATATTGTGAACACTTTTCAATCAGTGGAGATGTATATGTAAACAGACTATATCTGTATTATTAACCTTTTCATTTAAATATAAAGTAACTATGAAAGCTATAAACTACAGAACTATAGCTCTTCTAAGCCATGCCAGCAAAATACTATTAATAATAAATTCTTTAAATTCTTTAAGCACCAAACACGGCGCATAAGGCAGAAACCAGTGCTCTCCAGGTTGTTCGTTGTGACGCCACTCCTCTTATCTCTTGCACGTTATTTAGGCCCAACGTTCTTCCTTCTCTTATTATTGTTCTTCCGAGTGTTTCTTTTGGTCTTCCTTTTTTCCTCTTACCCTCAGGAACCCAAGTGAGCGCCTGTAGTGGTATTCTGTTATTTTGCATTCGTAGGACATGACCGATATATGACCATCGTCTTTTCCTTATATAGTCGGAGACATATTTCTGCCTAGAGTCTTCTCTTATTTGTCGATTAGTCTTGAATTCTTTCCAACTGATGTTCATGAGTTTTCTAAGACATTTGTTCTCGAATGTATTCAGCTTGTTCTCCAATGATTTTGTTATTTTCCAACTCTCACAGCCGTATGTTAACACTGAGATAACATTTGAATTAAACAGACGAAGCTTGGTATGTATATTCAATGATCGTAATTTCCAAATGTTAGATAATCTATTGAAGGCGCTAGCTGCCAAAGCAATTCTAGTATGAATTTCTCTTGTTGTGTCACCATCCTGAGTCATTTTACTGCCTAAATAATTGAAACTTTCAACTTTCTGTAGTTTTTCCCCGTTCAAGATGATATCAAAGGTCTCATTAGAAAAGTTCATAGCTTTAGTTTTAGAGGCATTTATTTGGAGACCTATTTTAACCGAGAGATGACACAATACTATTACAAATCATAATTAAAAGGATGCAACAAAAGCTAGAAACAGAAATAAGCGAAGTACAGGCGGGTTTTCGACCAGGTAGAGGCACTAGAGATCATATATTCAACATGAGGATCATCATAGAAAAGTGTAGAGAATTCAACGTTGACCTACATACTTGTTTCATTGATTACACCAAAGCTTTCGATTGTGTACAACATCAGCAGTTATGGGCTATTATGAAAAATATGGGATTTCCAAACCACCTTATACAACTCATCGCACTGCTGTACCAAGAACAACAGGCAGCCGTAAGAATAGAGGGGGAAACATCAGAATGGTTTGAAGTACAGAAAGGAGTAAGACAAGGCTGTACCCTTTCCCCTTACCTGTTTAAGATTTATGCCGAGAATATCATGAGAAACGTAAGAGATGACCAAGAACACACAGAGTTTGACTCATTTAACATCGGCGGGTACCAGATCCCGGAAATCAGATATGCTGACGACACAGTCCTCCTATCGACCAACCCAGAAGGACTTGAACAATTAATTCTGTCCACCAAAAAACAGCGAGGCCCAGAATCTATACCTAAACACCAAGAAGACCAAAGTATTGACAACAGACAAAGTAAAGACCAAACCAGAAATTGAAATTGATAACGAAGAACTGGAAAGTGTTAATGAATTCGAATACTTAGGATCAATCATCAACAGCTCTGGCGACTGTGCAGTAGAAATTAAAAGAAGACTTGCAATTGCTTCACATAAACTAATACAGATGAAAAACCTATGGCAAGGCACAAGCAAAGAAACAAAGTTACAACTGATCAGAGCATGTATATTCCCTGTAGCAACATACGGCTGCGAGACTTGGACACTCAATAAAACAGTTGCAAAAAAGATTACATCATTCGAAATAAAATGCTACAGAAGGATGTTGAGAATACCCTGGACAGAAAAAAAGACCAACAGAGAAGTACTGCACTCACTAAACGTACAGGAACATTGGCTCCTAAATACCATTGCAATAAGGAAGCTGAAATTTTTCGGTCATATAAAAAGACATAATAGTCTGGAAAAAACAGTGATGGAAGGCATGGTCCCTGGAAAAAAGGGAAGGGGTCGACCTAGACGACGGTGGACCCAGGACATCACAGAGAGTCTGAACTTGTCTTTGGCTGATGCAGGTCGACTTGCCCAGAATCGTGATGCGTTCAGAGCAGCTGTAATGGAGACAACGTTCTGGAAAGAATACGTCACATGATGATGATGATGAAAGGTATTCTATTTAAAATGTAAAGAAAGTTTATCCAGAGGGATTACATTTAATTCTCATCGAGGGTAAAGTCTGAGTAATTGGGATGGTGGTATGGGAAGATAGGAACCCATAACTATGGGGTAGAAAATGCCATACTCAGAAGATCGTTTCGTTCTATTCTTTTATCATAGTTAATGGTGGTACCAGCAGAACGTTTTATCTCTGGAACAAGAAGGGAACCGTGGCCTAAGCTTTAAGTCGAAGGATCCATGTGGTAGGCTCTCCTTGACGTTTCTGGGAAACGAGCTACCCCCGACAACCTTGACTAGAGACGAGTGCGAGCAGAGTGAAAAGAACCAACCCATAAGAAGGAGCAGAATCGTCATTGGCAGCTAAGTTCAAAT
This sequence comes from Oreohelix idahoensis, assembly GCA_024509875.1. NCBI lineage: Eukaryota > Metazoa > Mollusca > Gastropoda > Stylommatophora > Oreohelicidae > Oreohelix > Oreohelix idahoensis. Next base: position 229,851 of record JAMPIV010017108.1, read on the forward strand.
ATATGCTGCCACTTGAACTTGTTGTTATATCTCACATTCCCTGACGACCGTGAGGATAACTTTTCGTGATCCATAACTATTCATATTATTTCCAACTGTTAAAACCTAAAGTGATTATTAAATTTTGTTATTTGTAATGTTACTAATTTAACTTCGATTTAATCATTTTTAAGTTACTGCATGTTTCTCTCAGTCAAATTACTACACACACTCTAAACAGAGATGTACTAGAATAATAGAATTCCACTGAGTAAATCAGGGGTGGGGGCTTAACGAGCTAGAATAAACCATTGCGTAACCTCTTCACAAAAGTGTCGGCAGATTCCAGAATTAACGTGCTCAGCAAATGCCAGCATTGTTTTCGCTTACCTGAATATCTTGTGAATACTCCTTTGTGGTAGAAGTGTAATTAACCTTCTATCTACACATCTGCCAAGAGTAATCTTGTGAGTAGGTAGATACCTTAGAAGCCACTATTAGATACTCTTGAGTTTTGGCCACTGTTGGACCACAACTGCAAAGCAGGGAAGGCCATACCGTCACAGCAATGTTAATGGAAATATTAATGGCAATATTAATCACAATGTTAATGGTGATGTGATGTTAATGGTGATGTTAATGGTGATGTTAATAGTGATGTTAATGGTGATTCACTACTGGGTCTCTTGCAGGAAGCCTGCACCAAAGCTTTCATATACTTTTGCAACGGTGGTTTCTCTAGCACATTGTTTTACATAATGATTTTACCACCCCTATACAAACCTCACATTAGTCTCCCCTGGCGACATTACAGTGATGGTAATACTGGAGTTAAATGTGATGTCATTGTGGTGTTAATAGTCCAAGTGGCAGAGTGGTCAGAGTGCTTGTCTCTTGAGTTCGAAACAAGGTTCCTTCACGCAATGAGGAACTGAATATGCTTTTGAGTTAGGGAAGACAACGGCAGAGAGGAAGGGAACCGGTCGCTCATCTCGTAAACCTGAAGCATAGTGTAGGTAAGGTTTCTAATATTATACTACCACAAATTTTAGTTTTGCTTTTGTCCCTATATTATACTCCCCTACGGCAATATCTGTCATATTTGTCCCCGTGAAGGTACAGTAGTTTTATTCTGTCTTTGACTTTTCAGAGACCCCCGGACGATACACATTTTCTGTCGCGCTGCCCCATAGCTTCATAGTACTCCCATCAGGGCGAGGAGCAGAATGAGCACACCATAACTATTATACGATGATGATGATGATGATGTAACAGTAGGACCGAGAAACTGATTAAAAAACCGAAAGCTATTTCGAGGATAAATTATTTCGTAATAAATCATGTAGTTGTCACACGAATAAACACAAATAATGCATTATATCGATGTATTTGCTTTGCCAAACTCACAACCTGCTATTTTGGTGCTGAAACATTAACAATTGTTTCGGCGCATGCTAATAATAGACTTTTTATTTGCGTAATAACTTCCTTTCAAATTTTAGTTTAAAACCATCAGATTATGCGATCGATTCGAAAAGTGCAATTGTTTCGCATCCATTAACTTTTTTTTTTTTAAATCGTGTTCTTGTTTTTGTTCTTCTTTTATTCTTCTTGTTCTGTATTTTTCGTGTGCTCATTCTTCTCAGCCTTATTCTTCTTGTTCTTCCTCTTAATGTTCTACTACGTGTTCTATTTATTGTTCTATTTCGTGTGGTTCTTCTTCCTGTTCTTCTTCGTATTCTTCTCCTTGTTTTTCTCTTGTGCGTCTTCTTGTTCGTGTTCTTGTTCTTGTTCATCTTGTTCTTCTGTTTGTTCTTGCTCTTCTTCTTGTACATCGTATACTTTTCCTTCTTGATCTTCTAAATGTGCTTCTTCTTGTTCTTCTTCTTATTCTTCTCTTTCTTGTTCTTCTCTTGGTCATCTTCTTGTTCGTCTTCTTATTCTTATTCTTGTTCTTGTTCTTTTTCGTGTTCATCTTGTTCTTCTTTTTGTTCTTGCACTTCTTCTTGTACATAGAATACTTTTCCTTTTTGGTCTTCTTAATGTACTTCTTCTTCTTCTTGTTCATCTTGTTTTTCTTCTTATTCTTCTTATTTTTTCTTGTTCTTGTTCTTCTTGTTCATGTTGTTCTTCACATTCTTATTTTTTTGTTCTTCTTCTTCATCTTGTTCTTCTTCGTGTTCATCTTGTTCTTCTTCTTCTTCATCTAGTTCTTCTTCTTGATCTTCTTGGTTTTCTCGTTGTTGTACTTGTATTCATCTAGTTCTTCTTGTTATTCTACATGATGTTCTTCTCGTTACTCTACATGCTGGTCATCGTGTTCTTCGTCTTGTTCTACTTGTTGTTTACCTTGTTCTTCTTGTGATTCATCTTGTTCTTCTTCTAGTTCTACTTGTTGTTCATCTTGTTCTTCTTCTTGTTCTTGTTCGCCTATTTGTTCATCTTGTTCTTCTTCTTGTTCATGTTCTTTTTCTTGTTCAACTAGTTCTTATCCTTCTTGTTCTTCTTCTTGTTGTTCTACTTCTTTTTCGTCTTGTTCTTCTTGTTGCTAATCTTCTTCTTCTTGTTCATTTTGTTCTTCATCTTTTTTTCTTGTTGTTCTACATGTTTTTCATCTTGTTCTTCTTCGTGTTCGTCTTGTTGTTCTTCTTGTTATTCTACTTTTTGTTCATCTTGTTCTTCTTGTTTTCTACCTGTAGTTCATCTTGTCTTTTTGTTGTTGTTGTTCATCTTATTCTTCTTCTTGTTCATCTTGTTCTTCTTTATCTTCATGTTTTCTTCTTGTTCATCTTGTTCTTATTCATCTTGTTCTTCTTGTTCTTTTTCTTCTTCTTGTTCATCATGTTCTTCTTCTAGTTCATCCTTTTCTTCTTCTTGTTCATCTTGCTCTTCTTCTTGTTCTTCTTTTTGTTCTTCTGTTTGTTAATCTTGTTCGTCTTCTTGTTCATCTTGTTCTTATTCTTGTTCATCTTCTTCTAATTCATTTTGTTGTTCTTCTTGTTTATCGTATTCTTTTTCTTGAACATTTTGCTCTTCATCTTGTTCATTTTGTTGTTCTTGCTCGTCTTCTTGTTCATCTTGTTCTTCTTCTTGTTCATCATGTTCTTTTTTGGACATCATGTTATTCTTCTTGTTCATCGTGTTCTTCTTCATCTTGTTCTTCTTCTTGTTCGTCCTGTTCGTTTTCTTGCTCATCTTGTTCGTCTTCTTGTTAATCTTGTTCGTCTTCTTGTTCATCGTATTATTCTTGGTTATCTTATTGTACATCGTATGCTTGATAAGGGTGGTTCTCTTGTTTGACAATTATTCAAATTGTGGGTCAATATTTAGGTTGTCTCATCGGTTAGCAGAATGTCCAACAACCCTTCTGGTTCCTTACGAACTTCATTATAAATATTGTAGATGAATAACTTCTTTTCAGAATGTTCATCGTGCATGAATAACAATCAACAACGTAATATGTCGAACCAACCTTAACGTAATTAATGTGGGTAAGTCCTCGGGTTTGAGTCCAACGAACATCCATTTTATTTTGACAAAACATGTGAAGACATTATAAGTAATCCAATTATACATAAGAATACATCTGCATTTTTGATTCAATTGGAATCTATTGTTACCGTCAGTGTTCCAGTTAATTAGTTGTCATCAGAACATTATGGACTGTATACGTGCGTGGCTAACTATGTAGACCACCAGAAATGAGACCCAATAGTTTGACGAATATAGCTCATACATGAGCGAACAATCCTTCCATAAGATGGTTATTCATAAACCATTCATTCCATCAATTCATTATCATAACATGGACTGACCCTATGTCCGTATCTCAATATAAATTCGGCAATATGAAGCCTAACACTGGAAGGAAAAAAAACGCGTCTTCATGGCTTGACGGTCAAGGTAAAAAGGGTAAATTACATTCGTCACCAAGCGTGACCATATCAACGCTCACACGTCACAATCGGACCGTGCGACTTGTGTTCACTAAACCATGAAGTATAAAATCCTTCTATATTCTAAATCTCTCCAACATTAAAATGCGCACTGCCAACTATAGCAGACGACATAGTTAACATGTCGTAACAATTCCCTACCCGACGGGGGAAAAAAATCTATTAGATAGATTTTTTTGAAATATCTTAATCAATCATCTCAAAAATTTGACAAAAACCCGACATACGGCCTACTATGTTCTGTCTAGAACAGTGTCGTGGTCATGTCGATATAATATCAGTCATTTAGTATATGAATTATTATATTAACCCAAAAGAAATGTCAATCGTCATTAAATAATTATCTAATTATCAAAGTCTGTCTTGACTAAATAATAATGTGTTGTGTAATGACAATTATCCTAACTAATTAAAATAAACTAATTAATCATTGTATGTGCATAGGGTATCAATCTAATTAAATTTTAATTAACTAAACTAAATTATAGTGTCATAGTAAAAAAAAATGAAAAGTAAAGACAAGTAAAGTAAAGAAAAGGAAAAAGTAAATTTTAATTAGTGAGGTGTGTCTAAAATTAAATATGTGTGTAGATTAACTACTAACTAATTACCTTAATTAACTAACAAAATAATAATAGTACATAATATATTATGTAAACATATTTGCAAAATTTATATAACAGTTATCACATTCATAAATACATCTAATTAGATTATTCAATTGTGTGAGATTATTTTGTTTTCATATTTTCTTTCTTTCATGTATTTCATCTCTTTTCTCACATTTTATCTTTATTTCCTTAAATTAACTCAATAAATATGTAACTTAATCATGTTGAATATGAAGATCCAATCGTCGTTATATCCCTATGTGAATTTGCGATGATTTCCATTGGAGGAGAACGTTAATACTTTTCATCTGTGTTCCCTGTATGAACGAATTTAAACTTTTACAGCCTTGAATTAGTCATTTCGATTCCTGTTGCAAAACGATTTTGTCCAACATTGATTTAATTATTCTTCCCGTCTTTATTGTACCGAGTTAGAGGACGTATGGACACAAACCAAAGTCGAAACATTGATAACGAAATCTCGAAATATGTCTCTCGGACCATAGTCAATTTCGTTTGAAGAATGTATATACAAGTTACTTTAATGCACGTTATTCGATGTGTCATTAGTATGCATGTAGTTCACCACACTTTCATCGTTGAAGTACGCAATCATTAGAAAAGCACATATTGTTCAATGTTCCTTCTTGAATTTGTGAACTATCATTACCCTTTAATTGATTCAGCAGGGTGTCTGGAAAGTACATCAGCTATAACGTTTTCAGTTCCTGATATGGATTCAATGACGAAGTCGAGGGGCTGCAGTAAAATTGAAAATCTGGCAAGTTTGGGGGTTTTATGATTAGATCGACGTAATGAAGCCACCGCCTTTTGATCTGTCTGGATCATAAAGGGTGCGCCCAACAAAAACCTTTCAAGTTTAGTGATTGCCCAAACCACGGCCAGAAGCTCCTTATCGACCGTCGAATATTTGGTTTCAGGAACCTTGAGTTTACGTGATATATAAAGGGTTGGGTGCAGTATTCCGTCATGATATTGAAGCAAACTCGCTCCGAGTCCGTAATTACTGGCATCTGTACGGAGTATAAACTTTTTAGAAGCATCTGGTAACCGTAAAATAGGTGGATTTGAAAAAAATTGTCAAGATACTGCGAAAAGTTTTGTCGCATTCGTCAGTCCATGTTACCTTCAACGGCATGTCTTTTCTTAACAGTGACGATAAAACAGTCGTAATGGACGATAAATTACGTACAAACCTACTATAATATTGTACCAGACCTAACAAACTCCTAACTTGCTTCTTCGTTTGAGGAACTGATAAATTTAAAATTTTAGATACATTACTGGGAACTGTTTGAATACGTCCAGCCCCAACAATGTGTCCAAGAAACGTTATCTCCTGGAACGCCACTTGTATTTTCGTAGGTTTAGCGGTTAAATGGTTTTTTCTTAATGTTTCCAAAACAGACCGAAGTCCAGAAAAATTTTCCTCAAATGACGAACTAAATAAACATACGTTGTCAATGTATGTAATAACGTCTTGTCTACGTGATAAATTTTTTCGCATCATGCGAATAAAGGTAGCCGGAGCGTTCATAAGCCCAAAAGGCATCACATTTCACTGGTAAAGACCTTGTGGAGTGGAAAACGCCGTGTAATATTTGGCTTTTTCGGTTAAAGGAATCTGCCAATAACCTTTTGTTAAGTCTATCTTTGTGAAAAATGTTGCAGGAGATAGACGAGGGAGTAAGTCATCAAGAATAGGATGTTGTTCGCTGTCAGCTACAGTCTGAGCATTTAATTTACTATAGTCGACGCATAGACGAATGTTGTTGTCCTTCTTTCTGACAATTACTAAAAGTGACGAAAATGGAGAGGTACTACTCTCAATAATACCTAAAGCCAACATCTGTTCCAGTTTCTGAGATGTCTTACTGAGAAAATGTAATGGGACAGAATAAGGATGTACACGAATTGGTGTATCGTCTTTAAGAATAATGTCGTGACTAATCACTGATGTGCGACCAGGTACGTCGGTTAACACATCTGAGAACGATTGTAATAGATCAGCAATCTGTCGATGCTGTTGCGGTGTAACCGAAGAAGAGATGGTTACATCACGCCAAGATTCTGTAGGTTGTACTATAGGTACAGGTAACGACATATGTACCTCAGGAAAAGAAGATTCTTCTTCCAGTATTACTGGTAGATTAGAATAGTGACAAGGTGGTAATGCTTTGTCGTCCAATTCATGAAAAATAGATTGTAAGTGTTCTGGACGAGTGTGAAATTGTTTAAGCATGTTTATGTGGTATATTTTCCGATGTCCTCTAATGTCCAAGATGTAGTCAACATCTGAAATCTTGTCAATAACCTTGTAAGGACCGTTCCACGCTATTAGTAATTTATTGTCGTTACGTGGAAGTAGTACATAGGCCTCATCGCCTGAGAATAATTGACGTAATCGTCTATTCCTATTTTGTAATGTCCGAGCTTTAGCTTTAGCAGCTTCAGAAGAAGCTGTTGCCAACTGGCAAGATTCAATAATTTTATTACGAAGATTGATTACATATTCGTATGATGACTGGGTATCCTGAGTCATCTCGGCGTCGATTAGTAAGTCTTTTATTAGTCCCATGGGACCTCTTGGTGGAGCGCCGAAAACTAACTCGAATGGAGAGAAGCCAGTCTGTTCATGTGGCACCTCTCGATAAGCAAACAGGACAGCTGGAAGTGCTCTGTCCCAGTCCTGAGGGTGTTTGACCGTAACCTTATGCAATAATTGTTTAAGGGTACGGTTGAGCCGTTCTACCGCACCATTGCTCATAGGATGATAAATGCTACTAAGGTTTCTATCTATGTACCAAGTCTTCATTACCTCCGTCATGGTATCAGATATGAATTGAGATCCATGGTCCGACAATAACTTCCTAGGGAACCCTACCCTAGAAAAAATAAGATGTAATGTATCAGCTGCATCTGCTGTAGTAGTGGTCTTCAATGGAATAGCCTCTGGCCATCGTGTGCATAAATCAATGCAAGTGAGGACAAATCTATGACCTCTGGCCGAAGGTAAGAGTGGACCAATGATATATATGGCCATTTTATCAAAAGGACGTACTGAGATATCACAGGCCTGAATAGGAGCAGTGTGAAAAGCACCTCGTGATTTAACCTCTCGACAGATAGTACAAGAGCGTACATATTGTGATACGTCTCGTGAAACTCCTGGCCAAAAAATGAGGATAACACTCGGGATCGCGTGCGAGTGTATCCCCTGTGACCTGCACATTGGGAGTCATGTGCATGTCGTAGAATATAGCGTCTAAATGAAAAAGGTACCATGACTTGTTGTTTAATATGTGACTTGTCCGTGAAACATCTAATTAAAATAGCATTTTTAATTGTAAACCAGTGTTTGTCTTTGTTGCATGAGGTAACATTATCAAAATTATTAATCAGAGCAAAGAATTTTTTTAACGAATTGTCTTCTTTCTGTTTGGTTGCAAAAGAAGCTCTATCAATGGGTGAATGAACATCAACATCTTCCTGTGTGTCTGGTTCCACATTTTTAGTATTACTGTTTTCTAAAATTTGAGCCTGGGCTCTAGTCGTCACTGCATTTCCTGTGCATAAATTATGTCTTTCCCAGTCAAGAATTTCTTCTGGTGTACAATCTCTACTGCCGTGAATACGACCAACCATCAGATCTGCGATTGGATTCCTCAACATACAGACCTTAACATTACCTGTAAAGATAGGAGTATTAATATAAATAATAGCTGTGGGGTAGTATTCAATAGTACCCCCAAACGTCATGCATCTGACATATTCATTTGTAGCACAACTCGGGTGGAGTAGTGACTGCCGGTCTCCGATGGTGGTGGATCCCGAATCTCTCAAAACTGAGACCACTGAACCATTTACTATCCCTCTGTTAAATATCAGAGAGCCTGTTCCATCGTTAGCTGCAAGACCAACTTCTGGTAAAATGTGTCCGCAATTCAAAACTGTTTTTTTTTGCTTTCTGAAAAACAAGATTACAGTCTTGGCAACTATTTGCCACGTTATAGTTAACAGCATAACATGCGGACGATGATTGTATTTGTTTATCATCATGTGGAACCCCTGGGGTCGTACTAGTAGTAAGTGCCGCCCCTGTATTGTGATCATAATGTGATGGTCTACGTGACTGAGACCGACGACTGGAATAGTTGTTAGGATCATTTCGTTGTCCCCCGTGATGGCTGTTGTAGCTAGGTCAAGAGCCTTGATTATTGCTATTCCATCTGTTACTATTATTCTTAGTATTTGAGTCATATGGTCTATTCAGATTTGAATTATGTTGACCTTTGTTGTACCTGAAATGAGGTGACTGGTTTCTATATTGCTGTCTACCTCTGTTGAAATTGTCATTATTGTTATAATGATTACGCCACTGATTATACTTATCATTATAACTTCCCCTGTAATGATTTCTATCTAGGCTGTGTGTTCTTGATTTGTCATAACCATGATATGACATATTGGAGGCCGCAGGTAAAGGTTCTCTTATTTGTGAGTTAGATTTGCTCCCATTAGGATGTGCGGAACAATAATTTACTGCCATTTCTTCTAAGGCAGCAATGGTAGATGGTTTTCGTTCTTGTAAAAAAAGAAAAGAACGGTGGACTCACAGAGGATAGAACTTTATCCCTTAGTAACAAATCAACTAATTTATCATAAGATTTGTTAACACCGGCAAGCTCCACCCATCTATTAAAGGTGTTGCGTATATTCGCCATAAAACCTGTGAAGTCTTTATTGGACTCTGGTAGAAGCGTTTTAAACCTAAGTCTACAGCCCTCTTCATTTAAATGAAACCGTCTCAATAATAAAGCCTTTATTGCATCATAATCACCTGCTATTGTAGGATCAACATTCTCAGTTGCATTTAAGGGCTCACCATCTAAAAATTCGTTAAGTTTTAGTGCCCATGCAATTTTTTCCAAGTTATTAGTCTTACATACTTGTTCAAAACGTGCTAGCTACGATGCCAAATCGTCGAAATTAAGCTTAAAATGAGGTAGTTTAAAGTTATAGTAACTTTTGTTTTGGTTGGATAAAGGTACATTCTGAGAATTATTACCATGGCTAGTAGAAGCATTTTGTGCCTGTAATTTTGCTGTTTCCAACTTGATGAGTGCCAATTCTTTTTCTTGTTTCCTTTTATTTTCCTCTATTTCTCTTATTCTGTTTTCTTTGTCAATTTCTTTCATCTCACGTTCTGCCTCTTCCTTCTTCAATTCAGCCTTTCTCTCTTCTTCTTCCTTTTTCAATGCAGCCTTTCTCTCTTCTTCTTCCTTCTTCAATGCAGCCTTTCTCTCTTCTTCCTTCTTCAATGCAGCCTTTCTCTCTTCTTCTTCCTTTTTAAATTCAGATTTTTTTATCAATCTATTTTTGTTCAGCAATAGCTAGTTGTTCTTCAGCATACTGACGAAGTTCTAGGCCTTTGTAACCAAAATTTTCCCAAGCTTGACAAATTGGTCAAAAGTAACCATATTAATTCAGTAATATGCCTACTCAGATAAATATCTAATTATATGTATGTGCAACAGAAGATAATTAATCAATATACCCAACTATAATATTATCTTATTATTAATTGTAAGTTCAACACTATTTTTACTTAATAATTTATATCATTATTACTTACTGATAATAAAACACCAATTTGTTATGACACTTATTTATTTATGATGCTGAATTTATTTCATGCATCTAATATCTTCACTTATTGCTTATGGGTATCCTCCATCCATAAATATATTAATTAATTATATATTTCTAATAATAATATATTGTCCCACTTTATCTAGTATATCACTTATTCATAGTGTGATTAATAAACAATTATCAAATAAAAGTTTCCCTTCTTCAATATTTTATCATACTATTATGACCTCATGCCCTACTCATAATGTAGAACTAATAGTGAATTAGACCACTAGTGCAACTGATGACATCATCAAAGTCATCAAGTGATTTAATCAAAATTAATGAAAGTGTTATATCATCTTATTTCATAATCAATTTATACTATTATTATACCATTAATATATAAAATGAATAACTATAAGACGAACAATAAACTAAGCTGTACAAAACAGTAGCACATCACAAAGTGACAATTTCATACATAAAATGAATCTACAAACCGAGCAGAAAAATCGGAAGTACTCAAATAAGATCAAGGTTGAACCAAGTCTAGATTAAACATGTACACTAAAAATGGTGACGTAACAATGGACTCATTAAACTGACAAATATGTTATTATATGAACTAAACGATAGTCAGATCAAGATGGACGAGATAGATTACGAACATACGACTAGAACTGAATAAAAATGGAACTTAGTACATCAAAATACAACAGTTATTTACAGAACTTCACAGCTAACACTTAATGTCAAATATTTTCAAATGCAAACGAAAGTAGCCATCGGTAAATCTTCAATGGGTTTCTTTGCAAAATAAAAATATTTAACTACATAACGGAACGGATTTAAATCGATCGACCTCTGAAAGAGATATTGATCGATTTATATCTCCCGCCAACCTCCCACTAATATGAACTTTACAATATGGATACTGTGGTAAAGTGGGATGTTATAAATATTTATAGGGGACTTAGTGTACTGACTGAGATCAGCTGTGAAGGTATCTATATCTAATAAGAGTAGTGTATTATAGATAACCTTACTTGCTGCCACATATGTATACCTCAGTCAGAATTATTCTGGAATAGTGTGATGACTACGTTATATGTCTAGGGTATGTGTATGATGAAGTGTAAGTCATAACAACAACAGACAGATAAACAATTTAATTTATTCCACCACACTTGACAACACTGTGACACTCACATACATAAAACACTTTACGAGGATATCTTAAAGGAGTCACTGATAACTTTTCAAATAACAATATGTATTCAGTGCTGTCATGAATGTATATGTGTCCTGATTCAAATACAAAGGGAACCAGGAATCACAATCAATTTTAATTACAAGTTATATGTACAGAATTTATTAATATGATTCTTGTAGTGACAAATATTATTAATAGTATCCTATGTGTGTCAGTTGTGTAGTAGTAATATGAGGTAATACTGGTTTTGTTTTGTTCAAGCTCTGTTGGTATTTGTCATCATGACTTCAATAGTTTGTTTCTATTGGAACTAGTATTGGAGATGTTCTCAGTTCCTGGTATTAAAACAATTAAATTCCCCTCTTAATTTTATGTTACAATGTCATTTTAAGATGGGGGTACATAATGTTGAGCTCCATGGCCACACTCTCTTATCTTTCGTGATGACTGCAGTAAAAGACTCCTCTGCTCGATTACTTTAATGAGTTCTGGAGTCACCCCACTGGTTGCTATATGGACCAAGGAGTATGCTGTCCACCTCTGGCTTCAGCAAAGCTCTGACCAGGTGCTGCTCAATAACTTTAAGACCACGGTCCCACAATTTATGGAAATAATAAACAGTTTCGTTGACTGGCAATGAATATAGCACAACTCCGATCTGCCGATGTCCCAGGCTTTATTTTATAAAAAAATATACACTGGTGCTCAACGCACTGCTTCTTAGTAGGTTTATTACAAGATGTGGCAATGAACAGACGCTCTGAATTGAGTATATTCGCAGCTCTACCCAATCAAACCATGTCTACACATCTTTTCAAAAAAGTACACCTTTTCACGTTTCCCCTGACAACACAAGATAGTATTTATAGCCCGACCAATCGTGTTTAGTCTTATATTTGTTGCGCTCCAATCAAATAGGAGTTAACATGGTAGGCTATTTCCGTAACGTAATGTTTTTTCAAACACGTTATAAAAAAATTTTATGAGCAGAAATGATTTCATGCTGTCAGGCACCCCCACTATTTTATTTTGGCCATAACTTGGTAATTCCTAGACTATTTGCGTAACGTTTTACATATTCTTTGTCAGCAAACCCTAAGGAACCCAAATATACAAATTTAAAAGAGCTAAGTGGCTGCGTTCAAAATATGTGTTTTCCAAAGATAGTCGTATATTTGTTCTTTATTCCTTTTCGTTGTTTAGAACCGCCACCTGTCCTGCCTTTTCCACTGTTATGTCATACTAAAGTCAGGAGCTTAGATGTAAATCAGTAGAATTTCATATTTCCTAATAAGCATTTTTCATATTTTTAAACCTGATTCTTGTAGTAGTAGTGTTTCTTTTTCACTGACTATATGAAAAAAAAGTTATTGCTAGTGGCCTTACACGTGGGATTTGCGTTACTATTAATCGCGCGACGCGTGTAGTGTTGCATGCTTCCTGCCTTCATTCGTCCCTCTCTCTCTCCTGCTTTATCTGTCTTTTAGTTACGCCGTGTATGGAATGAATGAAATATTAAATCTAGGTCATTGATCAGCTTGCGTATCTCAAGGTTTTTCCAAGAAATACAGTACACGTTTCATTGAAGAAATCGGGTAATAATACAGTAGGCTTTTACTATCAACGTGAAAGCGTTACAATTTGCAGACGAAGTAGAAAACAAGGGGGATTTCGAGTATTTATTACAAATAAGGGAGGGAAACCTGTAAACAGTAAATTAATACGAAATTAATATGAAACAAATATAAAGGTATGTTATCAGGCACTCGCAGGAAATAAAGAAGTAGAACACCAGACAACAGAAAAACAACAGACATGAGTGGCTTACCCAGGATTTGAACACTGGACCTTCCGTGCGACAACCCCGCCTAGCCATGCAAGCGAATCACACTATCCGCTCTGCCATCTACGCATCATCAAAAAATGATGTTTCAATGGCAGGTCAATAGTGCGAACCACAATACACGACACCAGAAGTCCTCCATGGGCAGTTCAGCCTATTAATGACGCAATCACTTCTGTTGTATTTCTATCAAGCAGTATAGGCCGAATCCAACAAGACCCTTAGGACCTTAATACTGTGTCCAGTAAATGATAGTAGACTAGAACAGTGAGAACAGGATAGTGGGTAGGTTTGGTATTGTACAAACATTTATTACAAATAAGGGAGGGAAACCTGAGGCCTGTAAACAGTAAATTAATATGAAATTAATATGAAACAAATATAAAGGTATGTTATCAGGCACTCGCAGGAAATAAAGAAGTAGAACACCAGACAACAGAAAAACAACAGACATGAGTGGCTTACCCAGGATTTGAACACTGGACCTTCCGTGCGACAACCCCGCCTAGCCATGCAAGCGAATCACACTATCCGCTCTGCCATCTACGCATCATCAAAAAATGATGTTTCAATGGCAGGTCAATAGTGCGAACCACAATACACGACACCAGAATTACAACAGAAGTGATTGCGTCATTAATAGGCTGAACTGCCCATGGAGGACTTCTGGTGTCGTGTATTGTGGTTCGCACTATTGACCTGCCATTGAAACATCATTTTTTGATGATGCGTAGATGGCAGAGTGGATAGTGTGATTCGCTTGCATGGCTAGGCGGGGTTGTCGCACGGAAGGTCCAGTGTTCAAATCCTGGGTAAGCCACTCATGTCTGTTGTTTTTCTGTTGTCTGGTGTTCTACTTCTTTATTTCCTGCGAGTGCCTGATAACATACCTTTATATTTGTTTCATATTAATTTCATATTAATTTCATATTAATTTACTGTTTACAGGCCTCAGGTTTCCCTCCCTTATTTGTAATAAATGTTTGTACAATACCAAACCTACCCACTATCCTGTTCTCACTGTTCTAGTCTACTATCATTTACTGGACACAGTATTAAGGTCCTAAGGGTCTTGTTGGATTCGGCCTATACTGCTTGATAGAAATACAACAGAAGTGATTGCGTCATTAATAGGCTGAACTGCCCATGGAGGACTTCTGGTGTCGTGTATTGTGGTTCGCACTATTGACCTGCCATTGAAACATCATTTTTTGATGATGCGTAGATGGCAGAGCGGATAGTGTGATTCGCTTGCATGGCTAGGCGGGGTTGTCGCACGGAAGGTCCAGTGTTCAAATCCTGGGTAAGCCACTCATGTCTGTTGTTTTTCTGTTGTCTGGTGTTCTACTTCTTTATTTCCTGCGAGTGCCTGATAACATACCTTTATATTTGTTTCATATTAATTTCATAGGGATTTCGAGTACAGTCATTGTGACAGCACTGTTCTTTACCCTTCTTCTTTCCTTTTATTAAATTTATTTGTTAGGCTTTACATTTACCTTTTAATTTATATATGTGGATTAGAATATTTCATGACAGATACATTTGAAAAAAAAAACATTCAACAGTTAACAAATGACTTTCCAAAGACATGTCGATGATTTAGCAACATGGACTTAACATGCGTACGGCATAAACAAGTACTTAGCTTTTGGAATCGCAATACGTTTTGACAGTGCCTGCTTCGCCAACGAACTAAAGAGATCGTATGTCATGATGATGATTGTATAAATTAGTTTCCTCCGTTGATTGAAGCATTTTGGAATCTTTTCTTCAAGGTCGCTGACTTGTGGCTGCCATTCATTACGATCATACTGTTGCTACGGGCGTGACGTCACATGTGCCGACGTAAAAAATGTTAATTTAGCTGGAAGGGAGATTTTGCAAACCCGGAATTTTCTTGACAATTAGATCCTTATTGTGAATTAAAATTCCACAACCACATCTGGCCACCAGTTGATAAGGGTGGTTCTCTTGTTTGACAATTATTCAAATTGAGGGTCAATATTTAGGTTGTCTCATCGGATAGCAGAATGTCCAACAACCCTTCTGGTTCCTTACGAACTTCATTATAAATATTATGGAGCCGCGCTAGCGGCGTAGTGGTTACAACACCGCTCTGGCGACCGGGTGATTCAGGATCAAACCCGGGCGACGGCATTTGAGGATTTTTCGTCGACCGGGATTTGGACTGGATTAACTCGAGACCTGGCGAGGACATTTGAAGGAGTGTCGTCGACCAGGGACTGGCGGCTCCTGAGCCGACCCAGCTCTAATGGGTACCTCCAAAAACGGCGAGTATCTGCCTGAATGGCGAGGGACACTTGTCTCTGTACAAGAAAATAGGATACTCACGTAAAAATCAATGTCAGGTTAGACATTAATAATAACCTGAGATTTCGCCTCGAGTATTAGCGGGCGTGCGAAAAAAAAATTTAAAAAAAAATTATAAATATTGTAGATGAATAACTTCTTTTAAGAGAGTTCATCGTGCATGAATAACAATCAACAACGTAATATGTCGAACTAACCTTAACGTAATTAATGTGGGTAAGTCCTCGGGTTTGAGTCCAACGAACATCCATTTTATTTTGACAAAACATGTGAAGACATTATAAGTAATCCAATTATACATAAGAATACATCTGCATTTTTGATTCAATTGGAATCTATTGTTACCGTCAGTGTTCCAGTTAATTAGTTGTCATCAGAACATTATGGACTGTATACGTGCGTGGCTAACTATGTAGACCACCAGAAATGAGACCCAATAGTTTGACGAATATAGCTCATACATGAGCGAACAATCCTTCCATAAGATGGTTATTCATAAACCATTCATTCCATCAATTCATTATCATAACATGGACTGACCCTATGTCCGTATCTCAATATAAATTCGGCAATATAAAGCCTAAAACTGGAAGGAAATAAAACGCGTCTTCATGGCTTGACGGTCAAGGTAAAAAGGGTAAATTACATTCGTCACCAAGCGTGACCATATCAACGCTCACACGTCACAATCGGACCGTGCGACTTGTGTTCACTAAACCATGAAGTATAAAATCCTTCTATATTCTAAATCTCTCCAACATTAAAATGCGCACTGCCAACTATAGCAGACGACATAGTTAACATGTCGTAACAATGCTTTTCTTTCTTGTTCTTCTTAATGTTCTTCTTCTTTGTTCTTCTACTTTTCATCTTGTTCTTCTTCGTGTTCTTCTTCTTTTCATCTTGTTCTTGTTTTTCTTGTACATACCGTTCTTTTCCTTCCTGTTCTTCTTTTTCTTCTTGCTCTTCTTCGTGTTCTTCTTTTCATCTCGTTCTTGTTCTTCTTGTTCATGTTGTTCTTCTTTTTTTTTGTTCTTCTTGTTTTTGTTCTATTTTGTTGTCAATCTTTTTCTTCTTGTCGTTCTACTTCTTCTTGTTCTACTTTTGTATTCATCTTGTTCTTTTTTGTTCTTTTTGTTGTTCATATTGCTCTTCTAGTTGTTCTACTTGTTGTTCATCTTGTTCTACTTCCATCCAAGTGACGGGCTCCTGATCTACTTGTGCAGTATCCAAATGAAAGGCTTCTTTTTTACTTGTCGGTATCCAAGTGACGGGCGCATGATTTATTTGTCAGTATCCAAGTGACGGGCGCCTGATCTACTTGTCAGTATCCAAGTGACGGGCGCCTGATCTACTTGTCAGTATCCAAGTGATGGGCGTTAGATCTACTTGTGCAGTATCCAAGTGACGGGCTCTTGTTTTACTTGTCGGTATCCAAGTGACGGGCGCCTGATTTATTTGTCAGTATCCAAGTGACGGGCTCCTGATCTACTTGTCAGTATCCAAGTGACGGGCGCCTGATCTACTTGTCAGTATCCAAGGGATGGGCGTTATATCTACTTGTCAGTATCCAAGTGACGGGTTCTTGATTTACTTGTCAGTATCCAAGTGACGGGCTCCTGATTTACGTATCAGTATCCAAGTGACGGGCTCCTGATTTGCGTGTTAGTATCCAAGTGACGACTCCTGATTTGTTTGTCAGTATTCAAGTGACGATTCCTGATTTACTTGTCATTATCCATGTAACGGGCTCCTGATTTACTTGTCAGTATCCAAGTGACGGGCTTCTGATTTACTTGTCAGTATCCAAGTGACGGGCTCCTAATTTACTTGTAAGTATCCAAATGACGTGCTCCTGACTTACTTGTCAGTATCAAAATGACGGGCTCCTGATTTACTTGTCAGTATCCAAGTGACGGGCTCCTGATTTACTTGTCAGTATCCACGTGACGACTCCTGATTTACTTGTCGGTATCCAAATGACGGGCTCCTGATTTACTTGTCAGTAGCCAAGTGACGGGCTCCTGATCTACTTGACAGTATCCAAGTGACGAGCTCATGGTTTAAAGGAAAGTGTGGGATATAGTTTGCTTCTTCTTCTTCACCTTGTCCTTTTCCTTCTTGTTCTTCGTCTTGTTATAGCGTAATTTTTAGTCCAGGAACAGTCTACAGTTCCCTATTGAACCGTAGAGACATGAAAACAAATCAGGTGTTGTTAATCCTAGCTTTGACCTCTATTTCTCCCCGTTCCTTGTTGACTGGCATTTTAGAGAAGTAAAGCTGTAAACACCGTCAATTATCGGACTGATTATATTTATAGAATCTTTCAACCTACTACTTATTCTAATGCCGTTTGCCTTTGTTTGCATTTAAGTATTTTGGTTATCGATTATTTTATTTATAGGTGCTAGTCTAGTGCAGCCTTTCTCAACGTTTTTGTCCTGGAGGTACCTTTGAAATAATGTTCAGGTCTCAAGGAACACCTGCACAAAAATTATTATATCTACAGCTCATGGTACCTTGGCGTGATCAGTAAGCTGTAAATATAATAATCCAATAAAACTTGTCTATGTTCTTTTGAGTGCAGAATGATTTTTTCTTTGGCCTTGTTTATTTTAGCCAATGTATTAGTCTACTCTTGTTTGTGTGGTTACCTCTCCCCACAAAGTATATCAACTCTTATGCAAATCAGTTGTTTGTGTGGTTACATCTCCCCACAAAGTATATCAACTCTTATGCAAATAAGTTGTTTGTGTGGTTACCTCTCCCCACAAAGTATATCAACTCTTATGCAAATCAGTTGTTTGTGTGGTTACATCTCCCCACAAAGTATATCAACTCTTATGCAAATCAGTTGTTTGTATGGTTACATCTCCCCACAAAGTATATCAACTCTAATGCAAATCAGTTGTTTGTGTAGTTACCTCTCCCCACAAAGTATATCAACTCTTATGCAAATCAGTTGTTTGTGTGGTTACCTCTCCCCACAAAGTATATCAACTCTAATGCAGATCAGTTGTTTGTGTGGTTACCTCTCCCCACAAAGTATATCAACTCTAATGCAGATCAGTTGTTTGTGTGGTTACCTCTCCCCACAAAGTATATCAACTCTAATGCAAATCAGTTGTTTGTGTGGTTACCTCTCCCCACAAAGTATATCAACTCTAATGCAAATCAGTAATGTAGGTAAAACAAACTGTAGTTTTTCCTTTTTTTTTCCTACTTGAGTTTATTTTTTTTTCCAAACATTTAGGCTTAAAAAGCTTATTACAAATTTCTACTCTCCAAGATGCTAATGAAATATGGCATGCACGGGAGTGAACACGGTTCTATTGCTCACTGCCATAAGGTGGCTGCTCGGTGAATGCCCACCATTGCGAGCGCTAACATCGCCCGAAGGCTCAAAGTTCAAAAACCGAATTTTTCTTTTTCATTCACGATCTCTCACGGAACCTCTAACGACTTCTCACGGAACCCTTGTGTTCCATCAATCCCCGGTTGAGAAACCCTGGTCTAGTGTACCCTGCCACTCAAACGCATGCTGTTTCTATTGAACTTTGCTCTCTTTTCAGATCACAGTGCAGTCCGTCTATTAATATTCAGATGTGTAAATCTCAGCTTTTTTTTTACGTACGCTTTTCGTATCTCTCTAAATGTTCATGTAACTGTGTATTTCTGTGTATTTTACGTTCTAGTTGTATGTATTTTTATATTTATATAACTGTATGCAAACATTTACTTAGCGAATATATGTTTGAAGCTATGTTTATGTGGCAATATGTGTATGTATGTATGTATGTGTGTGTGTGTATGTATGTATGTATGTATGTATGCATGAATTTATTCTTCTTGGATCCTTAGCTCCTGGCTAACAAAGCAGTCAGTAGCCATCACGCCTAGTGGCGTCTTGTAGGGCAGCAACAAACTGTCCCCATTGTGCTTGGTCGGTGGCCATCCTTTGTGCCATGCCCCAACTTTGGTTCATGCTTTGCATGTCAGTCTCGAAAGCTCTCCACAAAGTTGTCCTTAGTCTGCCTTTCTTTCGCCTTCCTTCTGGGGTCCATAGCATAGCAGTTCTTGTGATGGTGTCAGGGTCCCTTCTGAGGACATAGCCAACCCAGTTTCAGCGTCTGCCCGCAATGATGATCTGTATGCCTTGTTGTCTACACTGTGTAAGCAGTTCCTAATTGGAGATGGTATTCGGCCAAAAAATTCGGAGAATTTTCCTTAAGCAGGTTGTGTGGAAACAGGATAATTTGGACATTTCCTTTTCTGTTGCTCTCTAGCAGTCCGCGCAATACAAAAGTACAGGAAGTAAGCAAACCTCGTATAATCGGGGGAGGAGAAGGCAAGGGTTGACAAGACAAGTCCTTCCTAAATAGAAGGTAAAGCCTGCGCGAATTAATAACCTCTGTCAACCAAGTCAACCGTACCTGCTCGTGGTGCCCTGCTTTTGCAAACACTGCTCTGGCGAATAACAGGTGCCAAATAACCGGTCCCCCGAGTCTACGGGGTAAAACAATTGACTATGGGTGTGGGACCCTACAGAAACCCCTCAGAGGAGAATGTCACCCTGTTAAGTGTGGAAACATTGGGCCCACCGGCCTGTGGACATGTCCCATATTCCCACCAAGGGCGTGCCCAGGGAACTCACCCTGGTAAAACTAGTCTGGTAGGTAAACCGTGCAAAAAAAAATAAGTGCAGGAGAAACATGGTAGTCTTGGTTGGCAATCAACCTAAGAGAAGGAAAACTTCACACAAACTCCTAGGAGAGACAACTCTGATGACAAACAACTGTTGCCATGCAGGAAGGTAACGGAAAACCAGAGGTTATGGAAGCAGTCCCAACAAAATGCATGCTGGAGACTGATGCACTGGGCCGCAAGGCGCACAACATAGTGCAACGCAAACCGCCTTAAGATGACAGATACAAAAATGACTCAACGAGCTGCTGCTCGACCCAAGGAAACCCACCAAGTGGGAAGAGTGCCGGACCCCTTGCTTCTACGGGGTCCACCCAAAGCTACTAGTGGTCACTGTTGAAGGACTTTCGTGTGTGGTTACTGGTTGTGTTGCTTGAATTCTGATCGTGCTAATATTCGTACGCGAATGGGGTGAACCTCACCTTTGGGTTGTCGTAATGCCTGAACTTGGCATCAAGATGTAAACAACTGTTCATCTTATTAACTCAGCAACTTGATATAAAATACATAATTCATAATGGTTGAATGGTGTAACGTGATTCAACGAATAATGCCTCCGGTTCGAGTCCTTCACAATTTAATATGGATTACACACATACATAAACAGTTCAATTCACACATGAGGTACATGCATCAATCAATCAATAGCGTAGACTGCTGTTTTACATGTCAATGTCCGTTTAAGGATACAATGCAGTAATTGTCGTCAGAACATCACAGCTATATGCACGCGCAGATAGAATGGCTACCTGCCGACAGTGAGACTGTGAGTCTAATTACTTCGTATAAAGTAGACGATTATCTTTCTCCTTCCAAGGATTTAGTTAATCACTAACCTCCATAAGTTTCCTCTCATGTAGAGTTCTAGGACTGACCCTGGTCCATCATAATGCACATATAAATGGCTATATCATGCCATTGAATTGGAAGGTTAACAAAACGCAGCTATTCAGCTTGGCGGTCAAGTAACAAAGGGTCGCGTCTCCTAGTTACCGACTGTGACCCAAACAACGCTAGACACGTCATAATCGATCGTGTATGGAGCGTTCAATAATTGAAACATCTATCGCAATATATTAAATGTCTTAACCTTTACATTTGCACGTCCGCTAACCTTTAGCAGACGGCGTTAATATCATATACCGTAACAATTCCCTGTACACCGGGGAAAAAAAATCGATAGATTTTTTTTCAAGATCTATCCGACTTAACAATTTTTCAAAAAAATGTAATACAATCGTGACATATGGCCGACGATGTTCTGAGTAGAACCGTGTCGCGGTCATGTCAACTAACTATTTGTCATAGTCATCTAACATTAATCACATTATATATCAATATTATACATATTATTATATCAACTAAATAAAATGTCCAATGTTAATAGTGAATTATAGAATTAAATTAAAGTAAGGTCTGTCGTATTAGTATGTCATATAGGAATTAATTTGACTTATTAAAATTAAATTAATTAATTAAACTAAGAGTTAAATTATTAAGATTCCAATGTAACGCGATGTTATGAGAGAAGAAAAGACAAAATAAGTGAGAAGAAATAGAAAGAAATTCGAATATAAGTTTTAACTTAATTGGGTGTGTTAAGTGTTAGTGAATAATAACTATCTAATTTAACTAACTAAATAACGTATAGGTACATTAAAAAAAAAATATTAATCTAATACTTGTGTGAGATTTATTTTCTCTTTTCATAATTTCTTCTTTTTATATTTCGTTCTCTTTTTTTGTTCTTTCATTTCATTTTTTTCTCACATTTCATTTTATTGATAATAATTCAATTAAGAAGTTAAGTTAACTAATTAATTAGTATAGGATATGATGATCCATCCGTAGTCTTGATCCTGATGAATTCTTTTAGGCAAAAATGTTTAAACGTTTACGTTGGAAAGAAATGTCATTTATCCCAGCATCCAAGAATTAAGTGCACATAGGATAATAAGTTCGACTTGTCGTCAGATATTGTTCCATGATTGTTCAACGAATATTCATATATTGTGTATGGACGTTAGACGAAGTTTCAATGTCAATATGTATACCTTGATTGTCTTTAGTTCAATTCTGTGATGCATATAGTGTTTATAAATATTAAATTGAAGGCAAGGTTAGTTCCCTTATAGTTGATACTTCGTTATATCCAATGTAGTGATGATTGACGTGTTTTAGGAATGTCAATGTTGATCATTCGTCGTCAATAGGATTACGTGACAACGCATCCGCCACAATATTTTCAGTGCCAGGAATATGTTCAATGGAGAATTCAAATGGCTGTAGGATGATTGCATATCTGGCGAGTTTTGGGCTCTTGTGGTTAGATCGACGCAAAGATGCTACAGCACGTTGGTCGGTTTGTATGGTGAATGGAGCACCAAGCAAAAACTTTTCAAGTTTAGTTATTGCCCATATAACTGATAAAAGTTCCTTGTTCACTGTGGAATACTTTGTTTCTGCCGGCTTTAGCTTTCTTGAAATATATAAGGTAGGATGTAGAACGCCATCATGGTTCTGGAGCAGGCATGCACCAATGCCGTAGTTACTAGCATCTGTTCGTAAGAAAAATCATTTGGAAGCATCGGGAAGTCTTAAAATTGGTTCATGCGAGAACAAATTTATAATTTTGTTGAAAGTTTCATTGCATATACCAGTCCATGTCACCTTCACCGGCATGTCTTTTTTTAACAATGAAGACAATACAGCCGTGATGGATGACAAGTTTGGTATGAATCTACTGTAATATTGAACAAGTCCTAACAAACTCCTGACCTGTTTCTTCGTCTGAGGAACTGCTATGTTTAGAATTTTGGAGACCGTACTAGGTAACGTTCGGATATATCCCGATCCAAAAAAGGTTATCTCATTACACGCGATTTGAACCTTTGTAGGTTTAGCAGTTAGATTATAATTCCTTAGAGTGTCGAAAACATATCTAAGTCCCGAAACATGTTCCTCAAACGACGAACTAAACAAGCATATGTCGTCAATATATGTAATAACGTCTGGTCTACCTGATAAAATTTGTCGCATCAGGCGAATGAAGGTAGCTGGCGCATTAACAAGCCCAAAAGGCATCACATTCCACTGGTATAGACCTTGTGGAGTGGAAAATGCGGTGTAGTACTTAGTCTTTTCGGTCAGTGGTATCTGCCAATAACCTTTAGTTAAGTCTATCTTACTAAATATAGTTGCGTTGGATAGACGTGGCAGTAAGTCGTCGATAAGTGGATGTGGTTCGCTGTCAACTATAGTCTTAGCATTTAATTTTCTATAGTCAACACATAGTCTGATGTTATTGTCCTTCTTCCGGACAATCACTAATGGAGAAGAGAATGGCGAATTACTAGTCTCAATGATTCCCAGAGACAACATCTGTTCAAGTTCCTTAGTAGTTTTAGCAAGGAAATGTAAAGGAACCGAATAGGGATGTACACGAATAGGTGTATCATCATTGAGAGTAATGTCATGACTAATAGCCGATGTGCGACCCGGGACGTCGGTCAACACATCTGGATAAGATTGTAATAGATTAGCAATCTGTAGACGCTGTTGCGGTGTAACCGTTGAAGAGATGGTTACATCCCGCCAAGATTCAGTAGGTTGAACTACTGGTACCGGTAACGGTAACTGTACCTCAGGAAAAGAAGACTCTTCTTCCTGGATGACGGATAAGTTAGTATAATGACAAGTAGATACTGTGTTGTCATCTAGTTCATGAAAAATTGACTGTAAGTGTTCAGGACGTGTATGAAATTGCTTGAGCATGTTAATATGAAATATCTTTTTGTGTCCCTTGATATCTAAGACGTAATCAACGTCGGAAATTTTATCAATGACTTTGTAAGGACCATTCCAAGATATCAATAATTTATTGTTATTGTGAGGAAGTAACACATAAGCCTCATCGCCTGGGAATAATTGGCGTAATCGTCGAGACCTATTTTGTAGAGATCGAGCCTTAGCTTTTGCAGCCTCAGAAGAAGCTGTTGCCAACTGGCAAGACTCAATAATGTTCTTCCGAAGATTAATCACATACTCGTAAGATGACTGAGTGTCCTGAGTCATCTCCTCGTCAATTAATAAGTCTTTTATTAGTCCCATAGGACCTCTTGGGGAGCACCAAAAACTAATTCAAAGGGAGAGAAGCCAGTTTGTTCATGCGGTACCTCCCGATAAGCAAATAGAACAGCTGGGAGTGCTCTGTCCCAGTCATGAGGGTGCTTAGCAGTAACCTTATGCAGTAGTTGTTTAAGTGTACGGTTAAGTCTTTCAACCGCACCATTACTCATAGGATGATAAATACTACTTAAATTCCTATCAATGTTCCAAGTTTTCATGACTTCCTTCATGGTGTCAGATATGAACTGTGACCCATGGTCTGATAAAAGTTTTCTAGGAAACCCTATTCTAGAAAAGATGAGATGTAGTGCATCAGCTACATCTGTGGTAGTGGTGGTTTTTAATGGGATAGCTTCTGGCCATCGTGTGCACAAATCAATGCACGTAAGGACGAATCTATGTCCTCTGGCCGATGGTAGCAATGGACCAATAATATCTATGGCCATCTTGTCAAACGGTCTTACTGAGATATCGCAAGCCTGAATAGGCGCCGTGTGAAAAGCTCCACGTGCTTTCACTTCTTGGCATGTAGTACAGGAACGTACATACTGCGAAATATCTCTTGACACTCCTGGCCAAAAGAATGAAGACAGTACTCGAGATCGTGTTCGAGTATATCCCATATGTCCAGCACAATGTGAGTCATGTGCATGTTGAAGAATGTACCGTCTAAAAGTATACGGGACCATAACTTGTTGTTTCATTTGTGATTTGTCATTAAAACATCTAATCAATATGTCATTTTTAATAACAAACCAATGTTTGTTATTATTACCTGAGGATAGATTGTCAACTTTATCAACCAGCTTAAAAAATTTTTTTAAAGATTTATCCTCTTTTTGTTTGGTTGCAAATGTTTCCCTGTCAATAGGTGAATTGACTACAAACTCTTCTTGGTTGTCTGCATCCATCTTATTATCACTAAATTTCTCAATGAGTTGAGTCTGCGCTCTAGTCGTCACGGCGTTTCCAGTGCATAGGTTATGTTTCTCCCATTCTATGATCTCATCTGGAGTACAATCTTTACTACCGTGTATACGACCAACCATCAGATCAGCTATAGGCTTTTTTAGCATACATACTTTTACATTTCCTGTGAAAAAGGGTGTTCTAATATGAACAATAGCTGTGGGGTAAAACTCAATAGTTCCACCAAATGTCATGCAGCGTACATATTCTCCTGTCGCACAGCTAGGATGTACCAGCGACTGACGTATACCAATCGTCGTGGATCCTGAATCCCTCAGCACTGAGACGACGGATCCATTAACTAATCCCCTGTTAAAAATTAGTAAGCCTGTTCCATCGTTGACTGCAAGACCTACCTGTGGTATAATATGTCCGCAGTTAAGCACTGTTTCTTTCGCCTTCTGAAAAATAAGATTGCATTGTTGGCAACTATTTGCCACATTATAATTAATAGCAAAACATGCAGCAGAAGACTGTGTTGTATTATTGTCAAGTGGGACCTGAGCTATAGGGGTAGTATTATTTGTAACTGCCGCCCCTGTATTATGGTTGTAATGAGATGATCCCCGAGAATGAGATCGATTCCGAGTATAATTGTTAGAATTATCTCGTCGTCCTCTATAGTAACTATTATCTCGATGTCTCGAGCCATGATTATTACCATTCCAGTTATTGTTATTATTGGGAGTATGTGATCGATTATAATTAGTGTTATGTTGACCATTGTGGTAGTTTGTTTGAGGTGAATAATTTCTATCTCGTGATCTACCTCTGTTGAACTCATTTTTATTGTTGAAATCATTATTATGTCCCTTCTGAAAGTTAACATTGTGATTTCTTTGGAACCTACTTCTGTCTACACTGTGATGTCTTTGTTTGTTATTATGATTGGAGGCCATATTAGACGCCACAGGTAGAGGTTCTCTTAATGAGGAGTTAGAAATGGTTGCATTCGGATGTGCCGAACAGTAGTTTAAAGAAATTTTTTCTAACTCGTCGATAGTACCTGGTTTACGCTCCTGCAAATATGCAAAAAATGGCTGGCTAACCGAAGATAATACCTTATCCCGTAGTAGTAAATCAACTAATTTGTCGTATGATTTGTTGACTTCTGCCAGTTCAACCCATCTATTAAATGTATTGCGTATGTTCGCAATGAATCCTGCAAAATCTTTTGGAGATTCAGGTAAAATTCCCTTAAATTTCAACCTACAGTGTTCCTCGTCCAGGTGAAACCTTCGTAAAAGCAAGGACTTAATAGCACCGTAGTTATTTGCTATTGATGGGTCAGCATTTTGAGAAGCCGTCAATGGTTCTCCAACCAAGAATTCATTTAACTTGAGTACCCATGACTCTTCAGGCAAATGATTTGTTTTGCAAGTCTGTTCAAAACGTGACAGGAACGATGAAAGGTCGTCCACGTTTAAGTTGAGAGTGGGTAATTTAAAGTTGTAGAAATGTTTAGTTTGGCTGGATGACGATCCATTTTGTGCGTTATTATTCTGGTTTGCATCAGCACTTTGTGCTTGTAATCTTGCTGTCTCCAATTTAATACGCGCCAATTCCATTTCTTGTTGTAAAATAATTTCCTCTCGTTTCAATTTATTCTCTTCTTCCTGTTTGGTAATTGCTCTTTGCTCTTCTCTTTCACGTTGAGCAATCTCTCTTAATCTATTTTCCTTGGCAATTTGCTTCGTCTCACGTTCCTCCTCCTCTTTCTTTAATGCAGCCTTTTGTTCCTCCATTTCTGCTTTATGTTTTTCCAGTTCTGCCTCAGCAAACTGACGAAGTTCTTGAGATTTATAACCATATTCCTTACCAATTTTAACGAAATGGTCTATAGTAAGCATTTTGACTTTTATCTGGTAAGTAATTATTGGTAATTACTGATTAAAATAGTCAATAGTAGCTTCAGAGTAATTATTATACTTACTCAACTTAGGAATATTCAATATAAATAATCACAATAGTACTGAACTCTAATGTCTAAGTTCAACTAATAGACAATATTTTGTAACAATATTGTATCTAAGTACTAACTATATCATAAATAGTTATGATATCTGTTAACTATAATGTAATTACATCACACAATTAATCTCAATATCCAATGATGTTGGGTATGATTCCTAGTAATTATATTGTTCAATGTACTAAGTCACTCTCTTAGTACCAGAAAAGTATATTAAATAATATACAATGGGTCTATTACCTCAAAGGTAGACTATAAGATTATTTTATTTGGTCAATATATATATTATATTATTATGCCCTAGGCATCTCTTATAAATTGCAGTGCTAATTTCTTGGACTATCACTGCATAATTATGCAATGTCCCATATTAACCTTAAATGTCAGAAAAAATTAATTAAATTAAATTACAAGTGTATTATTGAATATAATGTTATATTATTAATGTAGCATTTAATATATATCATGAGGACAAACAAAACAATGATGCAACTAAAGGGTACAAACAATGTCAATACGCAAACAAGACATTTTCACAATTAAAAATGAATTTATGAACTAAATAAAACAAGCGGAAGTGTCACACGGAAAACGAAGGGTCAAAGATTGACAACTGTTCATCTTATTAACTCAGCAACTTGATATAAAATACATAATTCATAATGGTTGAATGGTGTAACGTGATTCAACGAATAATGCCTCCGGTTCGAGTCCTTCACAATTTAATATGGATTACACACATACATAAACAGTTCAATTCACACATGAGGTACATGCATCAATCAATCAATAGCGTAGACTGCTGTTTTACATGTCAATGTCCGTTTAAGGATACAATGCAGTAATTGTCGTCAGAACATCACAGCTATATGCACGCGCAGATAGAATGGCTACCTGCCGACAGTGAGACTGTGAGTCTAATTACTTCGTATAAAGTAGACGATTATCTTTCTCCTTCCAAGGATTTAGTTAATCACTAACCTCCATAAGTTTCCTCTCATGTAGAGTTCTAGGACTGACCCTGGTCTATCATAATGCACATATAAATGGCTATATCATGCCATTGAATTGGAAGGTTAACAAAACGCAGCTATTCAGCTTGGCGGTCAAGTAACAAAGGGTCGCGTCTCCTAGTTACCGACTGTGACCCAAACAACGCTAGACACGTCATAATCGATCGTGTATGGAGCGTTCAATAATTGAAACATCTATCGCAATATATTAAATGTCTTAACCTTTACATTTGCACGTCCGCTAACCTTTAGCAGACGGCGTTAATATCATATACCGTAACAATCACCTATTTCCTCATCATGCAGCCAGGCCGTGGAATACTAGGGGAAATGCAACTTGCCAAAACACTCAGAAAAGAACATTAAATACATTTCAATGGAATGCAGAAGATGTCCTAAAGAAGAAACTACGTCTCGCTAAAAAATTACACGATGAGCAAATTGACATAGCCTGCATTCAAGAAATTCAAACCACAGAATCTCCATACGAGGATACGAATCCTTCCAGCTCGACAGAGAGGGGTGCAAGGTAGGAGTACTTATGTTAAAGAGAAACTCTTTACCTAGAAGAGAGCTTTCTGTTGCTGCAAACGGTCAAATGGAAATCATTGGAGCTGACAATACAATAGATGATCAGACCATATCAGTGTACAGCTTATATTACCCCCCCCCCTCCTCCCCGAGATAGAGGCCTTTCACTAGTCACAATGGAGATTAAGCGCACCAACTGCCTGGTTGTTGTTGATTTCAACTGCCATTCAGAAAGGTGAGGTTACACAGAGGTTGATACCCACGGCATTGAAGTATACAACTAGGAGATTGACACCCATTTGCAACTGATCACAGAGCAGATGACACACACAGCTTCTACTCTAGACGATGGCAATCAACATCAACACCCGACCATGCCCTCTCAACAGCAGACATCAACCATAAGATCGAACGCATTGTGCTCAACCAATTGGCAGGCAGTGATCACAAACTGATAAATTAATATGGAACATACACTCTATTTCCATAAGCTATTACCCCAATGGAACTACAAAAATGCCAATTGGAACAAGTTCACAGCACTGACAGATGAATACTGTGGTCAGACAAACACCCAGAACAAAAGAATTGGAGAAATCGCTGATGGATTTAACAAAGAAGTTTCAACTGCCATTCAGAAAGGTGGGGTTACACAGAGGCTGATACCTGTGGCATTGAGGTAGAGGACTAGGAGATTGATACAAATCTGCAAGTGATCAACAGAGCAGATGACACACCTAGCTTCTGCTCAAGAAGATGGCAATCAACCTCAACACCTGACCTTGCCCTCTCAACAGGAGACATCAGTCATAAGATCGAACGCATTGCGCTCAACCAATTGGCAGGCAGTGATCACAAACTGATAAATTTAACGATTAATATGGAACATACACTCCACTTCCATAAGCCATTACCCCGCTCGAACTACAAAAATGCCAACTGGAACAAGTTCTCAGCACTGACAGATGAATACTGTGGTCAGATAAACGACCAGAACAAAAGAATTGGAGACATAGCTGATGGATTTAACAAAGAAGTTATGAAAGCCGCTTGAGAATCAATACCGCAAGGGGCAAGAAAAGATTATAAGCCGTACTGGACACAAGACCTCAAAGAACTATAAGAACAAGTAACAGAAGCCAGAAATGTAGCAGAAAGAGACAAAACAGTTGAGACAAACATTACCTGCAAAGTACAGGAAAAAATTAAACTGTTCAGCCAAAAATAGCTGGATCGAAACAACAGAAAATATTAAACTCGACAAAGATGACAGAAAATTATGGAGGCTCGCCAAAGTCTTAAATAATAAGGAATGCAAAAATAAGGACATAGCCCTTAGAAAAATGAGAAAATACTCATAATGAAAGAAGCAGCAAATGTCTTTGTCCAAAAATTCTCACAGGATGTCACGGGTTGCCTCCCCTGATTTGCAGTAGTGGTCCTTCTTCTTCTTCTTCTGCGTTCGGTTTGTAGTCATGCTAAATCTGCAGGCCTGTCGCCAGGACGAAGTCCACAGTCTTTTCCAGGTCGGCGCGGCAGCCCCATAGCTTCTGCTGGAGCTCACCACCATTTGGCCAGGTCGCACGTCGCAATTTATCATGGGTTGGACAGTTCTGGAGAATGTGTTCTGTAGTCTGGATATCAGTTCCACATGGGCATTCATTCGTGTGGGATATCTTGAGGCGATAGAGATGTCCAAGTAATCTGCAGTGACCAGTTCTCAGGCGGAAAATTGTCGTCTGTTGGTGTCTGTTTAGGTGGTGGATTGGGTCATCTCTGCTGTATATATCCCCTTCTTCCTTCCACTGATTTTTGTACTTGTTGTGGATGATGGTTTTTGCTTCCCGATAGGGCAATGGGTGGCTGTATTGTTCCATTTTACTGCCACTTCTTGATAGAGCATCTGCTTTCTCATTACCAGCGATTCCACAATGGGCAGGTAACCACTGAAGGGCAATGGTTGATGACCTTTGGATGATGTTAAGCTCAGATCTGATCTCATTCATCATGTTATCATTTCTGGTGTTTTGTATTGATTCAAGTAATGATCTGCAGTCAGTGAAGATTACTATCTTAGCTTGTGGCTGCTGTTCAGGTCTGGTGAGGATCTTCAGGGCTTGCAGTAGTGCCATAGCTTCTGCCCTAAAATTGGAGGAGATCTTTCCAGTTGGGAAGGCCTTTCGGATGATCTTTCCATTTAGGAATCTTATAAAAATGCCTCCTCCACCGTTCTTTACTGCCCCCTCAGCAGATCCATCTGTGTATGCATGTGTCCACTCCTTCGGGTTGTACTTTTCTTCAATCATTTCTTGAGCCAAAGTTTTTAGTTGTTGAGGGGTCAGGTGGCCTTTCTTTTTTATTTCAGGGACTTCTGTGATGATAGATATATTTCCATGGCAGTCGTCTGGCTCCTCGTAATCGATTAACATTTCAATCTCAGTAGATCGATTTGGGAGGAGGTCTTCATGGCATCGATGCAGATGTTTGGAGATGTTTAGGAAGCTGGTTCTTTTCAGCCTGTTCTTTGTCACACTATGGAGTTTGGCATGCATTGGATGACTTGGCATTCGTAGAAGCTTCTCACTGTGAGTGAATACCTTTTCCTCACGTCTGTCATCGAGAGAGCGGAGGTGTATCGCTCCATTGCCTGGATTGGAGAAGTCTTCATCCCTCCAGTGATTAGTCTAAGGCCTGAATTTTGCACTTTCCCTAGACATTCTGTGTTTGTTTTAGATGCTGTGGCCCAGGCTGACATGCCATATTCAAGTACAGGTCTGACTGTGCCTGTATAGACTTTTTTAAGTATGTTGGTGTTTGCCCCCCAACTTGTGCCAGCCAGTTTCTTCATAATAGAGAGCTTTCTTATTGCTCTCTGTTCTACTGCTTTTATGTGCGGCTTCCAGGTGAGTCTCTTATCCAACTTGACTCCTAGGTATGTTGGGTTTTCCTCGATTGGAAGTTCACTTCCATTTAGATGCAGTTTGATCGTTTCTCGGCGATTTTACAGAGAGAAGCAGGTTGCTACTGTCTTGGAGAGGTTTATCTGTACTCCCCAATCTGATGCCCATTTACCGATGGTATTTAGCGCTGCTTGCATCCTGTACTTCGCAGTAGGCAAATGTTCAGCAGCACACCAGGCAGCAAAATCGTCAGCATGAAGAGCCCTGGAGATATGCCCGGACAGTTTCTCTGCAATATCATTTATATATATGATAAAAAGTGTGGGGGAGATAACTCCTCCTTGTGGCACACCCTGTTGTAGAGTGACGCGATGGCTCAGTTTCCCGTCAAGTTTTACTCTTGCTGTGCGGTATCGAAGAAAGTCCCGTATCCAGTTGAACATTCTCCCTTCAATTTTGCTGTTGAGCATCTTAAGGAGGAGTCCTTCTTTCCATACCTTATCAAAGGCTTTTGTCAAGTCTACAAAAACCGCCAGTACTTTCTTTTTTCTCCTGAAAGGCATTTTCTACTTCCTGGGCTAGATATACTAGTTGGTCTTCGGTGCTGCGATTTTTCCTAAATGCTGACTGTGTGTTATCAAGCAGATGGTTTTTTTCCAGATGTTTCAGTAATCTTGAGTTCACCATTCTTTCCATTACCTTACCCAGACAGCTCAGTAGGCTACTGGCCGGTAGCTGGACTTGCTTGTTTTCTCCTTTTGTTTCTTTCTGATGGGAACAATGATTGCTTCTCGCCATTGATCTGGAAATTTTCCAGTACTCCATGACTGATTGAAGATTAGGAGGAGCTTGTGCCTGGCTACAGGTCCAAGGTTCTTGATCATATCATTTGTGATGCCATCTTTTCCTGGAGCTTTTCTGTTCTTTAGTTTTGTTATGGCAGCACTGAGTTCTCTCATAGTAAGGGGTGACTTCATGCAGATATCTGGGTTTTGGTGCTTCAGTTTTTCTTTTACTTCCTTACGTACTTCTTGGATCCGTGCATGTGAAAGTGATGTGGTGCTTTCTTCCTTGTAGAAATCTGCCAGGATGTTTGCTGCCATCTTTCCTGTGTGGTATTTTTCATTTTCCTTGATGACAGTCTTACAGTAGCTGGTTGTTGTTTCTTCATTTAGCACTCTTGTCAGATTCCATAGCTTGCTTGAGTCCTTTTCCATGTTGAGACTGCTGGTCTTCTGGTGCCAGCTCCTTTGGATTTCAGCTTTCTTTTGTTCATTGAAAGCTTGTTTTATGCTGTTGTGCCTCTGTGTGTTCTCTAATGTGGGATTTTGCTCCATAGTTTCCCGTACTTTATTTAATTCACTATGGAGTTTTCCCAGGTTGTCACTCCAGTATGGTTTGTAGTCTCGTCGTTTACCTCGTGGAATTGACTTCTTTGCTGCTTGGATGATTGCCTCACTGATGATGGAGATGTTTTTATTGATGTTATTTGAGTGGGCAATGTTCTGACAGAAATTGTCGGCTTGTTCTTTAAAAAATCCCCAGTTTGCTTTTTTGAAATTCCAGCTAGGAGACATATTAATTTGTCCTGCACTTCTTATCTCAGATATCTGTAATGTGACTGGTACATGGTCACTTCCCCCAAGTTGAGTATTTACTGTTCTGGTGGTGAGTCGATGTATGTCATCTGTAGCCATAGCAAGATCTGGTGTGCTCGTTGTTTTCCATACTCTGGAATAGAAGATGGGCTTATCCTCTGGGTGGTTTATTAGAATTAGTTTATTCTCTACCATCCAATCTTCCACCTCTTCTCCTCTTGGATCTGTTGCGTCATAGCCCCAGCTGGGTGAGTGGCTATTGAAGTCACCCATAATGAGGTGTCTCGATGTTGCAAGCTTCACTTTGTGTAGCTCCAGAGTTGTGGTTGGAGGGCTGTAGCAGTTTGTGATCATTAAGTCTCCACTGGGCAGCAGTAGTTGGACTGTTATGTATTCAAGTTCGTCCTCACCAGATCTGTGTGTCTCTACTGCTGGGATTGAGGTTTTAATCAGTGTGAGGATTCCTCCCTTAGTTCTTTTTGTCCTGTCTTGGCGGAAGGATTGGTATCCACGTACAAAGAATCGTTGGGTATCTTTTAGGTGAGTTTCTTGGATGCAGATTATATCAATGTTATTTTCCCTGAGGAATTCTTGTAACTCCGGTTTCTTGTTCCTCACTCCTTCTGCATTCCATTGAGCCACTGTAAGATAGTGGGTTGGTTGGTCAGTTGCTCTGCTTTGCCTTCCCCCGACCATTTGATTGGCAAAGGCACCGGTTGCTTGGGTGGGCCCTTTCGAGGCTAGGGGCCCGGCTCCGCTCCTCCCCGGTTGTAGCTGATAGGAGCGACACCATGACGTAAGTCGAGATTGTCGCATGACTCCATACCGTAAAAGCGTGTGTGTCCTAATTTTTCCCGGTGTCTGCGCCGTAGCTAACACACTCCGTCTTCGGCAGGCCGGGTTGTGTTTGTTATTCAGGGTTGTCTCCCATAGCCTTTCCATCTCCCGGTGGTAGCTGCAAGGCAGCAGATTGGTTTGTTTACCGAGGTTTGCCTTCTCCGTGGCTAGAGCTTATAGCGGCTCTTACTCGCTTGATGCACCCGTCGTAGGACATATGGGGGATTTCAGTGGGGATATCAGTGCCACCTGTTACCCCTCCCCGTCCTGCTGGGAGGACATCGCCGTTTGGTCCGCGACTGCTTATTCGTCCAGCAATGCTGACTTAATTCGCAGCTGACACACCATATCTGGAGGTCGTTCCACTATCCGCCACCCGTGGACGCGCCTGGTTGGGGTCGGTCGCCCCTTTGCCAGGAGTAGTGGTCCAACAGTGGCCAAAACGCAAGAGTATCTAAAGTGGGTCGTCAAAGGTGTCTTCCTTCGCACAAGATTTCTCTTGTCAGAGATGTAGATAGAACGGTAATGACGCTTCTATCCCAAATGAGTGTTCACAAGATATTCAGAAAAAGCGAAAACAATGCTGCATTGACTGAGCACGTTAATTCTATGATCTGCCGACAACTTTTGCGAAGGATTAAGCAATTATTTTTGTTCAGCTCGTCAAACCCCCACCTCTGATTTACTCATCATCATCAGCTGCCATCTCCACAACGAAGGTTGGCTGTAAAGGATCTCCAACGTCTTCTGTCTCTTGTCTTGGTGGTGCACTCTGATAAGCTCTTCCCTGTCCATCTCTTGATGTTATCTTCCCACTTATATCGCTGTCTTCCCCTTGCACGTTTGCCTTCACCTCTCCCTTCTATTATGGTCTTCTGCAAGGTGTTATGCCGTTTTATGTGGCCAAAGTACTTTAGCTGCCGAACTTTGATCTCCCTAATTAGTTCTCTTTTCATACCTAGATTTTCTAGGACCTCCTTATTTGTTTTCTTCTCTTTCCATGAGATACACCCCATTCTTCTATATATCCACATTTCTAGAGCCTCAATTCTTTCTTCCAAATGCTTATACATCGTCTATGTTTCTGCCCCATACAGAAATGCAGAATATATATAACACTTTATGATTCTCAGTTTTAATTTGTGAGATAACTGTTTTGATGTCAGTATATGTTTCATGTTGTTGAATGTAGCCTTGGCCATTCCTATTCTCTTCTTGATTTCCGTTTCACATCTGCCATCTTCTGTTATTATATGACCATGATATACGTAGCTCTTGACTTGTTCCAGGGTTTTCCCATTTACGCTTATCTTTAATGTGGGTTTATCGTCTGTTTTGCTAATTATCATAGTTTTTGTTTTCTCAATATTAATGTCGAGTCCATATTCATGACCTATACTGTTCACTTGCTTCACTAGTTCTTGTAACTCCTGTTCGCTTTCAGCTAACAACACGGTATCAGATTTACTCAGTG
This sequence comes from Oreohelix idahoensis, assembly GCA_024509875.1. Lineage (NCBI taxonomy): Eukaryota > Metazoa > Mollusca > Gastropoda > Stylommatophora > Oreohelicidae > Oreohelix > Oreohelix idahoensis. Next base: position 265,571 of record JAMPIV010017108.1, read on the forward strand.
GAATTCTTATTATTCTGGTATAGCTCTGTTTAGAGTGTGTTTAGTAAATTGACTGAGACAAACATGCAGTATATTTAAAATAATTGAATCGAAGTTAAATTTGTATAATTACAAACAACAGATTTAATAATCATTTAAGTTTAATAAGGTTTTAATAAATTTGAGTAATGAATTATAAGCAAAAATGTTTTCATCACAGTTGTGATGGGAAGTTAGTTTTAAAGGAGGTCACTTGGTAGCTTATAGGGCTACTTAACTTCCAATGGTATGTTCTGCTCCCGCTGATGAGTTGGTTCTGTGCAGATAGGTCACTGGAGTTCTCGCATCTCTGGTCAAGATTAAAGGCACAGCACATTCTCAGAAATGTCAAGGAGTAACTGCCAAGCTGGTCCTGCGTTTCTACGTCAGTCCACTTCTACCCTCACTTAGTTCCAGAGATTATAGAAATATAGAAATGAAGAGATACTACCAGAGTGAATGAGAGTTATACAAGTGTATGAGTGATTTCGTCACACTCTTTAAGAGACTAGCAGTAAAGCATTCACCAGCCCTTGCAGTGGTGGGTCATGAAATCATCATTCTATACGTTGAGATTGCCAGCCTCAAATGACTTAGACATCCACCAGCGATTTTCACATATTAATATTCACATGGTAATATATACATATTAGTTCACATGCTAGTAACGAAAAATATAGCATGTAAAATGAAAACTTACGCCAATCCTGCCTCACAGACTTTTTTGCTCAGATGAATGAAGTTAAGGCACTTGATTAGGCCTCTTACACGTGTTCTTGGGTGTCGTTACTTTTATAAGATAATTCCCTCTATTGACTCCGTGTGTTCAGTTTCCTCAAACAGTGGCTTTCCTTAGATAGTTTCCTGGGCTGTTTTGTAAGTTCTTATGAATACTCAAAAAAAAAAAAGTGTCCGGTCTGATAAGATGGAATCCTGATTCTAATTACTGGCAAGTCTGGTGTCTTTGGCAAGCAATTCTCACAGTGAAATAACACTGAAACGTGTCAGGTTATATACCTGTCCTACCCCCGCATCTGTTTGTTATGCAGCTGCTCAGTGTTCCAATCATTTCAAAAAAAATATTAGGTGGGGTAATTTCAAAATATTCCGACATGGAATAATTCTGCGCGTGATGTAGAGGTCACCTCTCCCATATATGGTATGAAAACATCCGATTGCCTGGCAGGCGAACTCACCAACACATATGTAAACTCATACGACTGTGTTTCAAATGTAACAAATTATTACTATCTAAAGTAATCTTGTCATAACAAGTCGGACATGAAGCGATAAGGTCATCCTCGTCTGTCCAAAATGTGTCACCCAGACAAGTAATCTCTTATCTGTCGCGCACCCTGGCTTTATCGGCAATTAGACAAATACGCTGGCGATTTCCGTGTTAATCGGTAGCGGCCAAGGTTTGGTACACGAGAATATGTCTGTAGTTTCAATATTGCATCACCTGTCTACTATCTTCAGCAGGGATGGTCAGGTAAACAGACGAGACAAAATATACTGAAAGAAGTGACAGAATGTTGAACATACAACATATCTGCTATAGTCCAGAGAAAGAAAGATGGTGCCTGTACTGGTTACGGGTACTGAAACGCGTAAATAATCAATACAACAAACGTTCAGGAGACGGCTGTAGTGAACAAGGGAGCGACAAGAGAACGACCCAAAAGTCATTTTGTGACACAGGAGAGTCGGATAAATGCAGCACCTGGCAGAAAACAGGATATTATCAAAGAGAATTTTACAAAAATATAACAACTGTTCCAAAACAGCACATGGCAGCAAACCTCATAATGAGAAGGCAGCCGTTGTATCCCTTAAACATGGTCGCATGGAAAAGATGGGATAACAAATGATATGTTTAAAGGGCTAAGGTCCTATTGCCAAGAAAACTCTCCTCAAGATTATGAACTATAGCTAGAAGTGTGCCACGGGCCTGGAAAGAAGCAGTACTAGTTCCAATTCTCAAAAAGGATAAAGACCGAGGGGACCTCAACAGTTATAGACACATCAACCTTGTAAGCTGCACGGGAAAGCTTATGGAGAGACTGGTCATTACCAGATTAAGTTGGAACCTCAAAGTAAAACAAATTATAAGGCACCAAGAAGCAAGCTTCATGTAACACAGGTCCACAGAGGCCGTAGTCACCTTTCCAAGAAAGGAAAGCACACTTTAGCAGTTTGGGTAGACTTGGATATAGTATTTGATAAAGTTTAGAAAGATGGGCTTAGAGTTAAAATGCTTAAATATAGAATCAGTGGAAGGATGTACAACTGGATCATCGAATATTTAACAAACAGAACAGCAAGAGTACAGGGGCATGGACAGATTATCAAAAAGGCAACAATGGAGTAGAGAGACTCAGAAGATGGGATTCTCTTCCTTACACTCTTCCTTACACTCATCCTCATATATATATATATATATATATATATATATATATATATATATATATATATATATATATATATATATATATATATATATATATATATATATATATATATATATATATATATATATATATATATATATATATATATATATATATATATATATATATATATATATATATATATATATATATATATATTTATTTATTTATTTATTTATTTATTTATTTATTTATTTATTTATAAATGACATCACAGAAAAACATCCACAAGAATGTCCACAATTCCCTCTAAGCTGATGACCTGGCGATGTAGACTTCAGAAGAATACATCACCCCAGCAAGAGTGCACATGAAGGATTCACTGCCAGCCTTTGAAAATTGATCCAGAAAGAGGTTGCTCAAAATCAATGAACAAAAAACATCACACAATATTTACCTTGTCAAACAAACCACAGCAAGCAAAGCTTCAACTAAATGGGAAAGCAGTACGAGAAGAAGAAACACCAACATATTTTGGTATCACGCTAAACCGTCGCATGACATGGATAACACAGATAACAAAAATACAGTTAATGGCAAAATAGCGCATGACCATCATGAAAAGGTTAGCTGGTACCACATGAGGTGTTGATGAGAACATCCACAAATAGCTGTACACAGGCAGTCGGGCCTGTTATGAAATATGACATCACAGCCTGTTCCACAGCTGCAAAGTCAAAGTTTGACAGAGTGAACACTCCAAAACCAAGCAGTGCGTATCATAACAGGGGCCCTAAACACGAAAATCAACCATATGGAAAACATTACAGGGCTACAGTCAATGGAAGACAGACGTGGCAGCAGTGTCTTACAACAAGATGAAAAAGTTAAGAGACTCACAGGACAGCACATGTGCCAGAGAATGAATAGGCTAGGAAGAGGCAGGCTCAAGCGAACTAACTTTGTGGCCCAAGCAAAAGAAAAAAATGAGCAAACATACCATGCTAGCAAGCTCAGTCACAAAGAAAATACCAGCAAGAACAACTATCCTGCTGTGGAAGATAAGATGCTTCCCTGAGCTAAAATCTGATATTCCAGGCATTGAAAGTAAAGGAACAGAGACACAAAGAAAGTGTATAGCAACCAAGTATATTGACCCAACATTTCCAGCAAAGATCTCTCTGAAGAGCCACCATGCTAAGGGATTAAAAGATCTGATAAAATCTCTTGAAAGACTGGTCAAATGATTCCTGTGCACCATCCAGTGGATACCAGCCCATTGCAACATACCAGGCAATGAGGCAGACAAACTTGCTAAGAAGGAGAAGCGCTACAACAGAATGATATAGGGACAACTTATGAAATGGCAAAAACAACTATAAAAGCCACATTCAAGTCCAAATGAGAAAGAGAGCACCCAGGCCATTTAAAAACTGATGCATGTTATCATCTATCTAGGCGAGACCAGGTCACCATTTTTCAGCTAAGCACTGGACACAACAGGTTGAGATATCATCTATACCACCGGTACAGAATTGGTGCAACAGATCTCTGCACCTGTGGCACAAGCCCAATGACAGCCGAACACCTGCTGCAGTCCTGTCCAACATACAGCAATGAATGGAGTAGCATATGACACCAATCTACCTCACTCCACGAAAAACTGTTTGGAGATGTCAGGAACACAGAGCTGACTACTGCTTTTATTAGAGTCATTAATGTGGAAGTCTGAAGGCGAACAAAGAAGAAGAAGAAGTAAAATCTTAATTGGGTGTTTGTGCTGTACTGAGAAGATTTCCGAATGTTGTTTAGATTTGCAAAGGCTGTTCTGGTATTATTCATTCTGTTACTGGTGTCTCTGCTTGTTCCGCCGTCTGATGCTACTATGCTTCCTAGATACGTAAACGTTTTTGTTTGTTGCAGCTTTTGGTTCCTTATCTTTATGGACTCAGAATTTATTACATTGAGTGTCATAATTTTTGTCTTTTTCAGACTGATATTGTCCCACTTGTTTGCTGTATTTATTCAGTCTGTCTGTTTTTTTCTTGGATGTGCTGATGTGAATGTGAGAGTAGTTGAGTATCGTCTGCGTATTCTAAAACTTCTAGTGTGGTGAACTTATCCATCTTATTCCTCCAGGGTATCCCCTGTTATGTGGCGATGAATATATTTATATATACTACTCGTCAAAAGTCAAGGGCCACTATTATTTTCAATACACTTTTATATAAGCGCATAGAATGATTAAATGAAGGAAGTTTTTAGTAAAAATGGGTGCAATATCTTCCTCTGACAGTCCTCTATGCACGTTAAGCATAAAAACAACTCACCGACAATCATGGTGATCACGTGCAATTTGGTTTGCTGACCATAAATTCACATTTTTAATCTGTTTTTTCAAACTTCCGTACAACCAAACAGGTGAAGTAATCGTGCTGATTGACATTCCACGTGCAATGGCGACTTTTCGTGAACAGAGTTCACTCTTAATTTGTTTTACAATCAGCAGACTTAGGGTAGTTTCATCACTTGCAAAAACCATGCCACCGAGAAGAAGTCTTGACACCTTACAAAGAATGAGGGATATAGCGTGGGTTGAAAGTGGTTTATCTGTCCGTGAGGTTCCTAGAAGGCTTGCAGTGTCGCACTCTACTATCCAAAGAATTTTGGAGAGATTTCAGGCCACAGGAAGTGTGGAGGATCGCCACCGGCCAGGTCGCCCTTGATGCACCAATAGACATGATGACCGGTACCTCTTGTTGTCAGCCCTGCGCCATCGAACAGTGACTTGTTCCACTCTAAGATGTCAGCTGAGACAAACTGTAAACGTTAATGTCAGTCAAAGCACCATTCGCAGACGTTTACATGAATTTGGACTGGCTGCTCGACGTCCTGCAGTCAGAATCCCTCTTACTCCTCATCGCAGAGCCCGTGTTACTTGGTGTCGCGAGCACATCCGATGGACAAGGCAACAATGGAGTCTCATGGTCTGGGGAGGCTTCTACAGACACGGCAGGACCCCACTATACATCATCCAAGGCAACTTGACCGGCCCAAGATACCAGAACGAAATCTTGAGACCAATTGTTCAGCCTGCTCTGGAGGTCATAGGTGGTAATGCCATCCTCCAAGATGATAACGCTCGACCCCATCGAGCTCGTGTGGTGAATGAGTTTATTCAGCAACATGGGATCATCAAGATGGCGTGGCCATCTCATTCACCTGACCTTTCTCCGATTGAGCACCTCTGGGATGTCCTTGGTCGAAGATTGTCAACAAATCACCCCCTGCCAATGGATGTTGCACAGCTGACTGCATTTCTGCTTCAGGAATGGCAAGCTGTTCCTCAGGATACTCTTCGGACCCTTGTGGACTCGATGCGTCTACGCTGTCTTGAATGCCTTGCTATTGTGTGACTTTTGAAAAGGTGGGTGACACACTTCACAGCTTCATTGCGTTTGAATGTGTGTTTCCATTTCTTTACATGACATGTCAATTTGGTATTCAATAAATGCCGTTTTGACTGATACCAATTACGTTTATATCAGATTTGTTTTATGGTTTCAACCAAGGTTTTTCTAAGTGGCCCTTGACTTTTGACGAGTAGTATAGTATGTATGTACGTATAGTGTATATCTATATATGTATGTATGTATGTATGTATTAACGCTGTATGAGTTCACAGTGTGTCGGGCTCAAGTTCAGGATTATGTTGCTGAATATTTTAAAGGTGATAACATCAAGTTTGATTTTCATGTGAGTAATTCAACGGATTATGAACGTTCGGCGATTGTTTCCTGGGCGGGGTTTAGCATTGCGGACTCTAAATGATTCTCCTATATGCCATGTTGTTTTTTATTATATCATGTCAGTACATTATCAAAGTATTTTCTGGAGAATAAAGATTCTGATATGTATGTGGTGTGTGTGTGTGTGTGTGTGTGTGTGTGTGTGTGTGTGTGCGTGTGCGTGTGCGTGTGTGTGTGTGTGTGTGTGTGTGTGTGTGTGTGTGTGTGTGAAACCATTTGTATTTGTTATTGTAACTGTATTTAAATCTTTAACTACTGTATATGTATATATGCTTTTCAGCTTGTAAACTTTACATGCATGTAACTTATACATATATATATATATATATATATATATATATATATATATATATATATATATATATATATATATATATATATATATATATATATATATATATATATATATATATATATATATATATATATATATATATAAAACCAACGCCTATCTGTGCTAAAGTGTTATCTGTAATTTTATCAACCGTTTTCGGTTGTTGAACGCACTCTACAATCTGTCTAAAGAAAACCACTCATGTACGTCGGTGTAAAGAGTGACGTTAAAGAGGGGGGGGGAAGAAAGAGAATGAAATATCAATTAGTGTTGAAACACGAGCCAACTTGACTGCAATAAAAATGTTGCTACATGAATGTGCAAGTATCGTCCTTCAAGAAGGCCTCAAGTGGTAGAGGAAGTGGTAAAAATAGGTGTTTATGTTAATAAAACACGATATACACAGTGTTTACAACACAGTAACATATTTAAAAAACGCACTTTGGATGTTTTCTTGTTGGATAATTCTGATCTTTCTAGCAGACTATCATAATAGCTAAGTTCGGATGCTAAGTTCACCGTTTCTGTTGGTCAGGAAAAATCTTTTTCTTTTTTTTTTCATTCCAATGGATTGCTATATAGTGTAAATTCGCAGCATACGTTGTTCGGGTCAGCTTGCATAAAAGGATAATGAATTTACCTGTGTAATTTGTTATTGTGCATGTCCCGAATTCATGGATATTTAAAAAAAAAAAAATTACATCACAAAGATTTAATTCCATGGTTTCTGTTCTCAATTGATCAAGCGCAGAAAAACGTGTAAGGAATTAAAACGTGCGTGGATCTTCATAATTCTGTTGATGTTTGTTGCATGTGTGTTACAGTTTGGACGTAACAATGCTGAAAAACCCGTTCTCTAGACAGAAGTCAAGGTCAGCTGATGACATCAAGATTATCATCGACCTTGTTGGTGAGTATTTTTTTCCATTTCATTTGCTTTTTCCACTTTCGTGTTTCTTTTATTGATTCCTTTTCTTATTTCTCGTCTTTCACTTATCTCTCCCCCCCCCCCCTTTTTTTTAAAAATGGGGTTAGTTTTATCTTTCCAGAATTTCCACCACACTTTCTTTTTTCTTATTATTCTATGTTCCTTATTCATTTAAAGTATTCTTCTAATTCAGTTTGTCTTCTTTTACATCTTCCTACTCGTAGGTCTTGATTCTCATTTTGTTGTTGTTGTGGTTCCTCGTCTCTTCATCTACCACTTATTCCATCTCCTCTCTTCTAACTGTTCGTCTTTTCTGTTCTTTGTTGTTTCTATTGTTCTCTCATTTATTCTAATATTCCACTCCTCATTCTTGTTCTTCTCATTCTTCTTCTTCTCATTCTTCTTCTTCTCATTCTTCTTCTTCTCATTCTTCTTCTTCTCATTCTTCTTTTCTGCTCTTGATAATTTCAATCGTCACATGTTTCTATGTACACTTGTTCTAAGTTTAGTTTTCTAGAACATTTATGCGACAAACAAGATCTTCTTCGACTCCGTCGTTTTCCACATAATGTAAGCACATGTTGTTTCATTCCAACATTTATATACATGTCTGTATCGCGGCAGTGAATAGACATATTTTTATTATACTGTATCGCTTTCGCCCACTGTAGTTTGTTGGAGTCTTTGAAGCGACATAATGTAATAAAAGAATAACACCTGGTTTAGACAACATTCTAGATGCCACTTAACGTCACAAAGTCCAGGAAATAATGTTCGTAATCAAACTGACTATAACTTAATAAGCAGGAGGTTTAAAATCAGCTGGAAATCTCAGAAAACTAGACCAAGAGCAGAATTCAACCGTGACCATGTACCGGTAATAGGAAAGGTTAGAAGAAACTGAAGAAAATAAAGAGGGCTTCTCAAAATATCAAGTTACTTAATCAAATAAAGAAATAAGTGAGTTATAACATTGCAATGCAGAATAGATACAAATGCGATAGGAAAAAAAAAAAGAAATACAGAGTATAAATGAACAATGTGAACTGATAAAGGAGTCAATATGTCAAACTTTAACAATAAATCATACGAGCAGTAAAGAGGATTATGAAGAAGAAATGAATGATAAATGACATTTGACTCAAAAAGAAACACAAAGAAGAAATGAATAATAAATGACATTTGACTCAAAAAGAAACACAAAGAAGAAATGAATGATAAATGACATTTGACTCAAAAAGAAACACAAAGAAGAAATGGTTTGGTTTTAAGGATTATCTTCAATGTACACAGACAACTCCATCAGTGCTACCATCTCCTCCCTTAGATCACACAAAGAAGATCTCAGCACAGTGCACGAACTTCTTAGAACCGGCGAGAATCCCTATGTGTGTATATAGGATTTCACATTCTATAAATATGTTTGTGGTGGGTAGGTTTCCTAATTTTTAAATTTTGCCAGGGCAGCGGTCTACAATGAAGAATATGACAGGCCAAATAAAGACACAGTAAACACGAATGTGAGACAGCACACGGAGCATGGTCATCCTACTGGTGCAGGGAGCAGCACAGAAAAGACACAACTTCTGCGTATAAGCAAAAATTGAGTTAACAGTCAGATTACCAAAAGCAGCCACTGGCTAATTGAAATCAGGGATAAATGATAATGGACCACGAGAACGTCAGATTTTGTGGCATTGTGGGTTATTCCCCTTTTCTTATTTTCTCTCTCTTACTTATTTCTCATTTTCGGAGCACAGAAATACGTACCCAGTCACTTGTTTACACTTCTTCCTGTAATAAGTCGTCATGTCTGCTTACCTGATCATCCCTGCTGAGAGAGTAGACAGGTGATGTAATATTGACCGATAGTCCTGTTGGTAAAGTTCTCGTGTACCAGACATTGGCGCGCCGGATTAACACGAACATCACTTGGTTATTGCTGATATGGCTATTGTATCTTCCTAATTTCTCTCGTGGAGAGAACACAAGCCAGATGGTCACATGATGAATGTTTGTTTGCACAGGTACAGGGCAGTAAATTATCCAGGTGGTGACCTATTACCGACACGCACCTGAAAGATGGAATGTTGTAATATGTTTCCTGGAAGACATTATTTGTGAAAATGTAAGAAGTCGTGATTGTAAATAGGACCGATAATCGACGGAAATAAGAATTCCTTACATGGAAAGTGACTTTTAAAAATCACGCAGAATCTTCCTATGAGGAAATTGTTGGGATAAACCCCATCATAACACGCATGATTGAATACAATTGGCTGGGCATTTTTATTGGAGCCTGGTCATTTTTATTGGAGCCTGGTCAGGTAGCAACAACAACAACGTGCGTGGGACGAAAGTTGAAATATAATCTGACACGTTCGCCTGTTTAGAGCACTGTGAAATTCGCCTCGTCAAGAAGGCAGCTAGCTAGCCAGAGTAGGGAATAGGATCAGAATTCCATTCATCGGACCGGACCTTGTTTGAGCATCTTGTGGACTTATATCCCAGGCAAACTTTACCCACATTAACACGGAAAGCCGGAATTCGTGAATCTGAACACAAATTCAGAGTGGGAGCCTACGGTTAAGTAATACCCCAGACCGTGTGTGGGGCATCTTAAAAAAGTTGCCTTTACTATTTCTCTGAGCCAGGAGTCAGTATTCCCAAAGAGATTCTGGGTCGGTGGTACCAGGTGAGGGTGCAATCTCTGGAACAAAGTGTGTTGTATAAGTGGCCTGCTGTCAACGCTAGACACCATCATCAGACGGGTCTTGAAGATGCTGCACCTGTGTCGTGATTACTCCCTAATATTTCTTGGAACGTGTCACAACCTCCAGACTTAACCAGTGAAGAGAGTGAATCAGTCCAAAACCTTCACAGAACCAGACATCGGCTGGAGCAGAAACAAACAAACTTATTGGTGGCTAAGTACAGACGTAAAGGCTGCCAAGTGAGCTTTCAGACAATTCCCTCAATATCCATAACATCACCCTGTGATGATTACCTTTTTTTAAAAAGAATTATTCATTTTACACTGTTAAATATAATTGATTATTAAATTTGTTATATGTATATATACAAATCTATAGTTGATTTAATCCTTTTGAATGCACTGCGCCCGTATGTCGTAGTCACCTTAAATACACTTAAAACCGAGCTACTAAATTAAGATTTCACAGAATTAAATCAGTTGGGGGCTTGAACGAGCTAAATCATACAATATACTTACTTACTTACTTACTTACTTAGTCGTTCCCCTTCTACCGTGAGGTGTAGAGGTTTGGAAGAGAGAGCGCCAGACTATCCTATCGGCTGTCTTCCTCCTGGCCTGGTTCCATTCTAGTCCTCGATCCTTCAAAGATTGTCTAATGTTGTCCTCCCAGCGGACTATGGGTCGTCCTCGGGGTCTGGATCCTTGGCTCTTTGTTTCCCATGCTTGTCGTGGTATCCGATCTTCTTCCATTCTGCAGACATGGCCAAACCATCTTAATTGGGTCTGTTCTACTTGGGTCTGCAGGGGGTAGGATTTAAGGCCTTGACGTATCGTCTGGTTGCGTACCATGTCTCTTCTTGTTACTTCAACCACCTTCCTCAGATACCTCATTTCTGAGGTTTGGATCTGGCTTTTATGGGTTGTAGTCATTGCCCATGACTCGCATCCGTATGTCAAGACTGGGACATAGGTGGAGCGGTATACAGCCATCTTCGTTTTCTTACCAACCTCTCTCTTGCTGAGGAATCCTCGATTTATGGCCTGAAAAAGTCTCCCAGCTGCTGCTTTTCGAGTGGCCAACTCTTCTTTGATGCCTCCCTTTCGGTCTATAATAGCTCCGAGGTATTTAAAGTGGTCGACCTGCTCCAGGTCCTGTTCTCCCAGCTTAATCTGATGTTTTCTTTCTTCTCGTGATATCACCATGGATTTTGTTTTAGAGCTGCTTATGACCATCCCTCTCTTCTCCAGCTCTTCCTTCCAGACTTGCAGGTTGGATTGGAGATGTGTCTCTGATTTAGCAATCAGGGCAACATCATCAGCAAATGCCAGCTCCGAAATATAGACCTGTCTCATCTTCCAGTACCCCACTGAATACTTTCTTGTTCTCTCCTTACATGCCTTGATGACCTCGTCCATAAGGAGTATGAAGAGGTAAGGTGATAGGATATCACCTTGTCTTACACCAGTGGTGGTCCTGAACTCTTCCGACTTATGGTTTGCTGTCCTCACATAATTTCTGCAAGACTTGTAGAAGCTCTGTATAGCATGAATCAGAGGTGCTGGAATATTCTTCCTTGCCAAACAGTCCCAAAGTTTGCTCCAGGGGACCCTGTCAAACGCCTTTTCCAGATCTATGAAATAAAGATGCATCTCACTCTTATACTCAAGGGCCTTTTCACTCAGCTGTCTGAGTGTGAAGATTAGGTCTTGAGTACTTCGGTTTGCTCGGAATCCGCACTGGACCTCATCCAATTGTGGCTCAGCTAGGCGTCGGAGTCTCTGCTCTAGGATTCTAGAGTAGATTTTACCAGGGACACTGAGAAGGGATATGCCTCTATATATATATATATATATATATATATATATATATATAATATATATATATATATATATATATATATATATATATATATATATATATAAATTTATAGTTGATTTAATCCTGTTGATTTTACTGCACCCGTATGACTCAGTCCCCTTAAATACACTTAAAACAGAGTTACTAAATTAAGATTTCACTGAATTAAATCAGTTGGGGGCTTGAACGAGCTAAATCATGCAATATATCTCTTCACAAAAGTTGTCGGACGTATAAGAAGTTAACTGTGCTAAGATCCATTCAGCATTTTTCTTGATTTCTGAATATCATGTGAATACTCCCTCAAAGTAGAAGCATCCTCATCCTTCTATTTACATCTCTGCCAAGAGTAATCTTGTGCGAAGGTAGACAGACATTAGATACTCTAGGTTTTGGCCGTTGCCGGACCATCAGTGCAGAGAAAAGGGGAGGCAACCCGTGACATATATTAATGTGGCGAATGCCTTTCAAGTCACTTTTTGTTTCGTTTTTAAATACACTTAAAACAGAGCTACTAAATTAAATCAAAGTTTTTAAATATGTCACATAGTACTGATCAGCAAACGCCAGGATTTGCTGACAAAACGTGATGTAACGCACTACAAGAACAGTTAGCATTGATACCATTCGACATTTGCTGAGGGAGACTGAAACGTGTGGGTTTTCCCAGAGCAAAATTAGGTCGATTCTGATCAACAGTAAGTCGCTGCTTTCCGTGATTTCCCTATATCGGTGAATGTTACGGTCCGATGTAAGTCGTATTAGGCTGCATGTGGCCGGCATCATCGTATCCTGTGAGTTCGTTAGACGATAAACTGAGTGACGAAAAGTTGAAGAAACAAATAAATGTTAAGGAATATGACAATGATTTCGATGTGACATCCTTTATAACGTTATTGAATGTTACGGTTCCTGTGATTGTTTTTTTGTTTTTGCTTTTTTTGTTTGACAGTATTTTGGTTCGGTTTTTGGTCCATGCACAACATAACTGGTGTTTATCTTATGCATGGAATACCCAATTCAACTCCTTGTGGGTTATAGCTTGTGTATGTAGTGTTTTTCATTCTGGTATTTCAGCTCCTACAAAATCTAGGAATGAAAAAAGAATGAATGAAGATCAAAATTAGACCCTAAACAATTTTGGCCATGAAAAAAACATAACACCTTGCTGAAGACCATAATTAAAGGATGAGTTGAAAGCAGGCGTGCAATAGAAAGACAGCGCTGTAAGTGGGAAGATACGTCAAGAGATGGACATGACTGTCGTAGATTTTTGATAGGAGAATTAAGACTTGGGTTGGTCCCTTCTGATTAGATTTGGATAAGTGATAGTCACAGTGAGAGATAGTAATAGCAATAGATTTCCACGAGTGAGATGGTAGACTGGGATAGAGGCTGTCTCTGAAATCGAGAAATCTTCTCTCTTTCACCTATCTTCTACGACAGAGTTAGAGGAGTCAGACAGTCTAAACACATATATATATTACATATATAGTTCTATCCACTCACGTGCACGCACATACATAAGACGACAGTTAGACGTACAGACGTGGGAAAACTATAACAAGTGATTATATAGATATTCTAGAACGAGCTGACCAACACGCTTATTAAGTTTAAGGGCAGTTTAATTATCAATATAAACTTCCACCACCACAACATCCAAAATTTACATCAAATATATAAATTTTTAGATTGTATATATATAAATAAGCATCAAGTCAATGAATTGCTACAAAAAAAGATATAGACCCACTGGTATGATCTTCCCTCCATGTTTAGCCCACAGTCCCGTTAGGAGAAAGATGATAGCCCAAAGAGTCACGGATACATATGATTTGGTCTAATATGTCCCCCTTTTAAGGTATGGACAGACTTGATATCTCTGATCTATTCTAAGGGAAAATATGGTTAGCAATATTTACATAAAGAAAGTTAAGACAGCAAAATGGGTGCCAAATTACAACAATAAAGAAACACTCAGACCTGCATTCACTCTATTTACTCAGCCGTGGCCACGTGCTCTCTTGCATACTTACAGCTTTGTTAACAGCATCTGGAAATATAACTTTTAGGACATTCACATTCAGAATCGTCAATGGCAGTCTTTGACCAAGAAATCCCCAGTTCCAAAAAGACGGGTTGCATTCTCTGCTTCAGGGAACGATTCCTTGGGTGTTTTTATTTTTCGGATGTCTGTTTAGGTCACATTAAAATTGTCCAGGCACGAACACTAACAACGAGCACAGTGTCAATAGCTTAGGTTTCTAGAAATGAGGAATGTCAGATCGGTGTCTTCTTTCAGGTTAGGACTTTATTTGGTCACCACACCACTAGTCAACAGTGTCGGAGTGTTACTGGCGTTAATATGTTACTTGCCGCATGGGCTAAAAGGTACTTGCGGTTTTATTCTCTGGAAGAATCAAATCAGGCTCGATGGCCCATTACTTCTTTAAAAATCTTTAAAGTTCAGGTAAAGGTTCTAGACCAAGTCTTTAAGGAAAGAATGTTTTTGTTCTACACAGATATTTACTCTGTACTTAACGCTGGCAAAGTTTGGGTTAACCCCAGTATTCACTGAATAAAGGAAAAAAACACATATAAAATAATTATACATACTATGTACTTGTTCTAACTTACATTTTTAACTTCAAGCGTACAGCTTGACTTATCATTTAAAACTTCCCGTGAAATAAGTTATATACAAAATCAATCATCATTAATTAGGAATACGTATGTATTCCGTCAATACTCACTGATGTAGCATTTCAGTTATAAGTTAATTTTAAAATATATTCCCGTCTGATTATTTAGCAGTAAAATCAAATTCATTTATAGCTGCATGATTTTAAGCTAGAAATATAATTTATTCTGCTTTCCACTGAAACACCTCAGCTAGAGAATATAACAGACTTATAAATTAAGCACTCCGCACAAAAATCTAACTAGTGTAATAAGCGATTTAACACTTTAAACACTTCACAAAATACTAGATATAATATATTTACCTCAACACAGAACTACTAAGAACTAAAACCACTTCGACCAACTAATGCCCTCTATCATCAACAGAGATACTTAGAAATCGAACATTCAATTCGACCAACTAATTGCTTCTATAACAGAGATTCTTAGGGCTCGAACATAGGTTGTTCTAGTCTAACTGCGAAGTTACTGAGTGCGGGAAGTCAGGTTTCCAACTCTATTTATATCTATGAAACGGACAAAGATGTGCGCTATTTCCAAAATCACGCAATAGCCTCCCCTTTCCTTAACACCTACGTACCTTAGACGCTGGCAATAACATGCTAAACGCGTCTTAGACACCTCACGCTACGAAACTGTCTGAGAGTGCCGTTCACACCTCAAGAACTCAGCCGAAACTCCTATGTCCGGTGAAAATGTAGACGGTAAGTCTCATTAGGTGGCAGTTTCCACACTTCACCGAGCAACTTAGCCGTAAAGCTACTTGTCAGATGGAAATACCAGACAATATGTCTCCTCATCATGTCTGGCAGAGTGAATTCTCACACGTTTATGTCGAGAATCTAGCCCAGGAGCGTTGTGTCATGAGAGAAGTATAGACACTTGTCTGCTTTCTGTGTCTGACTAGATGAATATTCACAGTTTTACGTCTACAACGCAATAACCTCCAGAGCCTGACATCTACGTAATAGAATGCGTATCAGTATGAGAAAGAAAAACGGTAAAGTGAGAATGGGAAAGAAAATATTTTTCGCAAACGAACGAATGCGAAAAATACAGGAAAAGGATAAAGAGTGATAATAAAATAGAGGACATGGGTGGAAGAAAGAAGAGAATATAGAAAATTTATTGATCATAATCTCTATGTGACAATGACAAAGAGTTTATCAGAGTGTGCTACAAAGACAAGAGACAGACGACGTTGGAGATCCATTGCAGCTGACTTTCGAAGTAGAAATGGCAGCTGATAATGGTGTTTCGAGTATTTCACTTTGCGTGTCGTTTGTTTCATTCTTACACATTGTCTGTGTTTTGTGCTTTCTCCTGCGTTTCTTTCTTTTTCTGGTGTACTTTTGAGGAAGTACAAAGAAGATTTATCTGAACATTCTTCTTCTTCTTCTTCTTCTTCGTTCACCCTGCGATGTCAACTTGAATAAGTTCAAAGAAAGCAGTGGTCAGCCTGAGGCTGTTGATATCTCCTTAGATTTTCTCCAGAAATTGTACTGGTGATGGCCATATGCGTTTTCTCTGTTCCTCATATTTTGGGCACCTTTGAAGCAGATGTTCGTCAGTCATTTTATCGGTGCCACAGTCACACTCATCAGTAGTTCCTATCTTTATGTGATGGGGCCATAAAAACACCCCAGAGGCCTCCTCAAGTTCATGTCATATTTATGTGTTAACGCCCATATATTTTCGATGTGCGCGCTCCAAAGAGTATGCCAGCCCACGGGACTGCGCGAGGGCCACAATAAAGCCCCAGCCCACGTGACTGCGCGAGCCCTCATCGCTGGCGTGTGGAAAGTCTGACGGCAGGAGAAGCGGTCAGTTTCGTGAGATTCGCAGTAGAGGCAAGATGTGAGAAGACACCTAGAGTCAGCAGACGTTTGCACACGGCATGGAGGCAAGTGACATTATAATTTTAAGCAGATTAGCATTAGTGTTCTGTAGCTTTAGAATTATATTCAGCGTGAGTCTGTTCTAATGTTTGAGAAAATAGATAGATGTGCTTCCAAAGGAGATTTCTTCCAGGACATTAGATTTAGTTTTAAAGTTATAGATGAGTGAAAATAACGTGTGGATAAGTTTTATTAGTCGTGTTAAGTCCATTCTCACGGCTGTGAGAATATAGAGAAGGAATTTATTTCATTCATGAAACCAGGCAGAGAAGCAATCTATTACTTTAATTTAGATAGTATTAACTTGTTGGCAAGATGGCAGCCGGCGAGCCACGTGTTGATGACTGTGCAAAGAGATGACGCATGTGAGCGACAATAACATTGTTAGTTACCACACACTTTTAGTTACCACGTGCTATAGGCCTAATGATGTTAAGCTATTTATTATTTGAGAGCGCAGTGGGCTAATTATAACGTTTGCTAGCTTTGTTAGTCCAAGAGTTATTTTATTTTATTCTTTACTGCGAAGGTAATTTAGTTAGTATATTTCACAATGATTGATTATAATTTTACTGTATATTTTTAGATGGTTAAACATGTTTATTATTTGGTGTTGGATGAAAATTGGTTTATTATAAGAGATGCTATTTTAGTAGTACAAGATTAATATAATTTTCTTCATTCATGCCAAGATAGTTTACTATAGTGGAACTCGAAGTAAGTTAACGAATAATTTTATGGGGTTACTTTGATATTAGTTTAATTACATCTGTTGTGTACACAGTTTGGTGGTGTTAGATGCCCTTGGAGAGGATGCATCTAGCTTTAGGTATTAAGATCTCTTGTGGGCGTAATGCCACCCCTTTGTGCGTAAGGCACTTTGAGACATAAGCGTTTCTCTGTTTGCCCCTTGTGGAGCATGGAGACTGGGGTCCCAACAGAAGCCTGCACGAAGCATTTATATGCTATGGCAGTGGTTTATTTCTGTAACAATGTGTTTCACATGATGAGTTCCCAATCTCATCAGTCGGAAAAAAGGACATGCTTCAGAGTGCAGGGACGAATATTGATATGGATCAGTTGCGAGGTAGTAGTTTATGCTCATTAATGAGAGTATTCGTTGTACATATCGTTTAATATTATTTTATGCCCATTTCATGATTATTTAATTATTGTTATGTGTCTGATAATTTATGAGAGCACGTGGGTCCACCTGGGAACGAATTATGTCTCTTTTCGCTCCTTATGGAGCATAGGGTCACCAATGTAGCTGGCCTCCGCATGAAGCATTCATATGCTCTTGCAGTAGTGGTTTCGGTAGCAATCTGTGTTACATGATGACTTTGCCAGCCTCATGCACAACATCACACTAGTCTCATTGGAAGACATGTATGATAGTGGATGTGTGTGTAATAGTGGAATGTGCCAGGTAGCGTGGAAGAACGGATTGTTTGGCAGGTGAGAGCACGGTGTTTCTCATTAATTATGTATTATGATTTTAACTAGTCAGTGCTTTGTGTTTAAGATTAGCAATTGAGCACTGGCTGGGTGTTTTGTTTGTTGTTTTGTTTGTTTAGTGTTTGTTTTATTTGCTTGGTGTCACTGACAGGGTTGTATGAATAAATACAGCCCCTGCTTTAGAATCAAGAGTTTTATTGTTGTTCGGGTCGGTGCGAGTGTGCAAGAAAGTGATCA
Organism: Oreohelix idahoensis; assembly: GCA_024509875.1. Lineage (NCBI taxonomy): Eukaryota > Metazoa > Mollusca > Gastropoda > Stylommatophora > Oreohelicidae > Oreohelix > Oreohelix idahoensis. The sequence continues at coordinate 283,923 of JAMPIV010017108.1, forward strand.
CATATCACAACAGCATCATCATTTCTCGCCCACCCTATCACATTTAATTTGTTGAATAGATGGTATCTCAATCTGTTATGACCTGTGCGAAGTCTGAAGATTACCACTTGTTCACTTCTGCTGAGCTGGTAATACGGATCATTTTTTGTGTGGCCTGGATACTCTTCTTCCCACTTGTGCCTGTACCTGCGCTTGATAAAACTCTTGGCCTCCTCATAAGTTATGTTTGTGTCAAGTTCAGGAAGCTTTCTCCCTTCCTTTGCCAATCTATCAGCCTCTTCATTTCCAGGGATGTTGCAGTGAGAAGGGATCCACTGTATCGCGACTCTTTTGTATTGCTGACATAGTCTGTGAAGTGTTACTCTTAGGTCATCCAGTTCATCATTACTTTGACTTTTCAGCGTTGTTATCTGAACATGTCGGCGTCTGTGGCCTAATGGATATGAACGCAGTTTCATAATCCAGATATACCAGGTTCGAAACCTGCTACAGGCGGTTTGGTAGCAGATCGCTTTGTGTGGATTTTTAAAAATGGTATAAGCGCCGTAACGTTCAGAAAGCCATGGCAAACTACTGAACGTAAAAATTGCCTAGGAAAATCACAAACAGCCAATAAAAGCTGGGTTTGATTGCCACGTCCTGTAAAAGGATAAGCAACTAACTTTTTATCTGAACATAGAAACGATCAACTGTAACGTGAATAACGCCTGGTCAGGTAACTTGAATGTATTGTGCAAGACGTCCACATTTTTTCTCATCTGGCTGTATTTTTTTAAACGTATTCTCCAATGTCTCTTATCTCGACCATATCTGTTGGCTTGTGGTTCATGCCTCACATGCATTAAGTAATATGGGCTGTGTACAGCTTTCTAAAAAGCTCACTTAAACATTGACAGTCTGGCAGTTTAATAAGAGGTAACAAAGAAGGATACTGTTCACCCCACCTCTTGATGCTGGACAATAGTATACGAAGACTCTAACACTTCACTCCCCTACTTATAACTGCAAGAGACCAGCGCTCTAACCATTCTTTCAATAGGATGTGTTTTAATTGTAGATTATATATTCAGCTGCAACTATGTATTTACTGACATCAGTCCACCTGCTCATTTATCCCATATTTTGTTCAACGTAATTCAAATTCTAATTATGTTTACATCGAGATGCACTATTTGAATAATGCATGCAGTAATTGCAAATATCTTTCATAATAACTGAAAGTATTAGTTCAGTGCAATGTTGTATATCATCTTTCAGAACAACTGTGAAGAGTAGTTCTGCGCAGGGGTTCTTAACATTTTTAACGATTACGCACCCCGAATGGATTGCTAAATATGTCCCATATACCCTTCACCATGCATGGAGGCATATCTGGAGTCATCTTTATATGACCACCAGCTATCAACAGTGCTACAGTATGTATATTTGGATGTGAACCTTTGTCTGTGAGGCTAATTACACACTCAATGACTTTTGAAATCATCCGCACACTTCCAAGGATTCCCCCTATGGTGAAACTTGTTGAGAACCCAGCATTGCACACTAAGCTTGGAGGAGTCACTTGAGCCCCAGATGTAGCTCTGGCCTTTACCTAGTTGGCTGCATGCAGGAGGAGCTCACTTTGGACACCATGATAGGTAGGAGGAGCTGAGAAGTGGCTCTGTGTAAGACGTGACAATTCATTGGGAGAGCCCAGAACCAAAGCACAGTATTTTAGCTCTTGTCACGGGTTGCCTCCTCTTTGTTCTGCAGTAGTGGTCCAACAGGGGCCAAAACCTAGAGTATCTAATGTGAGTCTTCAAATGTGTCTACCTTCGCACAAGATTACTCTTGGCAGTGTTGTAGGCAGAAGGATAATGATGCTGCTACCTCAAGGGAGTTCACGGGATATTCAGAAAGCAAGAACAATGCTGAATTTGTCCCAGCAATGTTAACGTTAGTATTTGGCGTCAACTTGTGTGAAGGATTGTCTTATAATTAGCTCGTTCAAGCCCCCAGCTGATTTAATTCAGCGAAATCTTAATTATTATTTTATAGCTCTGTCTAAGTGTATGTAAGAAATTGACTGAGACATACGGATGCAGTACATTCAACATGATTAAATCAACGTTAAATTTGTATATATACAAATAACAAATTTAATAATCAATTATGTTTAACTGTTTAAAATGAATAATTCTTTTTTTAAAAGTACTCACTACAGTGTGATGTTATGGTTTTCGAAAATTGGACAGTTCACTTGGCAGCTTTTAAGTTTTACTTAGCTGCCAATAGTTTGATGGTTTCTGCTCCAGCTCATGATTGGTTCTTTGCAGATAGATGAGTGGTTCAATCGTCACTGGTCAAGTCTGAGGGTTGTAGCACGTCCCAAGAAGTATCAGGGAGTAACTACGAAGCTGGTCCAGCGTCTCTAAGACCCGTCTGATGATGGTCACTTCAGGCCACTTATACCCGTTCCAGAGATAGTACTCTTAATTGGTACCACCGACCCGAAATGTTTTTGGGATCACTGACTAACTTCTGGCTCAGAGAAATAGTTAGGGCAGCTTGTTGAAGATGCCTCTTGCACGTATTCTGAGGCTGTTACTTTATAATAAGCTCCCACTTGACTCCGTGTCCGATAAATGGATTCTTATTCTATACTTAACTCTGGCAGGTCTGGTTGTTTTCTTGGCGAGGTGAATATTCACAGTGCTTTCAACCGACTAAAGTGTCAGGTTATATTGCAACTTTTGTCCCACGCACGTTTTTGTTTACTATTAGACCAGGCTCCAATAAAAAATGTTGTTATGTTTACATCACGAATGCCAGCCAATAGTCACAATCATGCGTTGTTTGATGGCGTCTATTCAAATAATTTCCTCAGGAAAATTCTGCATGTTATTTAAAAGGTCATTTTCCGTATAAGGAGTTGTTATATCCGTCGATTCGCGGTAATCATTGCACTACAACTGCCTAAATTATCACAAATAATGTCCTTGTAACACTTCTGTCCGGAGGCGTTTACAACATTCCGTCTTTCAGGTACGTGTCTGTAATATGTCCGCAGACGAGTAATTTATCTCCCCATCTTTGTGCAAACACCGACCCTCGTGTAACCATCTGGGCTGTGACTCTTCACGACAGTAATTAGTGAATCACAATAGCCATATCAGAGCTAAATAAACCTTCTAGGCGTACGTCGAGTTAATCCGGCGCGGCCAAGGTTCGGTACACGAGAATTTTACCATCCTGACGATCGGTCAATATTGCATCACTTACCTACTCTCTCGGCAGGGATGGTCACGCAAACAGACAAGACGAATTATTACGGAGAAGACTATAAAATAACAATACTGCCGGAGAGGAAAAGAGAGCGAACCCAATTATGTCACAGCTCTGTATATTTGGAGAGCCACTTTGGATAGCGAGGAATGCACAGTATGTCATGCGCTTCTTCCTTCTAGCCTGGGACCAGATGTGATGATCCTTTAAATGGAAACCAAGCTGGATAAACTGGAGTTCACGACTTCAAATCAACACGTTTCAGAATTGTAGAAAAGCCACAGAAAAAGCCTAGATCTACAGTGTAGATTATACCAAGGACTCTACAACTTGGTATTGGCTGCAAAAGAGCGAGAAGCTCATCAGCCCTGGTTAAACAACATCAACAACAATAACCCTCTTCGCCAAATAGTTGAAATCATCATCCTCACTAGTCCAATAACACTGACAAACAACATTTTTCTTTCTTATATAAGAATAAGTGTTCTTAGGTCAGTTTCTTGCGCTGATTTCAAATTTGAAATCCGTTTATCTCTATCACATCGGGTTCTTAAGATATTTGTGAATAAATATATTTGTGGGAAACCGTTATTTGCTCCGTTTCATTTTTACTATATAACTTATTAAAAATTAATAAAATGCAAAATAATTCTACTTTTTATACTGCTAAAAGATGTATGACATTTGTTACGCTATTTTTCAAATAGTTACTGTATTTTGAAATAATTATGAGCGAAATATGGCTTCTAGAAGATGTAGAAATTCGACTGATCTGTTCTGTTACGTGTGCGTATATATTTCCGATCGTGTTCACCAGAAAAACTTTACACCATTACTAAAGAAAGCATATGAACTTTATTTCGATTCGAAAGTTGATGATGCAAATAAATCTTGGAAGCCAAATGCAGTTTGTTCGACCTGTACAAATACATTGGCAGGTTGGTTACGAAAATCGCCGAAGCATAAGTCGATGCCTTTTGGAGTGCCAGTAATATGGCGTGAATCGACAAATCACGCTACTGATTATTACTTCTGCTTGACAAATATCCATGGTTTCACTTTTAAAACTCGAAAGTCTGTGGTTTATCCAAATATTGAATCGGTTTCGAAACCAGTGCCTCATGATCCAATCACGTGTCCGATCCCAGTTCCACCAGAACAATAGCCGTTGGACGTGAATGAACCATCAGAAAGTGATAGTTTACCTGCTTTAGAAACTAATTCTGACTCGGATTATATACCGGTGAATGATGGTGTTCACTTAATTAACCATTCAGAACTTTCAGATCTAATACGTGATCTCGCTCTTACCAAAGGACAAGCGGAATTACTCGGTTCGCGACTCAAAGAATGGAATATTTTAGCGCCCAATACTCCGATATCTAAATTTCGTCACAGAGAACTTGTTCAATACTTTGAGATGGATGATGACATTTGCTATTGCAAAGATGTAAACGGTCTAATGATGCACCTCGGTCATGAGCACATAGTCAACGAATGGCGACTTTTCATCAACTCTTCCAAGACTAGTCTAAAAACCGTGTTATTGCATAACGGAAATTTATTTTCATCAATTCCAGTCGCCTACTCTGTTCATATGAAAGAAACTTATGACAATATGGCTATACTTTTGGCAAAAATAAAGTACAATGACTACCAAAGGCGGATTTGTGGAGACCTAAAGGTCATTGCAATTCTCACGGGCATGCAGACTGAGTATACTAAATTTTGTTGCTTCCTATGTGAATGGGACAGCCGCAACATACAGGAACATTATGCAAGAAAGGTGTGGCCTATCAGGGATCGTATGCAGCTCGGGCATAAAAATGTAATACACGAGCCATTAGTTAACAAAGACAGCATCATTTTACCACCGTTACTTATAAAGTTGGGTCTCATGAAGAATTTCGTAAAAGCGTTAGATAAAACGAGCAAAGCTTTCACTTATCTTCGAGAAAAGTTTCTGCAAGGTAGCGATGCAAAGATAAAGGAATGTATCTTTGTAGGACCTCAGATTAGGAAAGTTATTGCAGACAAACAATTCGAGAACTTGTTACATGGTAGTGAACTTCGCGCATGGATGGCATTCAAATCAATCGTCGATAACTTTCTGGGAAATCACAAATCTGTCGACTATGTGCATATTGTTAAGCAGTGCATAGATGCATACAGAATTATGGGCTGTAACATGTCCCTCAAAATCCATTTGCTCGATTCGCATCTTGACTTTTTCCCTGACAACCTTGGTGAAGTCAGCGATGAACATGGAGAACGATTCCATCAAGATATCGCCGTAATGGAGTCACGTTAACAAGGACGGTGGAGTGTCACTGATACAACGAGCGTATTTTTCTCAAACCGTTACACAGGCTATTAAATAATACTGTGTTGAATATCCCCGCTACACGGGCTAATATAATTAGGTCGAGGTTCCGTAGTAAAGCCACCCTTGGCAAAGACAAGACGTTCTGTATACATATAGGCCACGCCCACCACAGGGCTGTTTGTAAATATGAGTTATTATTGTCACGCCTGGAATGTAGAGTGAGTTTGTGCTGGCAGAGTCGTTCACACCACAGGTACATACACAGGAGTCAATGGAGTGTTGAACGACTGATGACATTTAACAAGGGTTTATTACGTAACAGCACATCATCACGTTGACATAGACGATACAATTACATCGAATCATCACAGCTTCATAACCTCAGCGAAACAATAATAACAGTTAATGGATCCTTTCAGCAGACGGTCGGCATCACCGTGCTAATACAATAAATATGCCTCATCATAGATGCTTCCAACATCAGCACTACAATAATAACAGTTAATGGATCCTTTCAGCAGACGGTCGGCATCACCGTGCTAATACAATATATATGCCTCATCATAGATGCTTCCAACATCAGCACTACAATAATAACAGTTAATGGATCCTTTCAGCAGACGGTCGGCATCACCGTGCTAATACAATATATATGCCTCATCATAGATGCTTCCAACATCAGCACTACAATAATAACAGTTAATGGATCCTTTCAGCAGACGGTCGGCATCACCGTGCTAATACAATATATATGCCTCATCATAGATGCTTCCAACATCAGCACTACAATAATAACAGTTAATGGATCCTTTCAGCAGACGGTCGGCATCACCGTGCTAATACAATATATGCCTCATCATAGATGCTTCCAACATCAGCACTACAATAATAACAGTTAATGGATCCTTTCAGCAGACGGTCGGCATCACCGTGCTATAAATACTGCACACAGCAGATATATAAATCAAGGCCTAAAGTACTCACAAAAATCCATCAGCAAACGGTCAGCATCACCGTGCTATAAATACTGCACACAGCAGATATATATCAAGGCCTAAAGTACTCACAAAAATCCATCAGCAAACGGTCAGCATCACCGTGCTATAAATACTGCACACAGTAGATATATATCAAAGCCTAAAGTACTCACAAAAATCCATCAGCAAACGGTCAGCATCACCGTGATATAAATACTGCAGCTTACGAAATATGCTGTACACACAGCGAAAACATAAGTCGACATCTTAAGCACTGTACAGGCATACACCATCCAAAAAACACCAGGCTTGACCAGGTCGGTCCACGCCCAGACACACACTCGTCCCGCCAAAAAAAACCGTCACGAGAATCGGCTGTTTTGAACACCGCTCTCAATACATGCGGCTTAGCCTTGAGCCAATCACAGCTCAACAATTCAAAACAAATTCATCTCCCCACCAGAAATGAATAGCGTTCAGAGACTGTCCTTTCTGACTTTCGAACTTCTCGAACATACGAGGGAATTCCCCTATCATAATTTACTTTATCGTCATAGTCAATCAAGCATACAAGCGTTGTAACCCAAAATCTAACTGGTCACCAAACAAAATCAAGATTTCTCCCCTTTGACCTTTACATTACACCGCCCCCCGGAGAAAAAATGATTCTATCTTTTTTTTTTTTCACAAATACATCCCCAACAAGTTAAGAGGACAATGAAACTCTACCATAAGCGTACAAAAATTATCTTATACTAAGTCAAAATTATATATCTACATGAAAAAATATAAGCATCAAGTGTAATGTAACAAATGAAGTATCTAACAAAATCAATGAAGCCTACCCAAAATATTCTATTACAAAACCACGTTAAATATATAGAGCACAAACTAAACAGAGAACAACTGATAGTAAGAGAAAAGACAAGATCAAGCAAAAGAAGAATGATATGTAATGAAGGAAAGTATAAAATTAGAATAAGAGAAACAAATCAATAATTAAGTTAAACAATTACATGTAAATTAAATACAAATATCCCTACTAGTTACATTATCTTAAGTTATATAATTAATCTGACAATACAAAGAATGAAAATATAAGAAATGTAACAAGACAATGTATACAAGAAGCATGAAGTGAAACGAAGGTAAAGCACGGAAGTATAACCAAAGTATGAAACCATACTGAAAAGACAATAGAGAAGATGTAAAGGGATGACGAGTAGTCAACAAAGATAGATGAAAAGTAAAGATGTAAATGTAGAGAAAGATAGTAACAACACATTATAATAACTAATTACATTAAACAACGTGTTATATAAATAAATGCAATCATACAAGAAAGCATCAAACAAAAACAACGTATGTATATATGTATACCGAAACATGAAGGAAAACTATACTTAAATAAAGTATAATAAGTAATTTAACTAAATTAAACTTATCCATAACTAAAACAAATTACTCTAGACATCATAAAAATAAAAAAATATGAACGCTATCAATACGTTCTTAGTGACGCACAGTGACGCACTAAATAAAAAAAAATACATCAAAATATCAAAATACAATTTTTTTTTAAAAACCCGATATCAATCTACATTCTAAACTATAGCGTACAGTCAAGCGATGAACACAAAAACAAAATTACAATGACAGAAAAACATATTCCAATAAAAAATACAATACAAAAATGTTTCAAAACGCTAAGTTAAATAAAAATAGTATTTCATATTTAATTAATTAAAAGCTATAATTAATAAACTAACTAAAAAATCGGCTTTAACAAAATGAGAGAGATATACAAAATCCTATCTCTAAGTTTGCATAGATCACCAACTAAAAATATTTCCCAAAACAAACACATCGCAGAAAAAACACATGAGAAAACACACTATTATCTACCTACAAGCTTTCAAATATTTAAGAACAACATGATTAAGTAAAGTAAGTTCTTAAACCAGATCTCTAAATTCTTTAATAAAAAAAAAATAATATCAGCTATCACTGTTAATTCTACCTATTGTCATGGAATATTCTAATCCACATATATAAATTATCAATTAAATATAAAGCCTAATAAATACATATAATAAAGAAAAGAGCAATAAGTAAAGTAAGTTCTAAACCAGATCTCTAATTCTTTAATAAAAAAAAAAATTAAAGAATGTACCTCGAAATTCCCACCTTAAAGCCTAATAAATTTTCAATGCTTGACGTGCTGCAAATTGTACTCGAAATCCCCCTTGTTTTCTGCTTCGTCTGCAAATTGTAACGCTTTCACGTTGATAGTAAAGCTTACTGTATTATTACCCGCCTTCTTCAATGAAACGTGTGCTGTAATTCTTGGAAAAACATTGAGACGTACTGCGTAATGACCTAAATTAACCCTAACATTAATTATACTGCGTTACCAAAACGAACGAACAGATGGACTAAAGGGATAAAAGAGAAGGGAGAGGCAGAAAGCCGAACACTAAACCCGCTTCGCGCGATACACAATTACTACCATCACGCGTGTAAGTCTACATGCACTAATTTTTTTTTTCAGACGGACAGTGATAAAATACACTACCCTTTCCCAGAGTTAGGTTTATAAATCATAACAGACTCTTATTAGAAAAGACAACATTATATGGGTTTACGTTTGAACACATAACAGTACCCAGACAGCACATCTTCTAAACAGGAGATAGAAGAAATTGCATATTTTGAACGCAGCCACGTAGCTCCTTTAAATTAGTATTTTTGGGTTCCTTAGGGTTTGCTGACAAATAATATGTAAAACGTTACGCAAATAGTCCAGGAATTAATAAATTATACCCAAAATAAAATATTGGGGGTGCCTGACAGCATAAAATCATTTCTGCTCATAAAATTTTTTTTATAACGTGTTTGAAAAAACCTTACGTTACATAAATAGCCTACCATGTAAACTCCAAATTGATTGGAGCGCAACAAATGAAAGCCTAACCACGATTGGTCGGGCTATAAATACTATCTTGGTTGTTGGGGGGAGACGGGAAAAGATAACATTTTTTCAAACACTTGTCGAAACGTGGCTCATTGGCCAGTCTCGCTGATATACACACTTGGGAGCGTTAGTTCGAGACCACTAATTCAAATAAGCTTGATAAAGCGACAGTACGTTGAAGCCAGCTCACATTTTTGCTAAAATAAAAGCCTGGAACATAGGCAGAACGGAATTTGTGCCAGTTTGTGCCAGAATTCATTGCTAATCAACGTATCTGTGTTTATTTCCATGAAATTGTGGTAAGCTTGATCCATTCAGTATCTTTTAATGAAAAATTGAATGAGAATTGTTGATTTATGCCTGTATATATATGTGTAGTTCAGTGGCAAACGTGAGGTAAAGCCTATAATGCTCCAGCCTGAACAGAGGGTGTCGGAGAGAAGTAAAACGGCATGGAATGGCCAAATAGTACACTGACACCTGGATGATGGACTAGAAAGAAATAATGCTGGAAGTGCAGAGGCGTAGTAACCATTAAGAAGGGTAATACTGGAATAAAGTATTTCAAATGAAGCTGACTGTTGGCCTAACGCTCTGAACGCAATGTTTGTGCTGTATTGTGATCAGTGTAAAAGAGAATATAAATTAGTTATGAAGTAGAAGGTACATCCTTCTTGATTGCAGGGACAGTGGTCTTGATGGTACGGAGCAGCATCTGGTCAGAGATTTGCTGAATCCAGAGTCGGACAGCACACTCCTTGGTCTTTTTAGCTATCAGTGAGGTGTCTCCTGAGCCCAGAGGAGAATTCGAGCAGAGGAGTCCTTTCCTGCCGCCATCACTAAAGATAAGCAGAGTTGGCCAGCTGAGCTCAACATTATGTCCCCTCATCTTGAAATAACTTTATAAAAATACCATTCAGAGGGGAATTTACTTGTCTTAAAATCAGGAACTGTGAACATCTCCAATAATAGTCCCTAAAGACAAACTATTGAAGTCATGATGACCAATACCAACAGAGCTTGAACAAAACAAAACCAGTATTACCTCATTTTACTACTACACAACTGACACACATAGAACATTTGTACTAATATATGTCACTACAATATTCATATTAAATACATTCTGTACATAACTTGTAATTTAAATTGATTGTGATTCCTGGTTCCCTTGTAGTTGAATCAGGACACATATTCATTCATGCCAGTAATGAATACATATTGTTATTTGAAAGTTCATCAGTGACTCTTTTAAGATATCTTTGTAGAGTGTTATATGTATGTGAGTGTCACAGTGTTGTCAAGAGTAGTGGATTAAATTAAATTGTTTATCTGTCTGTTGTTGTGACTTACACTTCACCATACTCATACCCTAGACACATAACGTAGCATCACACTATTCCAGAATAATTCTGACTGAGATATATAGATATGTGGTAGCAAGTAAGGTTATCTATAATACACTACTCTTAATAGATATAGATACCTTCACAGCTGAGCTCAGTCAGTACACTAAGTTCCCTATAAGTATTTATAACATCCCACTTCACCACATATATTGGGGTCTCGCTCTTGGGATTTTGAATCTTTCCCTATTAAAAATATTGGGGGTAATTCACTTCAGGGAATATAAGAATTAAAAGGTATCCTTGGGTGGAATAAAATAAGGTTGAGCTCACGGTGCCTGTGTTGTCCATTAGAGATTGAATTGTTGGTTAGACATTGTATAAATTTACATAATAGACAATGGCGGACCTGGCCAAATTTCGATCTGCTGCGGTTCAGACTGCAAAAGAGTTAGGATTAGATGGGCAAGTTATGGTTGCCTATGTCACAACGGAATGTGACAAATTTATTGAACGCGAAGAAAGAAGATTAGAAAAAGAGGCCGAAAGAAAGTTGGAGGCTGAGACTAAGAGGTTGCAGATTGAGGCTGACAAAGAGGCTAAGAAATTGGAAGCAGAAGAGAAGAAATTAGCTGCAGAAAGGGAAGCCGAGGAAAGAAGACAGACTGCAGAAAGGGAAGAGAAGAGATTAGCTGCAGAGAGGGAAGCAGAAAAGGAGGAGAAGAGATTACAAAGGGAACATGAGTTACGACTAAGGGAGTTTGAGTTTCAAGGCCATGCTCCTGAAAATGGTGCCAGTCCCTTTGCCTCTGATGCTACGGTTACTCAGGGAGCCTCGACCTCAGCTATGAGTTTTCATTTAGATCATTTTGTTGAGAAAGACGATGATATTGAGAGCTACCTAAATAGGTATGAACTATTAGCTACCACGTATGGGTTAGAGAGAGAAAGGTGGAGCTTAAAGTTATCTCAGGGACTTCGTGGGGCAGCTTATGAAGTTTTTGCAAAAATGAGCAGAGGTGATCAGGAAAATTATGACATGCTAAAGCAGGCTCTTTTGTTAAGGTATGAAAAGAATGCAGAGTTTTACAGGAAAAAATTTAGGAATGCTAAACTACTGTCAGGTGAAACCTATCACCAGTTCTCTGCACGAATCGAGACATACTTGGAGAAATGGACTTCTCTGGGGAAAACCCAAGATCTTAAGGAAATGGTCCTTATAGAGCAACTAAGAGAGTCCATGGCTCCAGACCTGAGAAAGTTTCTCATGGAACAAGGTGCAGAGAGGCTGGGTGAGTTGCTAAATGTTGCTGAAAGGTATCAAGCAGCTCAAGCAGAAGTGCCTAACAGGTAATAAAAAGAAACAGGTGGAACAACTTTAGGGCACCACAGAATTTTAATAAATTTTTTTAAGGATCCTAAGGCCACGGTATGGACTATAAAAATAAAATTCACCACATTTCGATGAAAAGGAAATGTGGCGGATTTTACTTTATATAGGGCTTAATTAATGTTTTTAGGCTACTTTATTATTATAAATACCGGCTTTAATTTTGCGTAAAGCTAGACTAGAAATGTTAGAGTAAATTTTAGAACAAGAACAAACATTTTATCACAATTAGAACAGAAGATATAATAGTCTGAAATAGTGTAAAATTTACGTTTTTTTTTATATTTTGTTATGGTTTGTTTATAATGCAATTTTCACTAAATCGGTCACAATCAACATGCATAACAAATTACAGAAATCAAAAGTAGAAAACCTGCAGAAAATGGATATCAAAGTTTTGTTTTGGTTTCATGCGTCAAACATTAATTATTGAAACATTAAATTGCAAGTCCACATTTATTACCTAAAATAACACACCCAATTGTCCACAAAAAACATGAGAGCTAACAATTATCTCAATCATACATCACGATGGTCATGTAAAAATAAGTATGGTCATGAGTAAAACGAAATGTTCAATTTAATAGATAAATAGGTGTATTTAAAAAATACATCTATTAAATGATTTCCACACTCTGTTAATTCTGTCAATCTCAAGCAACAACTGCCATAATTTGCTCTAGCCCCAAAATTTCGCTCAATTATCATTCACACTTCCTTTTTTTTATAGGATGAATCTGTACATTCACAGATGGAGAAATTTGTAACAAATGAGTTTCCATTATAAATTTTAATTGTGAAGTTATATTTTTAATACCTCTGGCGCGTCTTTCAATTTTCAATCTTCTCTGTTTTTTCTCCTGTGCCCACGTAAGACCTACTGTTTCCTTCATGGCTATTGCTAATTCTTTGGATATTCTAACTCTACTTTCAATGCCTGCTTTCCTGCAAATTTCCTGACGTGACGTTTCTGAACAGCGTTGTAGTGCATGTGCCTGCTGCAGGTCTAATGAATCAGTTGATGTTCCAGCAATATGTTTTCTAACAGTGTGAAGCAATTGAGATCGCTTACGTTTGTTGGCGTTCTGGTGACTGATGTTTCTCTTCTATGTTTAATTAGTTTTTGTAGTACAATAGGCTGTCCTCTGGTTTTGCATTTTATGATATTACTTTTTGCTGTTTCTAGTTTTTTTTTCTAACAATGGATGTGAATAGGGGTTCTTCCTTTTGTGTTAGTGGTTGTGAAGGTGGCTTAGCAAGTAACTGTTGTACTGTGATGTCGCTTTTGAAGACAGGCGAGGTGGATGTACTTGTCGTATGTATAACTGACTTGGTAGGTGTAGATGTGGCAACAAAAACTGGCATGCTAGGGTGAGTAGTGTTATCCACCTCCAAATGAATAATGGTATCGCCTTTAATGTGAGCTGGCACATCAACCTCCAGTTGAACAATATCATCACTAATGTGGGCAGGCACATCAACCTCCTACTGTACAGAGCTATCCTGACTACAGCTAAATGACTGACTAGACATGGAGGGGTCAGAAAGAACATTACAGGGGATAGAGCAGCTTTTTGTTTTTAAAACACCAAAAGATGTCTTTGCAACACAATTGCACAGTTGACATTCACTTATAGTTAAATTATGGTTTTAGTCTTTCCAGATGTGCTGACTGTTTTCCGATAGTAACTTGGCTGTTTCAAGACACTTCTCATTATGCCTCCTTTTTGAATTTTGTATTCGTAAGTAACACTTCTTACAAAATATAGTCGAATGCTGTGTGGGTTTATCATCTGATACGTTAATTCCAAACACAAAGAACAGATCATTAACGTAATTTAGAACAGTTCAGCGCTTTCTGAATTGAACGTGTTGTTTTGGAAGTTAATGCTCTCTTGCCACAGGCTCTGCACAGTGCACTGGCACAATTCATATGATGCAAAACAGTATGTTCCATTTCGTTGTTATGTAGTATAGTTTACTTGTGTATGTATAAAGATAGAGGAATATTTGGGACTATCAAGTCTAACACCAGGATGTAGAATGCTTTATCTGTGAATGAAAGAAGATATACAAACAGTTACTTAGAATTCTTTGGCAGCCGTCGTGTGCACAGGATTGTCTACCAAAGAACACTAATGGAACAGTCCTTATCTCACACACAATTAAAAAAAAAAAAATTCATATTATAAATACAAGATTAACAAGACTTGAAAGATAGAACAAAGTATGCAGAAATAATCTATCTATAGATTTACATGTTTTCTGACGCTTATATACGTAGCTAAATATCATTATAAATGAATGAAAATGCAAAAACAGACGGTGCTTTACAAAGTTATTTTGTTACAACCTTATTTAAGATTTGTGAGTATCAGGAATGCGTTTACAGTAATTTAAATGCTATAAAATCTGGTGACAATATGCTTGTTCGTGTAATGCCAAACTCACAAAACTGACTACCACACATTCTCAAGATATGAAACCAAAAAAAAAAAAAGTATGTGGAAATAATCTTTAGCTTCCCTTCGAGAAGTCTTTATAATTATAAACTCAAACGAATGGGCCGAATTTTAGATATTAAATTAATAAAAAGATTACTTATTTTATGAATTTCCTCAAATGATGACGCTGTTTTCAAAAGTCTGTAACTCCGTCAAAACTAATTTCAAACAAATAAAAATACAATCACAAATAGAACACAGAACAAAGTTATAGTACACAAAAGAATTTTAACGCTGTGTTTATCCAGAACGAGTGTGTAATGATTTATATTATACTGATTTTACATACACATCAGCTGATTTTCCCCGCCAAAATACTCAGTAGTTTTTTACGGTGCATAAAAAAATTTTATACCCGGTGTCAGAATTCCGGTCACCGAAACTAAAAGATCGCTCTGGTAAAGGGCACAAACAGCCGTGAAGTGCAGGCCACGTTTTCCATTGTCTAATACCATTCTGCGTTATGCTCTTTGCTTTCTCCCCCCCCCCCATAACTCTTACTCTGGGGATCCCAGTCCTTGTTCACATCTGGAGGTTTTCTAAGTGAGTATCCAATATCTTCTCCGCATATCTTGTTCCAGTGGTATTTGTCTAGTTCGTTTCATCAGTGCCATATTGGTTTTTCGTGTCGTCGCGTTTCAGTATGCTTGCATGGCAGCCTACCTTGCACAGGAACGGAAACTACAGTTGACTAGACTATTCCCCGTAATGTCACTTGTTGAAGATGAAAAGTAAAATGTATTTCTTCACTTCAGAAGTGTCTGACTTCGTTAAATTGAATTACATTTCTGCTTATTAAAAAAAAAAGTAGCCCCATAGTAGATACAGTCATAGGGGAGTCAGGTTGTTAGAAACGTCACTATACCAAGTCCAGCTTCCAGAGGTGGGGTGACCAGTTCGCTTCATCGCTGCATATGCCTTCCCTAACTCAAGAGCAAAGACAGGTACCCTTTTACAGCTGGGTAGACTGCCATGTATCGAACGCGGTGCCTTTGCCGCGAGAAGTCAGCGCTCTAACCATTCTGGACCAATCGGACGCTCTAAAGTGCAACACGCAAAAGTAATTTTATAAGGCTGTCACAAATTTCAGATTAAAATTTCGTGCAAGGGAACGTTTTATGGTGAAGATACGAGAGGGTTGTATTATAAAAATTATTGAGGAAAGCTGTGACTCAGTGGATTACAGCTCTTTTATGTTTGTTTTGCCGTTACTGAAAGTTTATAAGGGTGTGACTTGCACATGCTTGCATAATATTGAGTAGTAGTAACACACGTATGCGCCCGGTGTAGGAGGCACCAAGGACGTACCCGGCAACACGCACTGTACAGTGCTTCCTACCGTCAGGTAGGAAACACTGGACAAGTGATTCTTGCCTAGGTAGCAGGCACTTAACTCAGGCAGGAAGCACTGTACAGTAATTCTTGTCTGAAAAAAATAAATTGGTATATCGCACTGCGTTGTAGTTATTATAATCCATTATGCAGATATTTCCACCTTTCCTTCCTTTATAGGGGCAAAAGACTGGAGAGATAAAGAGTAAATATGTTTTTATGATTGCTTCATATGTTATTCATTTACAGTGTGCAAACAATTCTGATGAATTTTTTTCTAATTTCGTCTCAAATGTATGGTGGGAAATTATTATTTCACTGTTCATTCCAAACAGGTATCGGTATGGTGCGTGTAGTGCGGAATGGTGCGTGTAGTGAGATCATAATTTGGGCAGTGAATAATACTGTAAATATAAGGTAAAGGTGGTCCCATTACAGATACTACCGTAGTGGAGTGAAGTGTAAGAGACTTCCCTATGCTGGGTTCAGCTTCGAGAGGTGAGGTGACCAGTTCCCTTTTTTCGCTGCCTTTTCCTTCCCTAACTCACAAGCAAAGTCAGGAACCTATTTACAGCTGGGTAGACTGGAGCGTGTCGATACCGTGAATCGAACCCAGCACCTTTGCCAAGAGAGACTAGCGCTCTAACCACTCTGTCGATCGGACGCTCAATAAATAAATACATAAATAATTTTGCATGTAATTGTACTTCTGAATAATTTGTATTAATTATAATTGTTAAACTAAAAAAAAATATGAAAGAAAGATCTTCGTTATTATATCACAATGTGTATACAAACAGACTTTCCGTTTAGGAAAAAACATGAAATAAGCTTAATTTAATTAAAGATTCGTATGTGTTTTTTTTATGTGCTCTTGTATCGTAATTCGAAATAGCTAGTTATCTACAACAACTTAACTCGATTACAATTTGTCACGAGAGGGGTTAATATTGTTTGAAATATAAGATTTCCTGGACACAAAGTTGTATCAGGGGATACCAGGATAGTGCCAGATAAGAGACTGGTCTTACAAGTAATACCCCCTTCTCTGAAAAGAGTAAGGGTCTATAGACATCAAAGGTAAGATCAAGCTGTATAAGTTCCTAGGAATGATGATAGTGTTTTATCCTAGGTCCCTAAATGCTCCTCTCAAGATCCTCCTCTGTTTATATTATTAGCTCTGCTAGGGGTATTAAGTAAACTATTTACCAACAAGAACTGTAACCTAACTTAATTAATTCAAGTAAGTCTGTTGGTAAATATTTACAATTTATTTTGTACAACTTTTTCTTATCTTTTGTGAAAATCTTTCACTGAACTCAAAATTAGATTACAACATTAAATGAATAAAATCACTTGAAAAAGATTCAAAGTTATTTACAATCTTTAAATATGTAGGAAAGTTCTTCTCCCTTGGCTGAAATCACCCTGGCTGTAGACTGTCTTTATTTTAGAATCTATAAACGTTCCTTCCAGTTTCTGAATTACTGTCAATTACTGAATATGAATTTGCCTATCCAAATGCACTGTTATCATCATTATATTTAGATAGTTTTGTGGTTTCTGGTGTATACTGGACAGTAGCCTTGGGTGGCTACTTAGCTTTTCTACTTGTGTTTGACGCCTGTCACACTTCTGTTCTGGATAGAAACATCACATGAGATTCTTCCAGGCAGTAGATACTGGGTAACTGTCCCTCTGGAATTAAAGGGCGCTCGCACCACTAGCACCAATAGTTGTGGCTGGCTCCTTAAGGTGTACTTTTGTACAGGATATAACCCTCAAGTACATACAGTCGAGCTGTTAAGGGTCATACAGTCTGCTCTCAGATGCAGAAGGCAAAAGAAATCTTCATTGACCGAACTGGCGCTCTCTGTATTTTTCAAAATTTTATGGCCACTTTTGCAAGAGCCCAAGTCCTTATATAGGTCATGACCCGGCGACACAGAAAGCAGTCTGCTGAAGTGTGTATGCGTTCCAAAATGTAGGCCTAATTTCGTTGATGTGTGCAAATATAGAAAACTAAAAATGTAAATATCTTCGTTATTCCTGGAGCGATTTCCTTCATCTTAGGCTTAAAATACGCCCTGGATTAGTCTTCATCTTCCTAGATAATTGTCTTTTTATTACATACTTCCATCTTTTTATATGCGTATCCTAAACAGCAAAATTTACGTCTTGTCGACTGTCTCGATGCATTCCACTCGAGATTTCTCCAATAATATAATAATCTCCGTGGAAGTCTTTGCACACACTTATAAATGAACATTCCTTTTATTAAATTACTAACCTCTTCCAGGCGGTACTTCGCTCATAATACTGTAGTTTAATTCCATTTCCGATAAGGTTACACAGATTTGACTGGCCATGTTGAATGCCTAATACTCGTGTAAACAAACGAATAAGGAGATGCCGTTGTAGTGGTTTTGATGGTATTGTATGATGGTGATATTACTAAGTGTGATGTATGAGGTCAGCTGTGAAGGCTCCTGAGATAAAATGTAGCTGTGAATTTTCAGAAGGCCTTTCTTGCTACCACTACGACCTCACACCTATCTTTTTTTTCTAATGAATGTGGCTACGTTAAAATCTAGGGTACTGAATGTAATGTGTTGTATTGACATATACAAACACACACACACAGATATTAAATAATATAATATTATCAATAAAATTTAGAACACAATGAACTAAATTCAGCTGGTGAAATTTTAGAAAGTAAATCTTTTTTAAATTTATTTGTTCTGAACCAAGGTTTTATTTTGGCCAGAACATATGAAAAGATTTTGGAATTTATGAGTGAATGGCATGAATAAATGGCATGATAAATAAAAGGTGTGTGCGTATACAATGTTCACAGTTAGTTAATATTTCTACAGTTCATAATTTTATTTTCCCTGGGAGAACGATGAATAGATGTGCTGTTGGGGTGGCTTCATCCCTCCCTGTCTAAGCCTACCAAACATTGTCCATTAATGATGGAAGGAAATGGGATGTTTTAGTAATAATTCACTTTGGGTGCTATGTCTATGAAGTTGGTGTAAATCCAGCAGACCAGCCTGCTTATGTAACTTTGAAAGAGTAGTTCTGGTGCTGGAATCTGGTGGCCCCACCTCTCCGTGCTTGGGGGCAATATATCGGGTGGCCCCACCTCTCCGTGCTTGGGGGCAATACAAGGCTGTTCTGCCGAGATGCGACACTGCACGGGTCCTCACTGTCAATTATTTACCCAGCATTTGACACCACCTTTTGGTGTCAACATAAAAAAAACTCACAGCTCAGATTATGAATAAAGAACACAGAAATGCTAGCAAAACTCAGCTGAGCTGCTGGCTATAGTATGGCGTCCCTGAACTTATTTCAATTTACTTCATTGGAAATCACCACACTTAAAATTTACTGTGTCTATCACTGGACAACTATTGAGGAATGGCAAAAAAGCGCGTCTGAGCGCTGATAATATGATTGTCTGTGGCCAATCAATGCCTTGTTTTTTTTCAAATTCAAATTTCCTACACTAAAGTCATTTCAGTCATGCTTCAGTCAAGTATGGATTTTTATCTGTTAGTCCGTCCGTCTCTACTTGCGTTTTCACAAAAAACGTACTTGGTTTTTTGAACCAACCTATCCGTCCCCTCTACAAATTTTGTCTGTAAAGTTATTTTTAGCCACAGCTCCCACCAATGTCCCTCTCTTTCATTCTAACTAGATTTGAACACTTGAGTCTCAAGGTCGCGGTTTTTGTGCAAATTAGTGACATGTTTGATTCAATGCAGTCTTTCGCTGATGTGAACAACACAGTCTTTTGTCAATGTCTTCATTATTATCTATCCGTCTGTATAAATAAAAGCATATTATTTCACTGCTCAAAATGGGCCATCCGGCCAGCTAATTTTTATATTCCTAACATTAGTATTAAGAAAAAGTTACTTTTTTAATTTTGTAATATTTCAAGCATCTGCGTTGTAATGCTTTTGCCGCTGAATTCAAATAAAAGGCTTGGTATCGCATAAGCGTCCCTTTCCGTACCTCGTGTCAATTTGGGGACGTGAATTTTTTCCTCCCCCCCCCCCCCCCCCCCCCCAATTGCGTCTCCTTAGCCTTGCTAGTCTCACGCAATTTTTCAGTCATATATTTTTTTTTCCTTTTGATCCGCCGTTCTCATCCCGTTCAAATGGTAACCGTTTCAGCAATTTAATTTCCATGGCGGGTGATGACCCGCGGCGTGGGCGATCATGCCTTCTAGTAACTTACGCATTCTTTTTATCCCTACATTTTATCCTTTGGAGATATTTTTACGTTGTATCACTGTTAATTTTATGACACATCTCCCCACTTGAAAACATGCCTACGGCAAGTTCTAAAACCAGTGATACACATAGATAAAATCTCTCCTCACGTCTGCCATTACTCTAATTTTGATCACAGGGGTGCCGACTGAGGAAATCCGCACCGACATTCAATTTGCCTGGGATATATTGGATACTAAACTGATAAGGTTGAAGCAATAAAGACCACCTCAGCAATCTTGCGTTTTCATGCTTAGCCTGAGAACGAACGAACGAACGAACGAACGAACGAACTTTATTTTCGAAGGGTTGAGAATTGGGCGCGCAGGCCCGTCTAACATTCTGCCCTTTCACTCTCATTTATCTTGCATACTATATCCTTTTATTCCCACATATTACTTTAAGCATTAATTTAAAGGCATGCAACATTATAAAGTTAACATAATAGCATTCATTTACAGTATACAATCATAATAAAAAATGAGTAGCCTAGGTTTTTTTTTTTTTTTAAATAAAGATAGTGACTGAAAAAAAAAAAAAGAATAAAAAATAAAATACTATCAAACAACCAATAAACCAATAAGTTATGTACACCGACACTCACTTATGCGGTCAAAACGTCTAATCTGTAGTATTTTTGAATGTGTCATCAATCCTCAATACAAGAATTACAAAAACACATTCTCGCTTACATCCATACATTCTTGGCGGAAATTGAAATAATAATAATAACACTTTCTTGCGCACTTCTGTAACAGAAAAAGTCTTTCAGCAGTTTAAAAAAAAAAAAAAAAAAAAATTATATCTGCATGTACATCACCCATTTAAGCAAACGGAAACATTCACATCTCTAAAGTACAGTGGTATGCGGGTACATTCTCAGCAGATAAGAATACGAGAGGCTGATGATCCGTCTCGACCACAAAAGTCCTACCATACAGATAGATTTGAAACTTCTTTATTGCCCAGATTAACGCTAAACATTCTTTTTCGCTTGTGGAGTATCCTTGTTCCGCCTTATTCAATTTGCGGCTTGCATAAGCGACTGGTTTCAGTTCCCCATCAGGTGAAGATGATCTTTGCAACAAAGCCCCTCCGAGTCCTACATTACTTGCATCGGTTCTTAAGACAAAGTCCTGTGTCAAATCAGGCAGTTTGAGAATAGGCTTGCTAGTGAGTTTTTCCTTTAAGTCTTGGAACGCTAGTTCACATTGTGCAGTCCAAATAATTTTATCTGGAAGTCCCTTGCGAGTCAGATCAGTCAGAGGAGCACAAATAGCGTTAAAATCTTTGATATATTTTTGATAAAATCCGCATAACGACACGAATGATCGCACGTCCTTTTTTGTTTGTGGTCTAGGTGCTCTCTGCAGTTTTTCCAAGTTCTTGGGGTCAGGGGTCATGTTACCCTGATATACAGTGTGTCCCAAGAATTCCAACTCTTTGCATCCAATACAACATTTTGTTGGCCTAGCAGTTAAGTTCGCCTCCCTAAGTCTATTAAATAACATCTCTAGAGCTTCAATGTGTTCTTCAAATGTCTCTGTGGCGACGAGAATATCATCCATGAAATTCGTGATACATGGGTTATTCAGGGGATCCAACAATTTGCGCATCATCCTTGAAAATACACTCGGAGCATTTTTCAGTCCGATGGTAGCATATTGAATTCATAATGTCCATCCGAAGTGCTAAAAGCCAAATAAGGTCTCACTTCAGGCTTCACTGGGATCTGGTAATAGCCTTTACTAAGATCCACCTTTGAAAAGTATTTTGCCTTGTTCAGTCTGGCAAATAACTGTTTTGTGTCTGGTAATGGATCCACTTGTCCTTCTGTGACAGCATTCAGTTTCCTGTAATCTATACACAGTCTGTGTTCCCCAGACGGTTTTCTCAACAAAACGACACTGGAACTAAAGGGTGATTCACTGTGTGAAATGATCCCCTCCTTCAACAAATAATCTATTTCTTCCTTCAATGCCTTCTCCTTCGCGAACGGAATAGAATAGGCTCTCATACAGATTGGGTTTGAGTCTACCAGTTTCATGTCATACTGTAGCAAATTTGTATGGCCTGGTTTATCTGTTAATACATCTGTATGTTCCTCCAGAACCTGTTGAACTCTCTCCCTCTGGTTTTTAGTCAGGTGCTTACTGACTTTTACCTGTGCTGCTGTTTCACAAGGATGTAATGGGTATTCATGTGAGGTGAGTGGTTCCTTTTGCATTTGAGTTGCGATAGCTAAGGTCAGTAAGGGGGTGCTTTCCTGGAGTGGTCTGTCCAGATACTTCTTTAACAGGTTTACGTGATAAACTTTCTCCTTCCCCTTTTTGTCAATTTTATAGTTTGTTCTAGACACCTTCTCTAGAACCGTATATGGACCTTGCCATCCAATTTGTAATTTATTCTGGCTACCGGGTAGTAGAAGCAGCACCTTCTCTCCCACAGCTAGTTCTCTGTCCTTTGCCTTCCTATTAAAATATGCTGCATGTTTCTTCCTGGCTTGTTTCAAATTATCATTTGCCAGTTTCCATCCAGCTTTCAAACGAGTGGTCAGTTCGTTCACGTATTGATAAGATGAGGTAACAGTCTCTTCCGCCTTCTCATCTGTCCAGGTCCTTAATAAAGCTTCTAAAGGACCTTTTATTGGCCTCCCAAATAGCAGAGTTGCGGGAGCCATCCCGGTTGAACTATGTGGTACCTCCCGATACGCAAACAATGCGGCGGGCAGGAATTGATCCCACAGATCCGGTTTTTCGTGTGCCATCTTTCTCAGGATAGAAATGAGAGTCCCGTTGAACCTCTCTACCTGGCCGTTCCCTTGTGGATGGTACGGACTACAATGAAAGTGTCTGGCTTGAAATAGTTTAAAAACTTCTTCCTTTAGTTTCCCCTTGAACTGAGATCCATTATCCGTCAAGATTTGATGCGGGAATCCTAATCGGGTGAATATTGTAAGTAGTGCCTCTGCTACATGTTTTGAATCAATTGATGGCAGGGCTACCGCCTCTCCCCACATAGAACAAGTGTCCACCAGAGTAAGGATGTAACTGTTCCTCCTCTTGGTCCGAGTGAGAGGTCCCACAATATCCACTGCAACCCTCTCAAAAGGTGTTCCCACTATGGGCATTTCCCCTAGAGTTGCAGGAGCAGTCCAGTGCTTTGGAGCTACCCTTTGACATTCAGGGCAGGATTTGACATATCTTTTTATATCCTCCGTTATCCCTGGCCAGAAGTAATGACAAGCTATATGCTGTCCTGTGGCGCTGATCCCCATGTGACCACTGAAGGGAATCGCATGCCTGAGTTCCATCACTTTATCCCTATATGAAGTGGGAAGAACCAGCTGGTTGTGACCATTTGTTCCAGTTCCGGCCTTCCTATATAATAGTTTGTTCTTCATGAAATATTCCCCCTTGCTCGGAGGTGTGTGGCATTTGGGCAATTTTTAAAAACATGGCTTGAGTGTCCTATCCTCAGCCTGCGCCTTTCTCATCTCCTCTGGATGAGCATTTATAGGTTCACCTTCTTCCTCCTTCTTCTGTGACCTGGTCTGCACTGTCGCTATGATCACAGGTTTCTCGGGATTCCCCAAGAAGACGTATCTACACCCCAATATCAGAGGGTAGATTGGTTCATCTATCACTGCTGCTCTGATTTCTCCTTCCACATAGCGAGTTTTCACCGTTATCCTTGCGATGGGAAGTGTCATGAGTGGTATGTCCTTAGTCGCCCCTTGTATTTCCACTGTTTCTGTGGTATACTGACTTGGGTCCACTAGGCTAGACTTCACAACTGAATCATAATCCAAACCTGTATCATAAAGGCACCTTATGGTGACCCCATTACAAATAACATCCTCACAAACTGGGGGGTGATAAGGTTCCTGCTGTCCCTTAGGATTAACCTTTAATCTTTGCGTCCCCGACTTCATTGCAGCAATGTTTGAAGGTTTCCTTCTACAAAATTCGGTGTTATGGTTATCTTTCTTGCACCATTTACACCATCTTTTTCCTTGGTTAAACGGTTTCCTTTCATTATTTTTTTTGGTCATTGAACTGTGAGTTTCTGTCGCGATAGTCATTTCTTGGCCGCTCAAAGTTTGTCCTACCTCTATTACCCTGTTCTCTATTGTCAAATTTATTAAATGGCTGTGGAGCTTTAAAATTATCTATGTGCTTCTTTTTAGCACCACTTACCTCTGCCTGGGCTGCCTGATACCTCTCAGCGACATTTAAAACCTCTCCCAATTTCTCTGCACCTTGTTCCATGAGGAATTTTCTCATGTCTGGAGCCATGGACTCTCTCAATTGCTCAATCATGATCATTTCTTTAAGATCTTGGGTCTTCCCCAGAGCAGTCCATTTCTCCAAATAGGTTTCCAGTCTGGCAGAGAATTGGTGGTATGTCTCCCCAGACAACAGTTTGGCATTTCTAAATTTCTTACGATAAAATTCACCATTCTTCTCGTACCTTAATAACAGAGCCTGCTTTAACATGTCATAATTGTCTTGGTCTTCCCTGTTCATTTTAGCAAAGACTTCATAAGAAGTACCTCTCAGCCCTTGTGATAACTTTAAACTCCACCTCTCTCTCTCTAACCCATATGTAGTAGCTAATAACTCAAAACGTCCTAGGTACCCCTCTATGTCATCGTCTTTCTCAACAAAATGGTCTAAATGAAACCCCATAGCTGAGGTTGAGGCTCCCAGACTAGGCGTAGCATCTGAGGCAAAAGGGCTGGCACCATTTTCAGGAGCCTGGCCTTGTAACTCCAGCTCCCTTAGTCGTAATTCATGCTCCCTTTGCAACCTTTTATCTTCTGCCTCCCTTTCGGCCTTTCTATCTGCTGCCTCCCTTTCGGCAGTCAATCTTTTTTCTTCTGCCTCCCTTTGCTGTCGTTTGTCTTCTGCCTCAATCTGCAGCCTCTTAATTTCTCTATCCGCCTCAATTTGTAACCTCTTCTCTTCAGCTACCTTCCTATCTTCCCTTTCAATATACTTATCACATTCAGCCGTTACGTACTGAACTAAAACCTGACCATCCATTCCCATCTCCTTTGCGGTCAGCACAGCAGCTGATCTAAATTTTGCCAGCTCCGCCATACTTTTTAAACAAATCTAACAATAAGCAAAGTAAAATTTCCAACCACTAAGTACTTATAATTACTCTAGACTAAAATAATTCTAATTAATTAATTAACTAACACTGGCTGTGAAGATTCACCAACTTCTAATTGCCCTTTTAATTTAAAGGGACACTTTTAATTTTAAGGGAATTTTACAATTTTGTTCCCCTAATTTTATTTCTCCCACCAGGAGATCCTTATATTACTGTTTATGCTAATTATCCCTGGACAAGACCCCAATATATGTAGTGGTTTTGATGGTATTGTATGATGGTGATATTACTAAGTGTGATGTATGAGGTCAGCTGTGAAGGCTCCTGAGATAAAATGTAGCTGTGAATTTTCAGAAGGCCTTTCTTGCTACCACTACGACCTCACACCTATCTTTTTTTCTAATGAATGTGGCTACGTTAAAATCTAGGGTACTGAATGTAATGTGTTGTATTGACGTATACAAACACACACACACAGATATTAAATAATATAATATTATCAATAAAATTTAGAACACAATGAACTAAATTCAGCTGGTGAAATTTTAGAAAGTAAATCTTTTTTAAATTTATTTGTTCTGAACCAAGGTTTTATTGTGGCCAGAACATATGAAAAGATTTTGGAATTTATGAGTGAATGGCATGAATAAATGGCATGATAAATAAAAGGTGTGTGCGTATACAATGTTCACAATTAGTTAATATTTCTACAGTTCATAATTTTATTTTCCCTGGGAGAACGATGAATAGATGTGCTGTTGGGGTGGCTTCATCCCTCCCTGTCTAAGCCTACCAAACATTGTCCATTAATGATGGAAGGAAATGGGATGTTTTAGTAATAATTCACTTTGGGTGCTATGTCTATGAAGTTGGTGTAAATCCAGCAGACCAGCCTGCTTACGTAACTTTGAAAGAGTAGTTCTGGTGCTGGAATCTGGTGGCCCCACCTCTCCGTGCTTGGGGGCAATATATCGGGTGGCCCCACCTCTCCGTGCTTGGGGGCAATACAAGGCTGTTCTGCCGAGATGCGACACTGCACGGGTCCTCACTGTCAATTATTTACCCAGCATTTGACACCACCTTTTGGTGTCAACATAAAAAAACTCACAGCTCAGATTATGAATAAAGAACACAGAAATGCTAGCAAAACTCAGCTGAGCTGCTGGCTATAGTATGGCGTCCCTGAACTTATTTCAATTTACTTCATTGGAAATCACCACACTTAAAATTTACTGTGTCTATCACTGGACAACTATTGAGGAATGGCAAAAAAGCGCGTCTGAGCGCTGATAATATGATTGTCTGTGGCCAATCAATGCCTTGTGTTTTTTTCAAATTCAAATTTCCTACACTAAAGTCATTTCAGTCATGCTTCAGTCAAGTATGGATTTTTATCTGTTCGTCCGTCCGTCTCTACTTGCGTTTTCACAAAAAACGTACTTGGTTTTTGAACCAACCTATCCGTCCCCTCTACAAATTTTGTCTGTAAAGTTATTTTTAGCCACAGCTCCCACAAATGTCCCTCTCTTTCATTCTAACTAGATTTGAACACTTGAGTCTCAAGGTCGCGGTTTTTGTGCAAATTAGTGACATGTTTGATTCAATGCAGTCTTTCGCTGATGTGAACAACACAGTCTTTTGTCAATGTCTTCATTATTATCTATCCGTCTGTATAAATAAAAGCATATTATTTCACTGCTCAAAATGGGCCATCCGGCCAGCTAATTTTTATATTCCTAACATTAGTATTAAGAAAAAGTTACTTTTTTAATTTTGTAATATTTCAAGCATCTGCGTTGTAATGCTTTTGCCGCTGAATTCAAATAAAGGCTTGGTATCGCATAAGCGTCCCTTTCCGTACCTCGTGTCAATTTGGGGACGTGAATTTTTCCTTCCCCCCCCAATTGCGTCTCCTTAGCCTTGCTAGTCTCACGCAATTTTTCAGTCATATATTTTTTTTTCCTTTTGATCCGCCTTTCTCATCCCGTTCAAATGGTAACCGTTTCAGCAATTTAATTTCCATGGCGGGTGATGACCCGCGGCGTGGGCGATCATGCCTTCTAGTAACTTACGCATTCTTTTTATCCCTACATTTTATCCTTTGGAGATATTTTTACGTTGTATCACTGTTAATTTTATGACAGCCGTTCCATTGGTTCGTCAAGGATACACTGTCATAAAGTATGGCGTACCGTTGTGGTAAGAATGACGTGTTGTGAATCAGACTTCACGACACAATTAAACTTATTACGGACGAAAAAATAAGCTTCGTTGCCCGCTCCGCTATAAGTGTTCTGGACACAGAAGATTTATGTCACACTGCACTGGCGCAGTCATTTCCCTGCACCATTGTATGGACATGAGGTAAAGCATACTTATGGGCGTGAGATGGCAGGGAAAGCAAACCCGTAACAATTTCGTGCTGAAATCGGATGTGTGGGGCCGAAAGGCGCTGATATCGCAGCTCAGCTGTAAACAACGGCACAACGTGAGCCTACATACTGCTAAGAAAAGGCCAGCATGTAAGAGTGAGATATGGTCGAGCGAACGCAAACAACAACACATTTCACAATGCGAGCAGATGGCGTTATAAATTATTTGACTTTTTATATTAAGGTAAAGAATAATTTTTAATGCTCTTTTGGTAATAGTAGTTACTAAATAAGCAATATACATATGTTTAACAGATTTTTAACTGACGCATACTGATTTTCGTTGGTTAGATCTGTAGGTCTAAGGAATGTCATCTGTCCAGTTTTACTTTATTAATTTTCTTTATTTATACACTGTGAAGTAGAAAAATAAACGCAATTATCATGTATTATGGCCTTGGTTGTCCTGGCACATCCATTTCTCAATACATACAATACAGCATTAATTATATTTATGTACGGGTTTCCGATTTTTTTTTTTCACCTTTAAAATGTTAAGTCCTTCCTACCCATGTTGAGTGCTTCCTACCAAGCAGGTAAGGTTCACTGTACAGTGGGCGGTACCTAGGTACCGCTCACTATACAGTGTCCGCTACCGTCAGGTAGGAGGCACTGTACAATGTTTCCTACAGTACAGTGCTTCCTACCTGCTACACCGGTGCAAACAGGCTATGTTACGGCCCCTAACCCTTTGCGAAAAGTATTGAAGAGGCTATCGGCAATGGTGGCTAGTCTGTCTGACTCTTATATATCTGTCGTAGAAGATAGGCCTGAGAGAGAGAAGATTCTTGTTGTCAGGGGACAGCTCTATTCGATTCGCTACCACTGCACTCTTGGGAAAATCTATTTCTTTTACTAACTCTCACACTGTGACTCTCACTCAATGGCGTCCGCTCACTCTTACTTTTCTTGCCCGAGGCGACT
Organism: Oreohelix idahoensis; assembly: GCA_024509875.1. NCBI lineage: Eukaryota > Metazoa > Mollusca > Gastropoda > Stylommatophora > Oreohelicidae > Oreohelix > Oreohelix idahoensis. The sequence continues at coordinate 312,802 of JAMPIV010017108.1, forward strand.
TTCCTATTATAGCGCAGCCTTTGTCAACATTTTTATCTTGGTGAAACCGTTGAAATAATTTTCAAGTCTCAGGGAAGCCTGCATAAAATTATTATACCTACAGCTTATGGTACGTTAGCTTGATCAGTAAGTTGCAAATATAATAATCCAATAAAGTTGTCTATGCTTTTATGAGTACATAATTTTGTTGTTGTGGATCTATTTATTGTGGCCAACCTATTAGCCTACTCTTTTTGTGTGGTTTGCCCTCCCCACAAAGAATATAAACTCTAATGCAAGTCAGTAATATAGGTAGAAGAAGCTTCAGTGTTTCTTTTTATTTCCTACTTTTTTTTTAACATTATCCCAGTAGGCCTAAAAGTTTTATCACAAATTTCTACACTACAAGATGCTAATGAAATATGGTATGTGCAAGAGTGAACACGGTCCAGTTGCGCACAACCATACGCTGCTGCTCGGTTACTACCCACCACTGCGAGCGCTAACAACGCCCGGCGCCCATGGTTTAAAAAACGACGTTTATTTTATTTTATTTTTTTCAATAACATTTGTCACTAACGACTTCTCGCGGACATAAGCTGATTCCGTGGAGCCCTGGTGATGATAAAAGAGGACCAACTGAGGTAAAGATGTTGGCAAAGGCGTGGATACATGAGAGTAAACAATCATCAGCTATTTTAATCTGTCACGACGGTTGTCTTTTGAATCGTTATGAATGAATAATTTATACCAGGAACTACAACCTAGATCTATCCTTGAAGTGGTTAGGCAGTTAGAGACAGGTGAGAGAAGTGTCTGAATGCATGATACGGCTGGGAAGGTTACGTAACTCGCTGAACTGCCAGAGATAACGGACATAAGCTGTCATCCATGGCAGTGATTAATAGTGATGATAATAATGAGGACAACTGAGGTAAAGATGTTTGCAAAGGCGTGGATACATGAGAGTAAACAATCATCAGCTATTTTAATCTGTCACGACGGTTGTCTTTTGCGAGCTTTCTATTCGTTAGTCTCCTTGTGAACACTACTGGTTTGTGAGCTGTAGAAGTGGGGAATAAATAGAATGTGTGAGTATACTGGAATATGAAGGAGAGTGTAAAAGAAAGACCGAGAGAGAATTAGAAGCTGAGTGACATCGAGTGTGTCATCTGGTATTGGTGTGCTCACTGCTGAGTGACATGAAGGGCGTCATCTGGTATTGGTGTGCTCACTGCTGAGGGACCTGTTTCTGGTTTTCGCTATTGCTCTTTAGCTCCTATTGTCTGAGTGTGATAAATGTATACAAGGTCTAATACTCTACTTTATTTAGAAAATGTTTTTCTCTTAAGTTCTGCAACCTGATTTCTCAGTTTTCATTGTGAAGAAGTTATTAATGTCTGTAACGAATCCGGAAAATGGACTCTGGACAATGGCAATATAAACGAAAGCTGTGTATCTTCTGGTTATGTGTACGGGTGATATTTCAACAGCAACAATTTATACTAGCTCGTAAACGTGGCCAACTTCGCAATACGTAAGATCGTTACAAAGCCACATCGATTTTCGATCCATAATTTATTAACGACATGCTTCACAGTATTTCACTACATCAATATAGAACTCATTCACATGCAAGACATTATACTTTAGCATGATACCAAATACAAATGTTATACGTTCTCCATGTACAGGTCATACTTCATAATAAATAAAATATTCCATCATTTACCACAGTCGCGGTATGATTCATATAAATTGAGCATTCATGTAAATTCCGTAAATGACAGGCATATATGCACATATCTATTGATAGGCATGCACTTTTACACTATGTCCATACATATCTGTGGCGATTTTACTGGAATCGTCTGATACAAGCACTGGACAATTGGACACTTCCTTCTACACAACGAAACACAACCTGAAGCTTTCTCATCACTAGTTTCAACAAAACACGTCACCACATACCAACGCTTTTAAATTGATGAAGAGATGGACAGAACATTTTGAGGAACTTCTCAATAGACCAGCTCCAACTAATCCCCCAGACATCCAGCCAGCAGAAGAGGAGCTACAAATCAGCAGTGAACGACCAAGTAGAGAAGAAATAAAGAAAGCCATAAAGCTTCTGAAAGATGGAAAAGCAACTGGTCCAGATGGCATTCCAGCAGAGGCCATCAAAACAGATATTGATACCTCTACAGAGATATTATACAG